>PVJA010000327.1:83644-137445 GCA_004027025.1 Myocastor coypus | reverse complement strand
TTTTTTCTTGTTTCAGAACCTTTATTTGTTTATTCACTCATTTTTATGGACGGCTCAGCCCGCCCTGAGGGCAGGGCTGGAGCAGCATGTGGTGCTGAGGATGGAACCGCGGTCCCTGAAGCCCTGAAGCCGCCCAAGCTTTCCCAAGCAAGCGCTTTAGACCACTGAGCCATCCCGCTGAGCTCCTCCCTTTTGTTTAAATGCTTGCCCTGCCTAATGATTCCTTTCTGATGTTCTTGGAACTATGGTCATTTTTATTTCTATGTAGTATGCTCTTTGTAGAGTTCATTTAGAGGTCATGAGTTTCTTATTCTTTGTCATGGGCATATTTTATTTCTCCATTAATTTTTAAATTAAATTTAATTTTATTATTTCATTTTGAAAAGTAAAGACAAAAACAACAGCAATCAGAAACAATGACAGAAACAGGATAATATACAAAAATACATATGCTACAGATTTTCAGAGTAAGAAGAGCTGATTAACAATGGTTGATACATTATTTTTATCATCAAATCTGTTACTCAGATTAACAGACATAGTTATAAAAAGATGCTTTTTCTATGTACATCAGTCTGG
The DNA here is from genome assembly GCA_004027025.1 of Myocastor coypus. Taxonomy (NCBI): domain Eukaryota; kingdom Metazoa; phylum Chordata; class Mammalia; order Rodentia; family Myocastoridae; genus Myocastor; species Myocastor coypus. Next base: position 136,866 of record PVJA010000327.1, on the reverse strand, counting down.
GTTGGAAGTGGTGTTCTTTCAAAGTTTCAAATATTTTACTATAAGTTCTTCTTAACTTTAAGGCTTGTGTTGAGAAGTTGGCCATGATTCTAATGAGCCTTCCTTTATAGGTGTTCTATTTCTTTGCTGTTTTAATATTACTTTGTACTGAGTTTCAAAGATCTTGATTATTGTATGTCAAGTGTCTAGATTTATTTTTGTCATTGGTTCTTAGAGTTCTATATGACTTACGTATTGGAATATCAGATTCTGTTGCTGTGCTTGTGAAATTTCCTCTTACCTTTGCAAATAATATTTTTATATTATTTGTCTTTTTTAAAAATGTATTTGGCTGTTACAGTGTCTCACTGCACAGCTTGGACTCCTGGTAATCCTCCTGCTTTCAGCCTCCCCAGCACTAGGATTATAGGTGTGCACCACCACATCCAGACTCTAGCTGGCTCAGCACGCCCTGAGGGAAGTCCCTGCACTTACTTAAGCTTGCCTAAGCAGGTGCACTAGCCCTCTAAACTACTTAAGCATTTTTTTTTTTTTTTTTTTTTTTGTCTTTTTAAGACAGGGTCTCACTATGTAGTTCAAGCTGGCCTTGAGCTCACTTTTGTAGCCCAGGCTGGTCTCGAACTCTCATTGATCCTCCTGCCTCAGCCTCCCAAGTGCTGGGATTACAGGCGTGTGCCACCACACCCAGCTCTGGACATTTCTACTCTTAAGTACTTCAGCCATAACATAATAATAATAATTTTTTAAAATGCCAGTTTTATATTTTCCTCCTGCCTCGGCTTCCCAAGTGCAGGGATTACAGGCATGTGCCACCGCACCTGGCTACAACTTAAGCATTTCTAATGATTTCCTTCTCCTTTTATTTTTCCTTTTTGTTTCTTTCTTTTTTTGAATGTAGTTTCAAATGTTCTGATCCTAGCACATTTTGGGGTGTTACTTCACACTCAACTCAGGGTTTGCCTTCCTAAGGCTTTATTGATACTTGGTGGCTATTGTTTAAAGAATATTCAAGGGCTTACCTAAGTGGTTTTCAGAGATCAGATTAGAATAAGAAATAGAATAAAGACAAAAATTGAGGAAAAAAGAAAAAAAGGAAAAGGGAAAGAAAGGTAGTATGATTAAACAAGATAAATAAAATGAAATTATATATTTACAGGGAGGCAGTGCCCTCACATGCTTCTGGTCCATGTGTCCTTGTCCCTGTGCTCAGTGCAGGCTCCCCAACTTATCACCTATTGGCTTGTGCTTTGGACTCCTCCTCCTTACTAGCCTCACCTGTCTGTCATGTGCATCTAGGCAGAGTTTTATTGTGTGGCTTGGCATCCTCCTGGGGTCCTGGACCTGTGTTGTAGGAGGAGGGGCAGGTGCCTACGTTGGCTCTTTTTAAGACAAGAAAATTGTTAGTTTGAGCCCAGCCAGGCAACTTAGAAGTTTAGTGAGACATTTCATGTAAGTTTAAAAGAAAGACAGGGCATGCCACTTAGTGTGAAGGCCCTAGGCTGGATCCAAATACCACAAACACAAACAAAAACTTGGCCTTTCTTGTTAAGTCCCTTATGTCAAAGTTACATCTCCCTTTTAAGACTGATGAATGGAGTTATTCCACAAAATTTGTTTTTCCTGTACATGCTAGTCTTCTGCCATATGCTTTCCTCAGTATTTCTTGGCATCATCTTATTTTTACACATGTATTCCAAATTCGTTATGTGGCTGGAGAGATTGTCTTTCCACAATTCTTATAATTAGTTCTTTTGCTTATTGATTTACTATTTCTTCCATTTTCCAAGTTTTTTTTTTTTTTTTTTTTTTTTTTTTTTTTTTTTTTTTTTTTTTTTTTTTTTTTTTTTTTTTTTTTTTTTTTTTTTTTTTTTTTTTTTTTTTTTTTTTTTTTTTTTTTTTTTTTTTTTTTTTTTTTTTTTTTTTTTTTTTTTTTTTTTTTTTTTTTTACTGAATTCCTAAATCTGATTCCTGGCACTTAGCTCCTGAGTTTCTCATTTCTTACATATGCTCACGTGAAGTTATGCCCTAGACAGCTGTATTGGTCATAGTCTTCTCTCCACAAAGTCTTCTCATGTTTCCCAGTGCCTACCCAGATAAGGTTTAAATCGGCTGAGCTGACACCTGAATTCTGACTTTGCATTCCCTTCCATGCTGATCAGCCCGTGCTGCCTGGGGTCCTCCAACAGAGACCCCTCAGATCTCAGTTCATGCTGCTCAGGCAGGTCGGCAGGCCTCTTCCTCTGGCTTCTTCTTTTTTTAATGTATATTTTTTAGGGAAGGATCTACAGGATGTTCAGAGTCTCACTACTAGATTGGATTCATAGTGGTCCGCCTGTTTACAGCTTCCCAACAGCTGGGTTTACAGGCATGTGCCACCATTCACAGCCTCAATTGTCATCTCAGTGCTCCCCAGAGTGGGGCCCAGCATGGCAGGCCCACGGATCGAACTCCCGGCTCCTACTCCTGCTTGCAGGTGCTTTAATCCTTTGAGCTATTTGGTTGGCCCTGCTTGGGCTTCTAGCTCTGGATCCTGCTGAGCTTTGAGCTTCACATATGTACCACCTTCTTGTAGAACTTCCAGTGCCTTCCTTGGGTCTCTGTTCACTTCTTGCCGATGTGAGCCTATTGTGCGCCTCCAACTCTGCATCTGCCCATTTGAGCACAAGCAGAGTGTGGTGCAGGGCAGACTTTTCACCAGTTCCCGTAATTTCCTTACTAAATGGCAGCTTCTAAGAGAATAGGACTCTTATTGTTCCCTGTCAAGATCTCTTTTTAAAATGAGTTTCATTTATCCTGAATGATGAAATTATGAGTGACTTATTTTTCTTACTGAGTACTTTTGTATTTTTCAGATACTCCTCATTTTGAAAAAATTTCAATGAGTTCTCATAACAATGGAAGCATCCTCTGTATAAGGCAGGCATCAGCAGAAGTACTTTAACAGTACTTTAAAGTCATTCTCTTGCTAAATTCTCTAACAACTGTGTGAGACAGAATCACCTCCATTTTATAAATCACATAATTCACTTGAATTTTGTGTGTCACATCCAAAGCTTGACTACTCTGCTTAGGTGTCAGAACAACAAAAAGATAAGGTTTGATGTTTAATATTTTTGAAAATAATCTTCATCCCTCTTAGTTTATCAATAACAAGTTCATATCTCCTGTGTATGCCTATTTATCCAACGTTTACGGTGGGCTGCATTTTGGCCATACCTGTGTGTATACTCCATCCTGTGTTATTCACTGTGGAATCAGTGTGCTTTTTCCCTGTGGCCAACATGGTCACATTGAAGGTGCTATGTTTCTTTCCTTTCCATTTGGGGAGGAACTTATAACTCCTCCAACTAGTACAGTGCAAGGAAATAGGATTGGCTTCCAACACTAAGGTAGGAGCAGAGCGTGCCTATGTGCCTGATTCTGTCACAAGACGAAATGCAGCGAGATACACAAGCTTTAATAAGGAAGGGTGAGAGGATTCAGCCTGGAAGTAGAACACGGTAGGCAGGATTTTAAGAAAGAAGCTAATACATCATTTCAGATGTATAATTTGAAAACAAAATATTTTGAGTAAACAACGGAAAATAATAAAACTAAGGACCCAAGCAATTAAAAGCTGGTGTCAAGAAGAGATAAATATTCCTTAATGAAGCACTCTTAGTAACACGTATACTTAGGTAGCACAAAAATAGAGTCTGGTTGCAACATCATGGCAAATTGTGAGAGTTAGGAGTGGGTATACACTCTAAATTAAAGATACCATCTGACACTTGTCAATTTTTAAGATAACGTTCTAAGAACTAAAGATAAAAAAGCTAAAGGAAAATGAGTTGAAGTCTTTCCTTATGTAGATGTCTTTGTCTATGATCTCTATTTTTATGGTGACACAAACTATTTTATCTACACTGGACCAGATGGAAGAACGTTCTGCACCAAGAAGTTGGAATGCAGCTAACTTCATAAATGCCGCTGGGATGGTGGGAACCAGGTCCAAGTCACGAGCCTCTGCCTAGAGTTCAATAGTAATTTATGTACATTTTGTAATCAGGAACTATAGATGCAGTAACAAGTTAGTCTATCATTGGTTACATATTTGGTCCCACATTGTCAGGCCGATGTATCCAGGGCAGGTTCAGTTAGATGGGGCCCATGAGACAGGAAGGGCTGGGGGGAAGTCAGGGTCTGGGCAAGCTGGTAAGAGTTAATGCATCCTTGACAGGGGTAGCCTGCCCTGGGTAGGTAGTCCTTGCAGCAGGCTAGGACACAGGATATGTTTGCAGGCCATTGGCTACTACGCAGCTGGTCAGATAGAGCTGAGTCAAATCATGTTTGAGTTATAGCTCCACAACTTAGTCAAAGCCAGCTAACTCTGATGGCCCAAGCATGAAATTTTCATTTTTTCTACTACAGAACAATGAAAAGAAAAAATAGAATCTAGCACTTTGTCAGTTTTGGTGAATGCCCATTTGGGAAGAAGATGCTTGGTTTTGTATTTGTTAAGTGTATGATTTTTATATGTACCTACTGTTTTGTGCAAACCTTTAACATATTCATTGATTTTCTGTTTTCTGTTTTCTTCTGTATCCTATTGTGATGAAGTGATAGTAAATATATAATTTTGATCATATATTATCAACTTTCATATAGCGAGGTGGATGAAACCTCAGTTATCCGCTGTGTAATCAGTGTGCTCCTTTACCCCACTACTACTTTTAATCTTAAAATGTATTTTGTCTGATATTAGAAAATAACATGTCTTCTTTTACTTCTTTATAATTGTTTACTCATTTGAATATTCTACCAATACTCAGTATTCATTTGCAAATTTGAATGATTTGGAGATCTTTGTGCTAAATTTGTTTCATTATTTTTGATGTTGTGAACTATTTTTTTAAAATTCCATTGTGTGTGTGTGTTTATTTTTGTGACTTTTGTTCTGGCTTTCAATATTAATTGCCTTTTCTTTAATTTGCTCTTCTTTCAGTATGTTACTCAGTAATTTAAACTTATTTTCTAATACCACAGACATTTAAAGCTATCTCCCTGCAATTACTCTGCTTTAATATTGGTTCATAAATTTTAATCTGTGCAAATTTGAAACACATTCTAATTTTCTTGTGATTTCCTTTGGTTTCGCTGTTTATGTAGGAGTGGGTTGTTTAATTTTCAAATGTTATGGTTTTACCGATATGTTTAATCATTGTGGATTTATAATCTAATGCTAACTTGGAAAGATTATATTCTAAAATTTTGATCTTTGGAAATCTTTATGTCTTGCATATTTTCTGTCATAGTGAGTAGTCTGTGTGTTCTTAAAAATCTGTCCATATACTATTATCATGTAATTGTCAATTACATAAAGATGGTTGGGTATTGTTCCTCAGATTACCTTTCTCCTTATTGATTTTGTTATCCTCTATTAATCACAGTTATTGATATGGTATTATTAGAAATCTCCAATAGTGAGTACTGACTTGCTAATTTCTCCCTGTAGTTCTGCCAGTCATGACCCCCTATTCTTAGGTGAACACATATTTTAGATTTTTATGTCTTCCTGATGAATTGAGTCTTGCAACTTTATAAATATTCAACCTCATGTCGTGACATACATTTTGCCTTATAGTTTATTTGCCTTGTGTGAATATAATTACATCAGTCTTCTATACTTCCTGCTTGCAGTCCATGTTCTTCACCCTTTTAATGTATTTGCCTTTTCACATTTAAGTTGACCATCGAGTAGGCAGCTCGTACCTACTTGGATGTAGCTTCTTAATTCTCATGAGATCTGCTTTGCAACTGGAGAATTTAGTTGAAGGACTGATGCTTTTCCAAGAAAATATTTTAAAAATGGCAAGCTGTTCAGTTTTTGTTACAACTGTGGAACTGTACCACTGTAGCACAAAAGCAGTCACAAGCAATCTGTAAATGAAGATAAAGCTATTTTCAGTAGGAAGTCAAATATTACTTAAGTCACAAATGCATGCTGAGAAGTGCTGTGAGGTGGTTTCACCATCGTGTGAATATCATCCAGTGTGCCTATCCAGACCTGTTGGGTATAGCCTCATACACACCTTGGCTGGATGGCGTAGCCATTGAACCTAAGATAAAGATCTGTGCAGGTTGCTACAGCAGGGAATACTCGAGGCAGTCCTACCACAGTCATTGGTGTTTATGTATTTACGCCTGTTTGAGCAGAGAAAGGTGTAGTAAGAAGGCAGTATCAACCACATGAAGCATTCACCACCAGGAGTGGAGTGGTTAGGACTAGAAGTTCTGAGGGAGTCAGGGAGGGAAGCATGAGTGCAAAGTCTCTCACAAGACCCTACACTGTTGTAAACTTTGAAAGGCTGTACACTTACCCTACACAAACTCCACTGACACTTCTTCCTTCCTCAATAAAATTGAAGTTCGCTTACTATAATGTTTTTACTTCATAATTTTAAACATTTTGATATTTCACAAGTTTTAGAATCTTCACAGTGATATTTTAGTGAAAACAAATGTATCACTGCACAGTAACATTTCATATTCTTAGTCTAGAAGCTTTCTTATTTAAATTATCCATTTTAATCTTTAATTCTCAATAAAACCTATGACAAGCACATATATTAGCCAGGGCTTGCACGGGGATGGTGTCATCATTGTTCTCTACCTCCACATCGTGTTCCTCTGGAAGGTCTTCAACAGCAGCGACATGCGCGGGGCTGTCACCTCTTGTGATCTCTTCAGAATGCTTTCTTAGGAAGCTTCTAGAGCCTCTTTGATAGTTACTACTGCAAAATAACAATAAAGAGTATTGTATTGCTTGCTGCAAATACTTCTTCACTTTTTATGATAAAGCACTTATTTTACTTTGCTTCTCAAGGGTAATTTTTTTGCTTATAAAATTATGAAATGTTTTTGTTTCAGCATTGTTAAGGTATCCCACTATTAGCTGGATTGCCTTATTGGTAAATCAGTGAATTAAAAATAATTTTCCTTAATGTAGTAGTAATATTTCTTTTTATCTGTGTATATATGTATTCTTGTAGATGTATGTATATGTGTGTGTCTATATAATTTTTTTAACCCAGAAGATTAACTGTGAAGTGCTTTGGAATAGTTTTCTTTGATTTTATCATTTAAATTTTTTTTGTCAGATTTTTGAGTCTGTTAATTGATTTTTCACATTGAATTGAATATATGTTAGCTATGTTATTATTACTATTATTATTGTTGTGGTGGTCATATTGGGAATGAATCCAGGCTCTTTGCATTTTGCTATCTTTGAAGCCAATTTTAAGTTATTATACTGAGATATGGTCTGCCTAAGTCCCCCAGGGGCCCAGGCGGGCTCCAATTTGTGATCCTTTGCTTCAGCCTCCTAGCACCCTGGGAGCACAAGTATGTTCTGCCGCTCATGGCTGACTATGTCTTTAAATACTTTACAGCTGATTCTGTTCTCTCTCTGAGGCTATTACTGTAATATCAGATCACTGCTGTGTCACAGAATGCTGATGTGATTTTATCATCTTTTCTTCAATCATTTTTTGCCTCTGTTCTTCAGATTGCCAAATTTCTGTTACTCCCAGTTTCAGTCTCTTGTCACTGGCATTTCCAATTTGCTGTTGGATTTTATATTTTATTTATTATTCTTTCAGTGTTAGAGCTTCTGCTTACTGTTTTAAGCCGCTTTTATTTCTCTTCTAATGCTATCTGTTCCTTCATTAAAGTTATGTTTTCTTTCAGTTCTCTGACTCATTTCCTGTAGTTCCAAATATATTTTAGTGGCTGACTTAAAGTTATCTGCTAAATGTAAGACCTATATTATCTATGGGTCACTGCTTTTCAAAAATTTATTTTGAAGAAAATAAAAATAATTAAAAACATTAGAAATGATACAGAATTTGAAAAAACAAGATGATAAAAAATCAACAACTGTTATTATACTGCATATTTATGTCTTCAAAGCAGTTGTTCAGATGAGTCAGTCTCTTTTTAGGACTTTTTCTTTATTATGTGTCAGATCCCCCCCCCCCCCCCCCCCCCCCCCCCCCCGCCCCCGCCAGGGTAGCTATTCTTTCCTTTTCTTTTCTTTTCTTTTTCTTTTCTTTCCTTTTCCTTCCTTCCTTCCTTCCTTCCTTCCTTCCTTCTTTCTTTCTGGTTGGCTCAGCCTGCCCAAGGGGTGAGGCTGGTACAGCATGTGGTGCCGGGGACCGAACTTTGGTCCCTGCGGTTGACTAAGCTTGCCTGAGAAGGTGCTTTAGACAGCTGACCCATCTCGCCAGCCCTCAGATTTTGTTCTTACATATCCGGTAAAAATTACATACTAGACTCTTCTCAAGTTTCTGAATGCCATTTTAAGAGTCTTTTTAGGGTTTACATTTTGTTAGGTGAGATCTCCAGAAAACTCTCTCTTCTGAGAGCAGTCATAACTGGGTTCTGCTCAGCCTCTGAGCTCCACCTTGAAAAGAAAGGTTTGACGATTTTTTAAAAAATCTGTAAGGTAGGATACAGAACACAACTGTTTTTCTCCTGCTGCCTCTCAGCATGGCTCCTCATGCCATTGGTTCCTCAGGTGGCGCCTGTGGCGTCAGGACGTGCAAGTGCGACATCTCTGCTCTATCTGGTACAGACGCCGGTATTCATGGCAACTGCTTGACGTCTGCAGCCTCTGCTGAGTCCTCGACCAGCAGTGGCAGCTACCTAGACACCCTCATGTGTCCTGGCCCATGCCGTGTGTAACCCCGTCCCAGACCAAGAATGCACAGCTCTGCTGAGGCATTGGAGATGCCCTTTCTGAACAGCGTTCTGGCTTCCTGCCTTGCTCATCCCGTTTAGTTGGTTCCCGGTGCACCTTCACCTCCACCTGCTGATCACAGCAGCCCTGTGTTGTGCTTGGATTCCAGCTTGATTTACTTATCTCTATTTTTTTTTCCTTGTCGAGTAGTCTCCCTTTCTTCCTGTCTGTCTGTCTGTCTGTCTGTCTTTCTGAAATGAAATGGGTTATTTCAATCATAAAATTAGTTTTCTTTCGTAATTTTTGGTCAAATAGATTAATAATTTATTGAAGTTTTCTGTCTTGCTACTAAAAGTTCTCAATTTTCGATGCTGTTTCTAAGTTTCTACTATCCATCTTGCTGTCCATTCCTGTGTGTGATGATTTTCTTTTGTTTCTAGTCATGGATGTGAGCACTGGTGAATTATATTGGCAAGTTTTTTGAATTTCATGCCAATTCATTTCAGTATGCATCTTAAAAGATTAAAAAAAATTACCTTACACAACCATAACATGGTTATCTCATCTGACAGAATTAAAACTAACTCCATACTACCACCAAAATCCAGTATATACATTTATTTTTCTAGTGCAAAATTTCTAAAAATTACTTTCCTTGACATATGCTTAAGTGACTTAATATTAGTATCTGAAATAGTTTGTGTGTGTGTGTGTGTGTGTGTGTGTGTGTGTGTATGTGTGTGTGTGTATTTTAGGACAGGTTCGACAGGATCTACAGGCTCTCATTAGGTAGACCAGACTCGTAGTGATCCCCCTGTGTTCCTCGTCCCAAAGAGCTGGAATTACAGGTGTGCACCACCACCCAGTCTCCATAGCCATCTCAGCATGCCCAGGGCATGGGGCATGCCAAGAATTGAACCCTGGCCATTGCGCTCTGCCTAAGCAGGTGCTTTAGTCTGCTGAGCTATAAGACTGGCCATGCTAAGTAGTTCTTATGTTGAAAAATTATTGAGCAGCAAATGTAGAGAGATGGAATGACTTAAAATTGTTCATTTTTTTCAAAATTTGCCTAGTGGTGCTTAATTTCAAATTCAAGTAAAGCCATATGAATATGCTGACCTGTAAAAGGCTCAAGTCAACAGCTTCTGACATTGCCAGTTGTGCTGATAACCCACATGGCACTATACATACAACTACTTTCTCTTAGTTCAATGAGAAGAAAGGTTTGTACTAACAGTGTTTAGAAAATCTATCATGTCTGCATCTTGTACTCTGAACAACTACTGTGAAGACAACAATATGCATTGCATTAATTATTGAGGCTGTCCTACTAACCTGTTTTGAACCTGTCTCATTGTTATTTGTTTCTCATTAAAATCAATAAAATTAAAAAAGAGCTATATAGTAGTATTTTATTTTAAACAGTATTAAGTGATTATAGACACAATTTTGTCTTGTTTTAAAAATTGAAATGACATTGATAGTCTTTGCTTATTATTAAAACTTAATCTTGATAGTTTTCAATGTGAATATTTTTCTGTTTGAAGGTCTTCTGTAGGTGTTACGTTTGGCATGGGTTATTGTTTTTGGAAGTTGTTTCATGCAAAAGCAAGTATCATGTATCACTACTAAGTTATTCTTCCAAAATTTCTTTAGGTCAACTTAAGCAGAAAGGAGGAAAATCCCTGGGGTAGCATATAAGTCCATACTTGAGAGGTAAAGAAGCCTGAGAAGAATTCACAATGGGACTGAGATCAACATTGTGCCATGATCCAATATAAAATCACCCAGGATTTTGAGAAACCTGTAGCTTGTCACTGTTGATTTTTCTTTTTTTTCACTGTTGATCTTTTAACATAGGAACTCTTCTAGACATTTACAGGGCCAGACATTTACACACCAGAGCTAAAGCCTGTTGTGTCTGGTTCTTTTCCAAGTGACGACTTCTATTGTCACATTTATGGCACCTTGCAGAAAAGCTAGCTTTTTCAGACAGAGAAACTTTTCTATGCCTCAATAATTAATTCGGTAAAATGCATTAATACTTCTGGCAGGAAAGCTGATAGGGATAGTGAAACACTCAATCATAATTTTAATAGAGTAGAACACTTAGTGGTAAAATTGATGAGTATCTTTCACCTAGGGAAATAAATTAGTTGAAAGAAGGATTAAGAAAGCTCTCAGTTTAGAGGAATATATTATATAAAGCAGCTTTCTTAAATTTTAACATGCTTTCACATCATCTGTGGTTCTTGGAAGATGAAGATTTTGACCCAGTTGGTCTGCGTTGCAGCCTGTAATTATGTTTTTCTAATAAGCCCCCAGATGACAGGATGCTGTCTGTGGCTTATGAGCCACCCTTTGAGTACAGTGGGTAGACAGACTCAGAATGACTGGCTGCAGTGTGAGATTGCAGGTAAGAAGATACATTGTAGGATGCACAAAATGCAGTTCAAAAATAGACTTAGCTGCTGATGTGTGCTTTGGTGTAGGTGTAACAAGGGATGTGAATTGCTGTAAATTCTTCAACAGGTAGTATCTACTCTAAATTTGAGATATATTATGCTTACAATTTTAATAGATGCATGAAAAATATAAAAAAGAAAGATAACACAGAGTAGAAAGCTGTTTTGAGAGCATACATTTAAAATGACATAGGAGACTTCATAGTAACAAGTAATACATTTCGATAATAAGAAACAAGACAGACCATGTTCCATAATAACGGTTCTTAGTTATGGAATAGGCATAGGTGCTTTAGTTCAGCAGAGGATGCAAAAGCATGGGGTTGGTGTCAGCTACCTGCCTATAAGTCCTGTTTTTTCTCACTGCCTCTGTAGCTCAGTCAAATGACTGTAACCAAACTGCTTCAGCTTCTTCACCTAAAATGTGCCAGCTAGCCACCAGGGAGCGGGCATGAGCGTCCACGACACCCCTCAGTGCCCATCGGTAGAAATAAATCTGCCTTCGAATCCCCGGGGCCGATTCAGGGCCTCGACATGAAAAAAAAAAAAAAAAAAAAAAAAAAAAAAAAAAAAAAAAAAAAAAAAAAAAATGTGCCAGCTAGAAGGTTGTCATGAGTACAAGTAAGAAAGAGAGCAGCTTAGAACAATGTGTGGCTTTTAATACACAGAACCCAATGTTTATTTTAATTGTCACAATAATAACAAGTAGTTACTTTTCAATTAATTCAGACTAAGATTATGAAACACTGCAAAACAATAGAAGCTTTGAGTCCATGTTGCTGCTAAGATAGGAATGAAAATGATTGGTTACTTACTGGCAAAACATATCAGTGTAAAAAATAATGATTGTGAGAATGGAATTGTTAGTGAAGTCAGAGTGCAGTCTGCTCTATCTTTGTATCTTTGACTTCAGCACCTGCAGATTTAACCAATCGCAGATGGAAAATGTTTGGAAAAAAATTGCATTTGCACTAAACATATCCAGACTTTTTCTTACCTCTGAGCTGTAGTACAATGTAACTAGTACTTATCCAAATAGCAGTTACATTGTATAAGGTTAGGAAACAATTCAGATGATTTAAGGTATACAGTAGGATGTGTGTAGGTTATATACAAATGCTATGATGCTATGCCATTTTATGTGAGGAATTTGAGCCCTGAAAGTTTTGGGTATTCACAGAAATCTTAGAACAAATCCGAGGATAGTAAAAGATAACACTGTGTCCTCAGAGAAGGATGGTCAAATCTTCCAAGTGAAGGTCTGGTTATTAAAAAATAGCACAAAGACAAGGTATTTGCTATGTCTAGGGATTAGCTACTCATATGCCATGTACTCTGATTTGATTTTGTTATTTTATTTTTGCTTTTTTTGGAAGGGATTTTAAAATCCCTGGACATAAGCCACTACTTCTGCAATCTTTCATAATTCGTAATAGCTCTATCCCAGAAAAGTAAAACTTTATTTTATTGCTTATAGAGATAAAAATAGATGTTTATTTTATTTTTTATGTTCATATTTTTTTCCAAAGTCTAAATGCAGTAACTTCTAACATTCTACAATTTTAAGCTTTTGTTTTGTACTTTTCTTTTTTGGAATATAATTTTTCACACAATAATAAGCAAGCAAAAATGATGGAAGAATTCCATTGGCAGCATGCTTAATATTTGCAAAAAGAGTTAATTTCAGAAGGGATGTATAGCACCAACAATCTGATTATGGGCACTTCCTAGCTAAAGCTGTCGAAAATTAAGCTGTGTATCTAAACATGGAAGATAAAACAATAAAGCCTTAGAAAAAAAATGTCTTTCTGTTGGGGTAGAAAAGTATTTTCTTAAACAGCATTTAAGTGGTAAGCATTGAGGGAAAAACATGGTAAGTTTGATGGCATTTAAATTAAAGCCTTCTATCACTGGGTAGGCTGCTAGAATCCCAGCACTCAGGAGGCTCAGTCAGGAAGATGGATGAACGTTCAAGACCAGCCTGGGCTACAAAGTGAGTTCAAGGCCAACCTGAACTGCAAAGTGAGACCCTGTCTCAAAAAAAAAAAAAGAAAAAAAAAAATCTTTCTGTTGCTCAAAAGATGCCAAGTGTAGAGAATGAAAGAGTAAGCCGTAGAATGCGTGAAGCATACATACATTAGGCAACAATTCACATTCAGAATACAACAAATTTGTTAAGTAAAATAATGATAATAATAATAATAATAATAATAATAATAAGTACATATTATTTGGACAGGTTTTCAAAACTGAGTAGTTGTTTATTCTGTACTAATAAATAAGAAATTTATTAAACAAAAAACAGCGAGTGAGCAAGTTGAGGAACAATTTTTCGAGTCAAAATTGTAGAAAGTAACTTATTCTCCAGGCGGAGACTTACATTCTGTCCTTGGCGCAGCACTTGAAAGACTGTAGATGTTAACCAAGACCACTTGTAGATTGAAATCTACTCTATTATCTCTTCCTGTTTACCTTATTTTTTATTAGTTTTAATAAGAAATAATAATGAGACCATTTCAAAACACATTAGTAGTACAGCCACAATAATTAATAAAATTCATATTGTTGTCTTTGCAATAGTTATTCAGAGTACAAGATGCAGACATGGTAATTGTTCTAATCACTATTGGTACAAAAATTTCTTCTCATTGAACTAAGAGAAAGTAGTTGTATACATAGTCCAATATTGAGATACAAAACTTACATGTTTTGTTATACAGGCCTTGCTTTAACTTGCTCTTAACCACCCAGCAAAAAAGTTTAACTACAATACATAAAAAGTAAAGCCAGATTAGTATGCTAAGCTGTAAAAGGCTTAAATCAACAGCTTCTGACATTGCCAGTTCTGTCAATAACTTCTTTTTAAAAAATCTATTTCTTCTCTTGTTGTTGAAGGCTAGTGACAGATTAGTTGACATTCCCAATGTATATCCAAGTATTACTTGTGGTATGAATAACATACATATAGAAAGAAGGCAAATCTTGATTGTGCACTGCAGGAACTTTTTGTTTCTTTGCAATGATTACACCTGAGAATCCAACAGTTGCATCAAGAAAGAGGACAATTAAAGTACCCCAGACATTCCTTCAAGTCTCCTCTGGTCCCTGTGCACCTCACAAGAACCTGTCCTCTACATTTTATGTTAACATGTGCAGATACAGATGCTTCTCCACTTACCCTGTGGTTATAACCAGATCAACCCATTTACATTGAAAATATCAGAGGCCGTAAATTCTTCTAGTGCACCCTTTGTGTTGAATCCTACCTTACCGACCTAGGTCAGCACAGAATATTGTTTCCCCTCTTGGTCATGTGACTGACAGCCCTGGTTTGCTGCTGCCACCCTGTGTCACTAGAGATCTAGTACCAGTTACCAGCTCAGGAAAATATCAAAATTCTGAGCTCAAAATATGATTATTTTTTTCTAACAGTGTGTTGTTTTTATACCACCATAAAACTGGAAATTTGTAAACCAAAGTGTCATAAGTGGGTGCTATAACTGGCGTAATAAAATATGATAGGCTGGGTGGCTTACATAACCCAGGTGTACTTTCTCATGATTCCAGAGGCTAGAAGACAGGGTCAAGCTACTGAAAGGGTTCTCCTGAGAACTTCCCTTGAGGCAACACCTGATCTTTATTCTTTGAAAGACATCAGTCATTTGGATACAAACACCACATAGATGACTTTATTAGCATTAATTACCTCTGTATTAGTTACTTTTTGCTCATTGCTGGGACAAATACCCAACACTCAAAATGAAGGAAAGAAAGATTTATTTAGCTCACAGTTCGCAGAGGTTTCAGTCCATATTCGGCTGGCCCAAGGCTGAGTGGAGCAGGGCGGAGAGCATCCAGTTCATGGCGGTGGAACAGCAACAAAATGGCGGCAGAGGTAGCCAACCAACACGGCAGCAGAGCAACAGCAACAGCTAGAGCTCCAGTCTGTCTCTCTGTCTCTCTTTATATTACGTTCAGGCTCTCCACCTTAGCTCTCGCCCTAGGCTACACCCATAATCCCAGAAGTACTTCCACCCATAATCCCATCAGTACTAAAACCTATAATCCCAGGGATCATGGATCAAGTCTCAAACTCTAGAAGTCCCCGCCCAATGACTCCATGAGGCTTTGGGGGGACAACTAGACATAAACCATAACAACCTCCTTAGAGTCTGTCATAGCCACTTCCTTTATAGTATTGAAATAATACCTGGCATATGCAACTTAAAGGAGAAAAGTCCATGTTGCTTCTCAGCTTGTAAAAAATTCAGTCCATAGTTGTCTATAAAGCAGAAAGGGATCAATTAAAGGGTGTGGTGAAAGAAAGCTGCTCATGTTATGGTGGCCAGGAAGCAAAGGGCAAGAGAAAGAGCTGGAAGACAGAGATAGCCTTGCAGACCATACTCTGGTGACTGCCTCTGTTGCTCTTTTTCTTTTCTTTTTTTTTTTTTTGTATTTAGTACAGGATCTACAGGGTCTACAGGGTCTCATTACACAGATTGGACTTTAGTGAGCCTCCTGTTTTCAACCTCCCAAGCTCTGGGATTATAGGCGTGTGCTGTAATCAGTCTTAGTCGCTGTCTCAGCCCGCCCTACAGGCAGAGCTGGCATGGCACCTCTGTATCTCTTCTGATCAGAATCCACCTTCTAACAGCATGATCAGCACATTGATAAGACTTTGGGGAACATACTACATGTAAACTGAGAGATCCTGTCTCCAGATACACTCACAGTGGAGGGTAGAGTTTCACTCTCTGAGCAATCCAGTCCGTAAGAAAATGATGATGATGCAGTAAAGACGTTCTGCCTATGGATTCTTTGCTTTGACATTATGTTTAATGGTTACTCATGCTGTTCATGTCGTTGGACTTTATTTATCTTCACTGATGTTTAGTGCTTCACTGTGTGAATACAGTGTTAATTATGTGTTCTGTTGCTAGAGGGCTGGGATATTCCCCCTCCTCGGAAACACAGAGCCTTTATCAGTGCTATACAGTGCATCTCTGCTCATGAACTTGATTCTTCTCATGATTCTGGTCACAAAACAAATCAAACTTCCTCACAGGTTGGCATTGAATTTGGTTTGGTTCTTGTCCAATTTGGTTTGTGACCAGAACTGTGGACAGTTCATGAGCCAAGGTATCACTATAACTTCGAGAGTGGAGTTACTGTTCTTTTTGGTATTTATGTTTACTTTTAACAGATGCTACCAAAATATGTATTTTTTAAAAAGAATTTTTATTTTATTTTATTTTTCTTGTTTCAGAACTTTTGTTTGTGTATTTATTTATTTGTATGGCAGGCTCAGCCTGCCCTGAGGGCAGGGCTGGTGCAGAATGTGGTGCCGGGGATTGAACCACAGTCCCTGCAGCCGCCTAAGCTTTCCTAAGCCGGTGCTTTAGACCACTGAGCCATCCTGCCAGGCCCTACCAAAATATTTTTCAAATATTTTTACCAATTTTCACCTCAGCGAACAGGATATACCAGTATTATTTCTCCATACTTTGTTAACTCCTGTTCTTAATCTGTCTTGTTTTTTAGGCCAATCCCATTTGTCTGGCCCTGTGAACCCTTTATTTGAACTTGTATTCCAAATGACCAAGGAAGTTGGGAAACTTCTGACAGGTTCATCATAATCTTGAATAACCTGTTTGTAAAATTTCTACTTATGGCCTTTGCCACTTTTGTACTGAATTGTCTGCTTTTTCTGCACTGGCTTGTATTCTGAATGTGAATTGTTGCCTAATGTATGTATGCTTCACGCATTCTACGGCTTACTCTTTCATTCTCTACACTTGGCATCTTTTGAGCAACAGAAAGATTTTTTTTTCTTTTTTCTTTTTGAGACAGGGTCTCACTTTGCAGTTCAGGTTGGCCTTGAACTCACTTTGTAGCCCAGGCTGGTCTTGAACGTTCATCCATCTTCCTGACTGAGCCTCCTGAGTGCTGGGATTCTAGCAGCCTACCCAGTGATAGAAGGCTTTAATTTAAATGCCATCAAACTTACCATGTTTTTCCCTCAATGCTTACCACTTAAATGCTGTTTAAGAAAATACTTTTCTACCCCAACAGAAAGACATTTTTTTTCTAAGGCTTTATTGTTTTATCTTCCATGTTTAGATACACAGTCCTCTGATGCTGACTTTTTTATGCTTATGGGCCAAATCTCTTTCACCTCATTCCCAAGTGAATATATAATTCATTCAGCACTGTTTAGGGAAGATACTGACCTTTGCCCCAGGCTAGGTAGTCAAGCTTACTCTAATTTACTATTACAAACTGTGTAGCTTTGATTCTGGATTCTGTATTGGTATCTCACCATATTTGGTATCTCACCATATTTGGTTCAGTTACTCATGGTACTATCTATATTTGGTAATTTAAGACCTTCATTTTTTTTTTCCCTTAATACTGCCTTGACTAATCTTTGTCCTTTGCATCTCTGTATCCATGTTACTTTGTTAATTTTTTTTTTAATGAGCAGAATATATTTATTGAGAGAAAGAAAGCTCTGTCTGAGAGAAGGATAGGAGGGGGGCCCAAGTGGGTGGTCCTCCTATTAATTTTTTGATTTAAAAAATAAACTTAAAAACAAATCACTTGGCTTTGAATTAACATCACATTGAATACCTGGATCAATTTGTGGAAACAAATTATAGTATTGAGACTTCTATAAGCCCAACATATATATATCTATATATATATGATTTATCTGCTTTATTTTTCTCTAAATAATATTTTATAGATTTTGTAGATTTCTGCTGTAGAAATCAGGAACATCTGTTGGTAAATTTAGCCTAGAGATTTGATATTTTATTCAAAATATTCTACTTTCAATTTTACTTGCTGCTTGTTATATGGTAGCACAATTGGTTTTTTTATATGATGTCTTTCAATTCAGTAACTTTCCTACATTTGCTAATAAAATCTAATAATTTTCTGCAGGCTACTTTATATTACTGTTATTTTATTTTAAATATATATCATTATTAAAAGAAAAAAATATTTTTAAAATTTTATTTTATTTTGAAGAGTAAAAACTCATCCCAGAAACAAAGACAGGAAAAAAGAAAGAAAGAAAGAAAGAAAAAAAGAAAGAAAGAAAATAAGAAACAAGAATAAAAATTTAAGATTTTGTGGAGGCATATGGTAATATTCAATCATATGTCCCATCTTGCATAACTATATCTGTTAATCTGAGCAACAGATTTGATAATGAAAATAGATAATATATCAATCACTGTTGGTCAGATATTCTTGTTTTGAAAAACTATAACATGCATATTATTGTATGTTACCCTGTTTCTGTCTTTGCTTGTTTTTCTTGTTCTTGTTTTTACTCTTCAAAATAAGAGAAAATTATAAAAATAAAATAAAATTTGAAACAAACAAACAAAAAGAAACAAAGACAGCAACAGGGTGACATACAGCAATACTTATGGTACAGATTTTCTAAAGAAGAAGAGCTGACTAACAATGGTTGTGATATTATCTACTTTTATCATCTAATCTGTTACTCAGATTAACAGATATAGTTATACAAGATTGGACAAATAATTGAATGTTACCACTTACTTTTAAGAAACTTTAATTTTTGTCCTGTCTTTTAATTTTTTAAAAAATATGTTAGAGAGAGTATAGTAATAATTGATGTCATTAGCAATGGTACACATTTAGAAGACCTAGATGAGAGGTAGTCAGTGTGTTATGCATTACTGTTCTCAATGTACTTGCTGTTCATGTAAAATAAAATTAAAGTTTTATTTTAATTATTATTTAATAAATTATTTAATTAATATTCACAATTTATTTTTGAATATTAATTCAATGATGATCTAATTTATATTCATAGTAAAACTAAAATCTGAACCCTAAATTCAGTGAGGGATAGCGCATTAGCATTTGAGTTGATGTTAAAAATTGGAATTCGTGCCCCTTTTCCCTTACTCATGAGTACACAGGGCTGCCGTTGTGGAGCTTCATTTCCTCATTGGAGAAGTAGCGATATGGGACTCGTTTTCAGGTGTCTGGGATCGTTCTTCTGCCTTCCCTTTGCAGTCTTGTGATTTTGTGGATAACACTCTTCAGCATCTCATGTGGGTAGAGAGTAATAGAAAGAACCAAAGCCAGTCTGTACCCCTGTGTCCTCTACTCGGGCTCTTGAGACTTGCTTCTCCTCCACACGCCGCCCTGCCTGTGAGGATGCTGTAGCAGGATTTGACCTCAGGTGCATCTCTTCCCAGACTCCCCTCTGCGTGTGCCCTAACTGCTCTCATGTTTTACATACCATGTTTTGTTTTCTCTAAGAATCTTGAATTTTCCTTCACCTATGGCCTGAAAATTACTTTGGTATTTCTAATGCTTTTATTTTCTCCGTACCACTTTCATGAGGGGCTTTATAGAGGTAGAGAGGATAAAATGGGGAATTTCTTTGTGCCCTCTTTCTCTTCTGCCTGTCTTCTTTCCAGTGTAGCTTGCGTCAGCATCTCATCCCTGCGACAAAATACCTGAGATAATCAAGGTGAAAAGGAAAGGGCCTTTGGCTTAGTTTCAGAGGTTCCAATCCATGTTTGCTTGACTCTTTTGCTTTGGTCCTGCGCCAATATAGCTCCTTATGCCAGGAGCACATGGCAGAGGAGGCCAATTAGCTTTATGTCATGGCCTCCAGTGACCCAACTTCCTTCCCCTAGGCCTCCAAGTCTTAAAGGTTCCCTAACTCCCAGTAGCACCATGGGCTGGAGACCATCCTTTAGCACGTGAACGCTTGAGCTCCATGTTTTTCATATCCTGTGCATCATATTCTATGTTCATTTGCTGTCAGCACTGCTGAAACACTAATCCAGTTCTGTAAATTTTTCTTTCAATATCTTACTGGAAACTTACTCTTAATTAAAAAAAATGTTTTTCCTCTAAGTGAAGCCTGATATTCAAGACTGAATTTTGTGATCCAGAATTCTTCACAGATATAAAAATATAGACTGCTTTTTTCTTAGTTTATTTATCTTGTGACACCACTTATTCTCCTTCAGCCAAATGATATCCCTAGAAGAAAGGTGAGAACAGATACAGAAATAAAAGGGAATTGCATTTACATGGGTATAGCTAGGGTTGGTGCAGCTTGTGGTGGCTATGAAAATGAATTGCTCATGCGTAAGCAGTCTTGTGACTAGAGGCCCTGCTGCACTCAGGGGTGCCCAGGAAATCTTAGCTTAACATCAAAAATGACTCAAAAGAACCCTAATCATTGCAATTATGATATAATTTTTCTTTGGGCCAATAATACTACCCCCAACAGTGTGCCCCTTATGGACAACTTGCACCTCTGCACTATCTTTCCTTCACTCACAGCTGTGCCCATTTGGATTTAAAACAGAATAGTAGCAACCCTGTTATACATTTGCCTATCATTGCTCTCATCCTCTTGTGTTTTTTGCCTCTTTTCTATTAATTGCGCAGGTGTTTTAAAAATTGATGTGGCCGCAGGAAGGATACATTCTCACTTTTGTTATAGCACATAGGAAGATAGTAACATGCGTAAGACAGCTCTTTCCTACTTACATTACTAGATATGTAATAGGTAACAATTAGGTATGCATTTGTTAGGGATTGGCTTCCTATGTGCTGATCATGTAATTAAACATGGATTGAGACAGATGAGAGGTATGTGATACAACTGTGATTGTGGAACATAAACTATAGTTGGAGAGACATGACAATAAAAGACAACCCAAGAAATTGAAGTAAATTACAGGTTACATTAATGTAATTGCTGAGCAATTTCAGACAACAGTGAGATCGACAAGAGTCCGACATATCTGGCAATCATTTTGTGGAGAACTTTGCATTAAAGCTTTAAAAGGATAGTAAATTTATGTGGTGCCAAAATGTAACAATTAGAGCACAGCCAGAAGAAATACACACCGAGAATGGAACTGAAGTCGAACAATGTGGCAGCCACCAGGTACTGTGCTTGACTGAGTAGGAGAGCTAGTGTTGAGGAACAATATAAAATGCTTGGAATTCAGTAATATTCTTTGAAATATTGTTTTTATTTCAAGGAAATACCATATTTATTTATATGGTAAATATTCCTCTACCATATTTTATGATCATTGTTCACTGATAAAATGTTTCCATCAACTTCTGTCAAATAGACACAACTATGGTGTATCTTTACTTACCTTATTTACTAAATCTGGTACTGTGTGACACTTTGACTCTTTCTCAAAGTCAAACTGGCATAAAAGGTAGCTATTCTGAATAGACTGAGGCATGAAAGCAGCTACAACATCACAGTTAGACACTTATGAAAGAAGACTTCCAGAACTGCTTCAGAAAGTGATAAGAATAATGGGATAAATGTATCTGAAGTGAGAGGAAATAGTTTGAGCCGGCTTACTAGCAGTATGTCTTCTACTTTAATAAATTTACTGAAAATTTAACATCACCATAATTTTTTAATAAACCATGTATCCAGCGGACATCATTTTTACTTGCTTATCTGATAGACACGTTAAAATACAGATTGAAATCCCTGGTACTGCAAATAAATAAATAAATAAATAGTGAAAGTTTAGTATCATGGATTGTAACGCTATAAAACTTTGACCCCATAAAGCAATACATGTCAGATACTAACATGATGTATGAGTTAGGTTGCCTTGTAGAAAATTTCTAATACAAAGAGAAGAGGTTTAGTAACTCCTGTGTTCCTAATCCCAAAGGCTGGGAGATCTGATGATGCAAAGAGATTTGCTTGTAATTAGCTGAATGTGCCAGAACTGTCTATAAATGACAGGTGTGATGAGGTCATGGGCAGCATCATGTGCATCAGCAAAGTTGCCAATTGCAATGACCCTACTCTCTCAGAGAGTACTCACTTTGTAGAATTTACTCTGGAGGAGATGCATGTCGTGACTGTGCGAGGGTTGGCATATGTTTCGTAGTGCCTTTTCTTAGGACTGCCCATAGCTGAACTGGTCAGTAGATACACATGCTCATTGATTCACTTGAAGCCATGGGTATTGTGATAAACGGTGACAACATGACCCACATCAACAGTAGGCCAAATGAAAGGTCTGTTTCATTTGAGAGAGTGGAGGAGATAAGATCATCTGGAATTTGGAAGAAGGGTCCACAAGAGAGAATTAGCCCTATACAGACCCCAGTTCCAAGGAGGGAACCTCTTGATTTAGTGACCAGACCATTAACCTTTCCCGTCACAGTCTACCTCCTCTTTCCTCGCCTTTGCCTTCTTATTGTTCCTTCGTATTTCAGAGACATCAAAACTTGAGGTTAACTATTTGGAAAAAGTAAGAGGTAGGGGAACCCCCCCCGCCCCCCCGCCCAACAAATCCCTCTTCATTGGCTGTTGTCTTTCATTTACAGTAGATTCTAGCTCTGGAGAAGAGACTAAAAGAGATTTCCATAACCTCTAATTTGTATGTATTTTTCCTATGTAGCTAGATGTTTTCTAATATGAAAATGTTTTTAGTGAGCTAAATCAACTACTGTATAAGTTTTTTAAAAGTTCTGGGGGATCAAAGTCTCATAGATGTCTGTTGTTGACTGAAATGATCTTTTATTAATTTCATATGTCTGCTATAACAAATTGCCAGAAAAGGAGTGACTTAGAAGAGAAATACACCTTTGCATATTTCTAGGACCTAGAAGTCCAGAATCAAGGGAGCATCAGGCTTATGCTCTCCAGGAGAATCTGTAAACCTGTGGGTACTGACTTAGCTTTGGCATTCATTGCGTTGAACATGCTTCTTTTGAGTTTCTGCCTCTGGTAACTGGCATTTTTCTAGGTGTGTCTTTGTAATCTTCACATGCCACTTATTGTGTGTTTATCTTTGTATTCATCTTCTCTTGTACAGACATAAGTCAGGTTGGGTTAAGGGCCCACTCTTTTGAATCCTTGCATTATTTTATATCTTAACAACATTTGTAAAGGAAGTCATATTCACAAATACTGCAGTGCAAAAGAAAAGAAAAATGGAATACCTTCAGGGTCTCATACAATTTAATGGGCAATACACATTATGCAGACTTTGGTCTGCCTGATGTGTATAAATGAGCTTAGGGATTGTGTATGTAAATGTAGTTAGAGATGCTTCCTAGTTTCATGTCTGTCTGTCTATGTGTCTGTCTGTCTGCCTGCCTGTTTGCCTGCCTGCCTGCCTGCCTGCCTGTCTGTCTGTCTGTCTGTCTGTCTGTCTGTCTGTATCTATCTATCTATCTATCTATCATCTAAACTATCTATCTATCTATCTATCATCTAATCTATCATTTATTTATCAATCTATTTACAAGGAATTGAACTCAAAGATTTTGTACTGAGCTAAAACCCCAGGCCTGTTTTAAACATTTCATTTCACTTTAGGACAAATTCTTTTTAAATCACTAAATTTCCTTGGTGTGGCTCAAACTCACACACTTGTGATGCTCTTGCCTCCACTTTCCAGAGTGCTTGGACTGCAGGGAGTGTTTCACCCTAACCCGAGACCTATCCTTTAAACATGGGCTTTTGGGGGACAATCAGCATCCAGATGTAGTCCTTCAAGGTCCTATTTTGTGAAATTTTCTCACACCAAAAGCACCCATTGTCATTTGTGTGCAGTAGCTCAATTATTTTGAATGGCTTTTTTTATATATTATTTTTAATTTTTTCCTTTAAATTTCTACAGAATATTCTTTTCATAATTTCCATTGCTTCAACATATTTTCTGTTGCTTAATAATAGTATTCCCACCAATTACTCTGTAATAATTGTCCCACAGATGTGTTGCCTTCACTAAGTTGTTTTTTTTAAATATTATTGTTTACTATAGTTCCACTTAAGTGCTTCATGAGCCCTGGATCAGAGAAGGTTGTGTTTTTGGAGTGAGATTAAGTATTCATGGAAGCAAGCCAGGGCCAGGTGCATTAAGCGAATCTTGAAGTATATTGCAGTGTCTTGAAGCCTTCCTTGGCAAAACTCCTCAGTAAAATTGAGAGGAGACATGAACATAGAGCAGGTGACAACTAAAATCCTTCCTGAAATATTTTAAAAGTTTTGCCCTGTCCTGTTAAAGATTTAAAATGAAGTTTTGTCTCCTTTGCTTTCTGTGTCTGATTAATTAATGAGCAAATTAGTTAATATCTAGTAGAATAAAATTTAATCATTTTGCCACATTGCTCACTAGAACATTGATTTTTAATGAGGTAGAAAGATTATTTTTAAAAGAGAATAATTCTAACAATTTTAATAATAATGATATGGACATTGATACTGGCTGATATTAATGCTTATCTTGCTGTTGTATTATGTCCATTGTCCATGTTTATCTTATTTAGCTTTCCTACACATTCTATGAAGTAGGAAGAGTTATATTTCCCATACTGTAGATGAACAATAAAGGTGTACAAGAGTTGAATTCACTCTCCCAAGATCGTACATCTGGTGAGATGTTCCAGTGATTGCACTCATATGACTGTCTTTTTATCACTGCTGTTATCAATTAATCAATGTCACTCTTCACTGTTAACATTCCTTCAGTCAAATAACTTTCTTAAGGCATGAGTTTAAAATTCTTACCTATCTGTGTGATGGCCTTTTCTGGAAAGCTGGCGCTCAGATTCAATTTCTTATCCTCCAATCTGAATACTCAGATAATGATGCAATAAAGTCTTTTATGGGGTACTCCTCAAGATTGTTATATGCTAAGGGAGGGAACGAGATATATTTTCATAACTTCTGACTTCTACAAAGTACTTTCCCCTTCATTGCAGCGGAGAAAAGGTTTGAAATTGAATCTCATAAGAAGGGTAATCAGCAATTATTTACAGAGTCATTCCTCAATATTTCATCTTATCACTTTTATGGAAAGACCCCAAATTTCATGAATATTTTAAAACCCATACTCACTAGGAGAGGGAGGAAAGTAAGTTTAGATAATTGCAAATTTAATTTCAGTTTGTTGTATTGTAAGTCAGTGTTCTATTCCAATGTGTTTACATCTTATCTTTTGAAATAAAGGAAGATCATTTCAAAGCATAGGATGCTTTCCTTGCTGGGAAAGCCAGGCTGGGAAGCAGGCAGGGTCTCTGCTTCTGTCACCTAAGTTCTTAGCTATAGGGAAGAGAGGACCTTTGGGAAATTATTTGGCATTTAAAGCAAGTAGCTCCCAGGGCAGCTTCTGAAGGGAGCTGAAGATTCTGTTAAATGATTTTCTTCTCTGACCTTTATTACTAATGAATCTTTTTAAGGAAGCACTTAAAGAGTAAAAGGAAAGTTTGTTTTTGTTCAACCCTTTTCTTTTTGTCCACAGAACCCAAAGAAATGGTGTTACCTGGCAAGAGATCCGCTGTCTTTTATGAAAATTCAGACCAAGGTACTAATGCTTGTTTTTAATTGCTATTGTCTTAGTTTGTTTACTACATGAAACATCTGGCTTGCCTTATCAGTGGTTTTCAATATTGAGTGACCCATCAAAAATGAAAATCGAGGCCCGGCAGGATGGCTTAGTGGTCTAAAGTGCCTGCTTAGGAAAGCTTGGGCGGCTGCAGGGACCGCAGAAAGATTTATGGTAATCCCAAATTTGCAAAATGAACAGTGAAATTTGAAATATATAATAGCTTTGGAAAAAATTATGGACAATGATTTCTTTTACAATGGTACTTTTTATTAATGTTAATATATTAGGAGTATGTTGATAAGAATATCGAATTCTTTTATTTGGAAATAATGTCCATTGGTGGAACATATTTACATGTGTTAGGAAAGAAGATGTTGAGAATGAGACCTTCATTGGGGTTCAGTGGTGAAGAATCAGCTTTTCTTTTATGTGGAAATAAAGCAGTAGCCGATAGCTTTATAAATTATTGTTTGATGATGCAAAAAGTTTGTTTTAAACTTCTAGAGAGCTACATCAATTTTTGCTAAGATACTCTCCTATAAAATACGTATTTCCTCTAGAAAGATTGAATTATACAGTTGTTGAATAGCATGCCTGATTATGCCTAACAGATTGCATATTTAGTTGCTAAATTTTCAAATTGCTATGTGATTTATTTACATATGTTGTCCTAAGAATATAAAAACTCATGCAAATATTATAATGACATATGCATGTAAACAAAATGTGAGTACATAGGAGCTATATATATATAGTAAAACTACTCTTTAAAAAGATGTCTTTACCGGAGAATTTCAGAGAGAATTGTGAAGGGAACTGAATGCATCTACTGAGTACCATCTGCATGTATCTATAATAGCACTTTATATACATAAACATACATGCTAACTGAAATGTATTATCGTTGCATACTTATTGGAACTGACTTGTTTTTAGCTAATTGTTGAAGTCTTCTAGAATATATGAATGCTAGAAAGTAGAATTTTAAATTTTAATGTGTATCAGTACAAATTTGTTTCTGAACTTTTATTTGAAGTTTAGCAAAAATGAATTGCAACCATAGAAACTGGAGTCTTTGTGCTTACTTTTGTCACTCAGCTAACTGTTCAAAGGACAGGTAAACCCTTTTAAGAAAACAGGGTCTCTCTCCTAAAAGAGATTTTTAAATTAGGACACTCCATCCAAGTTTCATTTACTCCAAAATGTTGATTCAAACAAACATAACTGAAAATGGTTAATAAAGTGAGTTGGTGGTTTCTGTGCTTTCCAAAAGAGATGCTAACAAAATCTAACATTTAGATGATATGTGGAAGGCATTGAGCGTGAGCCATGTGACAGATGTGGGGAGATGAGCAATAGAAAGTACTTCTGGATGGGGAATGAGTAGAAAATATGCTACTCAGTAAGTGTGATAGTATTTCCCATTGTATGAGAGGGAGCCAGTAAAGAGGGTCATGGATCCCTATGCTATAGAATGAAAATAAAGACAGAGAAGGACAGACTCTCCAGAATATATACATGTGAAATTTTTATTTTTGCAGAAGTATGCATATACTAATATACTCAATTAATTGGGAATATTTTTATATACTAAATGTATAGATAGACTTACTTTGAGTTGAATGTAGTAGAGGAAGATTGGGGGAAAGGAGGGAACTTCCCATTTACAATGTAGACCTTTTAACATTGTGAACCCAGAATGACAGAATTTACATCTTTTCATTATGAGAATAAGTGCATTCTGTACAATGCCAAAGGTCAAGTGCTTTGGTATGACCCTCTCAAAGTCATTGTGATCCAGGACCCATTTGCCTTTGAGTCAGTGTGTGCAGCACTGGACTGAGGTAGGAACCAGTATAAAAGACTGGACTTATATCAAGGTCTCTGGGGGTTCATTCTTTAGTTTCACCTAAACAGGGTCTTTTCTTTTCTTTCTTTTTTTTTTTTTTTTTTTTTTTTTTTTTTTTTTTTTTTTTTTTTTTTTTTTTTGTCTTTTTGAGACAGGGTCTCACTATGCAGTTGAGGCTGGCCTTGAGCTCACTTTTGTAGCCCAGGCTGATCTCGAACTCACACCAATCCTCCTGCCTCAGCCTCCCGGGTGCTGGGATTACAGGTGTGAGCCACCACGCCCGGCTAAACAGGGTGTTTTCCATCTCACAGAACTCTTATTAATAAGGTAGAGAGGGATAATGTAGTGATGTTTTGCCTCTGTTTTCTCAGATGAGACAAGTATATTTAAATTTCAGTGTTTAAATAGTGGAGCTGTAAGACATACTCATACGGGTGTTATTTTCTAGACCAAAACAACTGTGTGATTTACCTTAGTTGTAAATGAATGGAAGATGGGCACATTTGTTTTGTGTAAGATTAACTCTGGATAAAGATTCCAGAGTGCAATGTGTTGAATTAATTGTTACTTTTCCATGTGCAGATACTTGAACAGTCTACATTGGACACTTTAAAGATGGATACTTAAGGAAATTTTCATATAGTGTTTTATTACTATACGTTATTGGCATGGTCATAATATTCTTAAATTTATAATCCAAAATAGAGGCAAACTTAACTAGATCAAAAAGCAAAGTGTCCTTCATTATATCTAGTAAGATTTATATATGCATAGTGTTATATATTTGTTATATATACATATATATATATATATATATATATATATATATATATAAAATCACATATATGAAATAGATGTAACATTGTTACATTTAATTTTTGTTTGAATTTTCTGAAAATACTCTCAAGTAAGAAAATCTCACATCTATAATTTGTTTTTATGGTGTAAGAGTATTAGATTTTGCTTTAAAATAATAAATCAAAATGTGATAGTAAGTACTTAGCTAAATATTTAATGTACTTTAAGTTGAAATCCAGGCTTATAGCAGACTGAGTAGAAGCATAGTTTTTTTTCTTCTATTCCAGCCTATAACCTTAGCCTATAATTTTTATAACCTTAAAGTTTCTCTTTAAAATTAGCATTCTCAAAGCTCATCATGTTTCAAGCCTCTTTTCTTCTCTCTCTTAGTCTGCGTTCAGTCAGTAAAGTCACTAGGTATAGTGCCTATCATTCTCTTATAGACTTATTTTTGTATCATATATATATACACACACACATAAATATATGTGCATATATATAATGTCATTGAATCTGAGGGTATCCATATCCTCAGCTGAGCACTCTCAGTTTCAGTTATAAGTAAAACATTTTGAATGAATGTACTTCTTCAATCTCCAGGATTTTTTCCATTGAAAGAAAATGTAAATGCCTAAAAGAGAGTGCCTTGTACCAAGAGTTATAGTTTAGCTATGTCTTGTATTAATTAGCTGTACCTTGAGTGCCTATTCTATTTTTATACATTATTGTCAAAGAGAACAGAATCTAAATTCAAACCCACTAATTTATAAAGCCACTGTAGAAATGTGCTCTTTTCACCAAGGAGAGGTGGCCTAATTCTATCACTGCTTGGCTTCGTGCCACTTTGCAAGTGTCATTGGAGAAATCTCTAACCTGAGCTACTCCACAAAATCTCTTTTTCTTAAGAGAAAATCAGTATGCTGGGAGAACACTACTTATTCTAGAGCTTTCATCAGGATCAGCATGAAAATAAGCCATATTGAATTGCCATCTCAAATCAGTTATTCATTTTTCAGTTAAATGTTACCTGCTATGTTCAAAGTGTTACCCTAAAAATGCATCCCAGAACTACAATGTCTCCCCTTTGTGCTGTTGTGTACACACACACACACACACACACACACACACACACACACACACACAGGTGAGCACATACACTACAAAATCGACTTGCATGCTGTTAGAAGTTATCGTGGTGCTTTCGATTTTTTAATGAAAATTTCAATTTCTTCTGTGTTCTTTTGTATATCACTCATGTGTGTGGTTAGAGATCATTAAAACAGTCCCTGGTGGCTATGCTTAAGCCTTTGATCATCATTGAATCTGAGTGGAGGAATTTTGTGGCCATTAGAATATGCATGCTTGTTTGTGGAAACACAGTCTAAAATACACATACCCACCTCTCCAAAAGGCTCTCTCTAGGGAGAAGCTTAAAGTACCTGGAAGCTGGCTGTGGAGGTCGGAGTAGGGTTACTATTATTTGGGAGACTGAGATGAAGTGAGGTCTGTTATGAGTTTGGATGGAGCCACAAATAGCTGGGGATCCCCAGGAACTGACAATTCTTACTAAGTACTAAGGGCTTTGAAGGAATTGGTATTTTAAAGGCTTTAGCACACATATTAGTTTTCCTTTCTTCACCAAGTGGAATCAAGTTATTGAAGATAGTGTGGTCTAGGTTGAATATAGTTATTTTAGAGTGGAGTGTCCAGTAGACCTTGAGAGTGTACCCAATGAGGTCCATCCCTCTGGCTAAGTAATATTACACAGACGTAGATACACCCCCTAGGCCTCTCTCAAATGCATTTAGTTTTTGAAAAATTGTGCCACTAGGTGTCAGCAGCAACTTCCCAGGGTTCCCCTGACCTTAATTTGGCACAAAAGATGTTATTAAAACATCCTATCAGAAAAAAAAAAAAAAAAATCCTATCAGAAAATAATATGCAATTAGAAAGTTTAAGACCTATGTTTGAAGTATCAAAATTATTATATAAGGAATACTGAAATTATAAATTATTTTCTGTCACACATTGCTTTTGCTTTCTGACTTTCCCGTGCCGGTGCGGCTTTGTGTAGTATTACTTGTTGGGGCTGAGTTATGTGGCAGAAATCTGGCCAGCCACCATGGCTCCAAAGTTCAGCTTCAACACTTTATGGCTCACTGATGCTGTCATTGCATAAGGATGTGGATTCTGGCTTTTTTTATTTTGTTTTTGTGAATACCGTTTTGATGATGTTCACCATCAGAACATTATGCGATATTAATATTTTAGTATTTACATCTGTGCCCTATTAGGAATCATTAAGCTATCTTGGGTCCATGTGCTGAACTTACAAGATACTTAGATACCTCAATGGATGCCATAGCATATTATGGATGATTACTCACCAGCTGACTGATAAAGTAATGTGGACGTATAGAAAAAGAATTTTTATCATTCATGATAATATGCAGAACTGGCTGTTTAAAAAGTAGCTAAAAGTTGGAAATTTGTCTTCTCATAAAAATGAATAGGAAAAGTGTAGCATTGGAAATGTTCCACTGGATACTGGTAGATTCAAAAGCAACTCAGTCATTATCTGGTCAGATTATATTCGCATTAGCAGGTAGATCCCGTCTAACCTGCTAGTTTTTAGGCACCAGTTAGAATTCAGATGTGGGTGTTGACTGTAAGTTGAGTGAATACCAAGTACTTTTGTTAATAATAGTGAAAAAATAAATTAGTTCCCATTGCTCACTTTTCTAAAGAAAATAAATTTGCTTTAAATTGCATTAAAAATACCTTAGTAGCCAGGCATGTATTCCTATAATCCGAGTTCTCTGGGGGCTTTATCAGGGTAATCACAAGTTCAAGCCCAGCCTTGGCAACTCACTGAGACAGTCTCAAAACAAAGCAGAATCTAATAATAATAGTAATAATAATAATAATAATAATGATGATGATGATGATGATGATGATGATGATGATGATGATGGTGGTGGTGGTGGTGATGGTGGTGGTGGTGGTGGTGGTGGTGGTCTGGGGATGTATTTCAATCCCCCGTACCATGGCAAAAATTTTTGTGAGGCAAATTCCATTAACAAATCCATTAATATGAATTTTACAACCTTATCAATTGAAAGATTTTACAAAAGTAATTGTTCTGGTTGGCAACAATGAGCTAGATTTAGCTGAGGTGATACAGAGCTGAAGAGATAATTGCTTTCATGTAAGGGTTGTGATATCTGAGAATTACTGATCTTACTTCATAACACTGTATTTCTTATATTTATGTGAATATTGAGAACCTACAGTAAAAATGAGTTACAACGGCCTTGCCCTAAACTGGGGTTATTATCCCTAATCATGCTTACACGTGACAAGGCAAAGCCCAAAGCCATGCCTCGGTTAGTTGACCTGCCTCGCACAGAGCCAGCACAAGGAACCAATTGTGCTGGCAAACGGCAGGCACACCTTTAGCCAGGTGTTCACCTAAGGCCCTGTTGGCCTTAAACTTAGTAAAAAAAGCACCCAGCTTGCTGGATATGTGATAGCCTGGCCTGTAATTCTCATATTTAACCTGCTAGACCAGGTCCGGGCTGGGATCAGGCTGGGGCATTTTCATGGTATTGCTTTCTTTGTCTCTTCTGTATAGTTAAATGATAGGTGTTCATATGGTACTGTGGATAAAGGCTTAACATTTTAGGCAAACTGTCTAGTTCTACATAAAGAAGTTAACTCCCGTTTTCAGTACATTATTTCATCATTTTTGTTGAGACTTACTATTTGTAAGTCTTTATGTGGTACCTTGTCATAGTTCAGTACGTGTGTACAAAGTCAAAGTAGGGATTTCCATCGCTTCAACACCAACCATTTTTATGTATCAAGGATCATATACTGTCCTTTGATAGTCATTTTGGGATATATCATAGCTTGTTTCAACCAATAGTAACCTTCCCTACTATGCTAAGGAGGAACTTGAATTGATTTTTCTTCTCTGATTTATTCCCCCTTACAGAACGCTTTCCATATCAACCTGATTTTAAGAGTCTACTATTCCATTCTGTTCTTCTACAAGAATTGAGCTTCCAGAATTGTGTCAGAATGTGGGGCTGTTAGAACGTGTAGTTACCTTTCTGTGTCTGGCTTATTTTATTTAACATAACAACCACCCATGTTACTGCAAATGAAAGATTTCATTATTTTTCTATGGCTGATTGTGTTCTTTGCATAAATATAGGCACTTTCTTTGTACATCCAATCATCCACTGAAAGGCATTTGGGTTGATTCCATATTTTTATTCCTGTGACTAGAACTATCATCAGCACAGGAGGGCAAGTACCTTCCTAAATGTGTTCCCAAACATTTTCTCACTGCCGCGTTGCCTTTGAGCCCACCAAACCTGGTGTTATGGTTTATGTCTAGTTGTCCCCCCAAAGCCTCATGGAGTCATTGGGCGGGGACTTCTAGAGTTTGAGACTTGATCCATGATCCCTGGGACTATGGGTTTTAGTACTGATGGGATTATGGGTGGAAGTACTTCTGGGATTATGGGTGTAGCCTAGGACGGGAGCTAAGGCGGAGAGCCTGAATGTAATATAAAGAGAGACAGAGAGACAGACTGGAGCTCTAGCTGTTGCTGTTGCTCTGCTGCCCTGATTGACTGGCTGCCTCTGTTGGCATTTTGTTGCTGTTCCGCTGCCATGAACTGGATGCTGTCTGCTCTGTTCCACTCAGCCTTGGGCCAGCCGAATATGGACTGAAACCTCCACAAACTGTGAGCTAAAAAACCCTTTCCTTCCTTCATTTTGAGTGTTGGGTATTTGTTCCAGCAACGAGCAAAAAAGTAACTAATACACCTGGTCAACCAGGTGTATTAGTGCTATGTGACTTATTTCTGTCTTAATTACTTTGCATTGCCTCTACAATGTAGAAGGTGACTTTTCTTTCTCCACTCCCAACTTCTTGCTCCTCATTTCAGAGGTAGAAGAACTTAGAAAGGAGACTTATTGGTAGTCAAATGTGCTGAAGTCAAATTTTATATGGGAAACTTATTAGCTTATTGCCACTTTACTGCTATTGGTCCAAGCAAGATACTTAATTTGCTGTTTCATAATGACATTTATGAAAGAAGGAAAGAAATACTTAGTTGAGTTAGTTAAATGAAGCGATTGATATTAACTTAGAATGCTTCCTTACTCATACAATAGATGTCCTCAATTCCATGGAGTGAGTGTCAAAATTCATTTCCATAAAGCTTATTCTACAATTTTGTGTTGTTCTTCTGTAGTCACTAAGCTTATGAGTATATGGGAAACTCTGCCTAATCACTGCACTTATACTTTTATATTTAGTGACCTATGAATTTTAACCACTTGGTTATATTACTTTCTGCATTAAAATGGGGCAAAAATATTCATCAGGGAGAGACCTAGCTTTACTCTGAAGGAAAAAAAAAATGATAATAATGCTTAGGTTATTTATTACTTAATTCTGTTTCTGTTATGTGCAGGTAGATGATAATCTGCCTACAGTAATCCTAGCTTTACTTACATTCACTTATATTTACCAAACCTCCACTTAACATATAATGGTAGATCAGAATGTGTGTGTGTGTTTTAAAAAAAATCAGGATGATAAGTGACACATTACCATTCATCTCCTTCAAATATTCTCCCTCACTTGTCATATACTTACCCAGTCATACTTGTCATGTTCTGAAGCAGTTCTGGAAGTTCTCCCTCTTCTGTCTACAAGACACCCATGATCAAGTGATCAGAAATGTGGTGAATCCAACTACCCCTGCAGCTCCACAGGAAGGAAAATTGGGCCATGAAAGCACGTATGTCCTCATACACCGCTTCATCAGATCCAGTGGAGTGCAACTGGTGACTCCTCTGCAATGTCAAAATGACCGTGACTAGTGACCGTCTTGCAGTACAGTACACTGAGGCAGCTGCAAGAGAACAGCTGCAAATAGGAAAGAGGATTTCCAGAACTGTTTCCTAAAGTGTCAAGATTAGTAAGTATTTTAGGGTGAATTAATGGCAATGCACTTTCACTATTATAAATACTTTTAATGTAAACAGTTGTCGTATTTTTGATCCTACCTTGGCCATGTGTATGGTGAGCAATGGCCAGCAAGGAGTGAATTCACATTCGGACCTGTTGGAAAGGGGGTGGTGGTACGTTCAGGCTCCGAAGTCAGGGAGAAAAAGAGACTGCAAATTGGGATTTGAGACAAAAATTAGGGTTGGAGATGTCTGAACACTATTAGATAATTGAAAAGAAACCTAGGGAGTAAATGAATGACTTGTGTGAAAGAGAGTTGGATGGAGAAGGCAGTTATGAAGGAGCTCCTGTCTCTACTTCCCTACACACAGAAAGGGTGATGTTCTCTCATTCTCTCCCTTCCTTTCCTTTCCTTTCCTTTCCTTTCCTTTCCTTTCCTTTCCTTTCCTTTCCTTTCCTTTCTCCCCTCCCGTCCCCTCCTCTCCTCTCCCCTCCCCTCTTCTCCCCTCTCCTCTCCTCTCCTCTCCTCACCCACCTCACCTTTCCTTTCTGCTTTCTTTCTTCCCTCTCTCCCTTCCTCCCTCCCTCCCTCCCTCCTCTCTCTCTGTCTCTGTTTCTTTCTCTGTCTCTCTCGTTCTGTAGGGGATATAGGGTCTGGAGAGATAGCTCAGCAGCATAAGCACTTGCCTGGTAAGCACAAAGTCCTCAGTTGGATCACCAGTACCAAAAGACTAGGGAAGATAAAATTACTCTTGACCTAGCTTATGACCTGATATAAATATCTTGAGCATAGCAACTAACCACGCAATAAAAATTTTATTGTCCATTTTGCAAGATGGAAACTTGATATTTGTTCTAATTGATGGTAGGATAGGTAGACATAGATCAAATATTAGAAATCTAAATAGAATACATAAAAGGAAGTGGAGATCATGTCTTGGCAGGCATGGGTAATAATATTATTAAAAATTTTTTTGTATGTTTGGTACAGAGTCTCACTATGCAGCTCTGACTCATAGTGATCCTTCTGTTTCAGCCTCCCCAGCACTGGGATTACAGGTATGTGTCACCATGCCCCATTTTGGTGGTTGACTCTGCTTATCCTGGGCAGGGCCAGCATGGCATTCAGTATTGGGGATCAAACCCCAGGTCACTGTGCCTGCCTAGGCAGGAGCTTAGACCACTGAGCAATCTCTGTAGCCCATGGATAATAACAGTCGCCAACACTTACTCACTACAGTCAGCTTTCTGTGTTCAAGAGCTCCAAATCCACGGATTCAACCAGTTGGAGGTCAAACATATTAAAAATGGAATTGCATCTATAGTGGACATGGGCAGGATGTTTTTCTCACTATTTCCTAAATAAAAGAATGCAAATTATATAACATTTACATTATAGTGTTTTTATAAGTAATCTAGAGGTGATTTAAAGTATTCAGGAACATACACTTAGGCTATATGTAAATATTGTATCATTTTCTTTAAAGAACTTGATATTTACAGATTTTGGTATCCATGAGGGAACTGGAACCAATTCCCTGTGAATAGCAAAGGACAGTTATGTTTATCTGATTCAAGACACTGGCCTGCACACTTGAAGTGTATCAGTTCATTTGTGTATCTGTCTTAGTCTGGATATCATAGATGGCGAGATAGCTCAGTAGAATAAGTGCTTGCCTGGCAAGTGCAAGGTCTTGAGTTCAATCCCCAGTACCAGAAAGAAAAAAAAAGTGGATATCTAATAAGCAACAAAAATTTGGATTTTTGGTGTTGAAAGTCTGTGGTCAAGCATGTATTTGGTGTCAACTGAAGGTCCACTTTCTGGTTCACTGATTGTGTTTCTAGCTGCACTTTCACATGGTACTTGGGGACCATGAGCTCTTTTGAGCTCCTGTAGGGGTTACTACTCCCACTCCTGAAGGCAAAGCCCACATGGCTCGATCAAGCTCCCAAGAGTTTACCCTCTAATACCATATCCTAGGAATTAGGATTTGAACTTATGCATTTTGGGGAATATAAGCATGCGGTCCATTGCAATCTTCTAATGGCTCTAATTAGGGAATGTGTGATTGTGGCTTCACATTCCTTTTGTCATGGGAGTCCCATGAAAAGAGTGGCCACAGAGCTCATTAGCACATGTCTGCAGACCTTGCAGGTGGTTTATGCTGTTCCTGGTGGGGCTCGCCCATCTATCTTTAGTCAGCCCAAGCCAGCTCTACGTTTGTATTGATGATCTTGGCTCAGCTCTTCCATGTTCTCGAACTCAGCTAGGGAAACTGGGCTGATTAACCTGTCTTCCCTGAACAGCCTTAAGTGGGCTTGTTTTTATAAAGGTACAAGGGAAAAGAGGGCATAGATGTTAACAGGCTCTTGAGGCCTACCAGCAGAACTGGTGAGTACCACGTACTATTAACTAAACTCCGGGACCAACCTGAAAGCAAGGCAAGAACAGACTTCACTATTTGATGGAAAGAACTACTAAATCATGTTTCACGATTGTTTGCATGCCAGTGGGTGGAAGATGGGGGATCTTTGTACAGACAACATGCCAGAATTTTATTCTACATATATGAAATCTGAAAGAAAATGATACTAAACAGCTTGCTGCTGGAGAAGGCTTGGAATCTCCACCTATCCTAGCATGGAACCTTATTTCCTGGAATTTGGTGATTTACTAAGGGATGGTTAAGTATCCTACATGGAATTATTCTCAGTCCTAACATGGTAAACAAAAATAAAGACTCCTGGGACAAAAATTATTTGCATGTTCACTTACAATAATGACTTATTATTATTACAATAATGACTCTTCTGTCATTTGGGAAGGATAATACGACAGTTAAAAAATGAAAGAGTAGGAGGCACGGAAGATGAGGAGGAAGATGTAAGAGTTAAGATGGAAAAATGAATGAGCAACTCTGAGAAATGATTGCATCATTTGAGCCACTGGGTCCGGCCATGCTTGACATCCTAAGTTTACTAATTTCTTAATCTGATGAAGCTGGCTTGACTAAGGTTTCTGTCACTTGATGCCTAAACATTGTAACAGTGGTGATGGATTATTTTGCAGAAATGTGCCAACATCATTTCCAGTCCCCTCTGGTGTTCTTCCAGAATGTCCTTGGCAGACCCCATGAAGTCATCTGGTGGTGGAAATGAAGATGATCCTCCCCTTTCTTGAGTATGGATGTTCTCACATCTGATACTGTGTAGGCGACGTTTGTGACTTTCTTAGCTTGGTCACTGTGAAGATAGGGAGCCTGGGTAATACTTGTGAAGCACCTGTCCTTGGAAGGTGGTTATCATGCAAGAAAGCCCAGGTTCCTCAGCTCAGCTAGTTGCAAATTGCCCTGGGCAATAGCCACATCACTGGTGTCAGCCAATAAATAGCAGCCTTTTCAGCCATGTGACAACCATATCTTCAGTTGATTCTGGTTCCTGGCCTTAGGGCAACCTAGGTGTCATGAAGGAGAACAGAGTCGAGCTTTCCCCACATGGTCCCTGCTCCAAATACAAACTCATGAGCAAAGAAAAATGTGAGCTCTATGTTTAGCCTCTGAATTTTGGGATAATTTATTAGGCAGTCATAGGCAATAGCAATAATACCACCATAGTGCTTTTAACCTGACCTTCCCATGGTTGCTTCTGTTACTGAAATAGCTGTTAGACCTGGTCCACTGAGTAATTCACACTATCCTTTTTTTTTTGGTCTTGGAAACAGTTTCTCACTATGCAGTGCAGGCTGGCCTTAAACTCATTTCATAGCCCTGGTTGGCCGCGAGCTTGCAATGGTCCTCCTCCCTCAGCCTCTTGAATGCTGGGATTACATGTACACACATCCCATGTTTTAAATGTGCTTTCATGGACCTGGTAATGGGGGCAGTTTGTGTTGTTATCACCTCCACTGGCTTTGTGATGTAACTTTTCTTGGATGGATAAAGGCTTGAGGATAGGCTGCTCCATGACCCCTGAGGGAAGCCTGGGCATCTGGTTGGGCAAATTTTACTCTCACTCTCCACTGTTATGTTGTTTAATGGGGTAGCTTCTGGGCACTTGTAATTATTTAAGTTTGAATTGAGTTTCAATTACATATAATTCATTTCTTCAGCTATACAAGCCACATTACAGGCACGCAATATTTATATGTGGCTTCTGGCGGACATATTGAACAGTGAGTGTTACAAGGCATTTCTGTCCTCTAGGTCTTCCACTGTGCTCGCCTCTCCTTGGCAATTTGCACATGCAGCAGAGGCTGAGTCCTAATGAGGCACAATGATATGAAAGCTTGGACTTTGAGCAGAGAGCTGGGAAAATCTG
The DNA here is from genome assembly GCA_004027025.1 of Myocastor coypus. Taxonomy (NCBI): domain Eukaryota; kingdom Metazoa; phylum Chordata; class Mammalia; order Rodentia; family Myocastoridae; genus Myocastor; species Myocastor coypus. Next base: position 98,327 of record PVJA010000327.1, on the reverse strand, counting down.
GCCTCTTTCCTAGCTGGGTCCTTCGGGGAGGACAGAGATGGGAATCTCTGATCCAGTTGTAGGGTTTGCTTCATTTGCATCACATATGATAGGCTACTTTTTGCAGCCTTTCTTCATTCCTAGCCCTTGGACTTGGAGACAGTAGTTTATTTTCTGGATAATTTCATCTTATAAAATTCTCGCCTAGCTTTCAGAACAATTGAATTCACAGAAGGCATTCCAGTGAGAGACATTTCTCTTTGCAAATATTTGGGGGGTCCTTGCTCTCCCAGCAGAGTTCTTATGAGCATGCGGGGCTCCTATGGACTTGAAAGCTTTCACAGGCTGTAGAGCAGACACTCAAAGAAAAACAACCAAGGTGAGGCCAAGGAGCCTCTCCTTGCCCTGGGTGTAGGTTTCCTTAAAAGCTTGTTTATTGATTTCCCTTGTAACAGTTGAGCTTCAAAACTAGCCCCCTCCAGAGAAAGGGGGAAATAATATTAGTAACAGGAAAATGTATTCATCAGTTTTATCTTACTTGCAGTCAGTTATAAAATTGTAAAATAAAAAGCACAAGCCCTCCACGCCATCTTTTACTATCATGGGAGCCATAGAATTTAGTTGATCGAAAAGGAAAAGAAGTATAAACTTTAAATCGAGAGTTCATTTCCATTGGAAGTGTTTGCACCTGGGTTTATGGCCTGGTGTGAGTAGAGTGCTGAAGACTTGTACAGAGGAGATGGCTGAGGGGATGGTTCCTGGGCCAGGAAAACAATGCTACTGCCCATTTCTCATCAATGAGGAACATTACTTGAAATGCTGTCCACTAATTTCCCCAGAACAAGATAGTGTCCTAAGTTTCTGGTCCACAAGATGAAGTGACCCCTTTAAAAAGGTCTTCTAATCACATAACTGGGGGGAAATACTGGATTTTATGTCTCCCCTTCTATCATTTTATGATGAACACTAGAATTAATATCTGAGAAATCCAGCTGGAAAGAAACCTGTTTAACTTTGATAAACCTAGCATTTCTTAAAATTAGTAAGTCATAAAATCTTTTTATATTTGAATATGTATTTTTAGGTAATACTCATGATTGATAGACAGGATTCTAGGTTTTAGTGGAGCACACTTTAGGGATGCTGCTGTAGAATAAAATATGGTGTCCGAAGGGGGCTGGTTCTGCCATGCAGAAGTTACCAGGGACATTTACTAAGCATCCTGTGAGATAGTTGGGCTTTGCTCAGTAAGCAGGACACTAGGACCCGGATGGAGCCAGAAAGGCCAATGGAGTGAGCATTTCCTAAACGGAGACCTGGGGGCATACCTATGAGAAGCATTCCCAGGCCAGGACCTTTGGGGACAGGAGACTGCCAGAGTCATGCTTCCAGAAAAGTTGTTAAGAGGAAGACATCCCATGGGAGATTATTAGTCGAAGATAGATCTAGCAATATGATGTGACTTCCGGATGACGTTCAATCACATTTTTCCCTTTATGAAGAGCTGTTTCTCAGAGGACTAGATTTCCTCACTGTTCCTGCTCTGTCACCAAGCGTTCACTCTTGGGTCCACCATGCTCCTTCATTTCCTCTTTCATTCCACGGAACTCCTCTTTCACAGATAACCACTCATTTCTATTTGCCAAGGGTAATGGGCTCCTTCCTGGGTGAGCTCATTGGTCTCTCTGGTTCCTCTTTTGCTTTTAGCCTTCTCTCTCTCTCTCTCTTTTTTTTTTTTTTTTTTTTTGTCTTTTTGAGACAGGGTCTCGCTATGCAGTTGAGGCTGGCCTTGAGCTCACTTTTGTAGCCCAGGCTGGTCTCGAACTCGCACCAATCCTCCTGCTTCAGCCTCCTGAGTGCTGGGATTACAGGCGTGAGCCACCATGCCCGGCTTTAGCCTTCTCTTAAGCAGCCACCAGATCTGACAAATTTTCACGTTTCTCAAGATATCTCATAATCCCAATTTCCTTCTTTTTTTTCTACAGGTTTCAACAAACAAGGAGCTTCCGAATCAGATCTTAACGCTTTCTGCCACGTACGGCAGTGACTTTCTATGTACTTGTCACTCTCTTTCTACCTCATTTTTTTCTCATCTGTAAGGTGGGGATAATAGTGGTATCTAAGAAAGAGCTGTGATTGTGAAAGTCGAATGGGAGTCAAACAAAGATGTGTAGAAAAGATTAGTTTGCTTTCTTTTTTCTCCCTGCATGCAGTGAGTAAAATACTGGTTTATTCTTTGGGAAAAGTGTTTATTGGCATTTATGGGGGGACAAATGTCATCTCAAAATACTAGCATGAATCATGAATAAGAAAAAGCATAACTGAAGCTGAGATTGGTTGGAATGCATGGTAAAACAATTTGTTGATATGAGTGGATCCAGGAAAGGGGGCTGGCAGCAGCACACCTGGAATCTTGGTGCCATGGGTGGTCAGCTCAGCACCCAGCAATGCGCATCTTGTGGTGGCAGCCAGCAGGACAGCTGTGGCAGGGGGTGGAAGCCTCCAGCCTTGAAGCCCTGCCTGTTATTTGTAGTCAATTTCATGTCAGTACCTACTGGTTTTACTTCATGTGCTGCCCTGTTGCTATAGCAAAACACCTTCAACTGGGTAAATGGTAAATGCTATAGATTTGTTTCTAAAAGATCTGTAGACTAGCAAGTCCAAGATGGATCTTGATGGTGTCTTCTTGCTGCTTTGTCACACAATGGAAGGGGCAAAGTGACAAATAGGTCCCTGGCACCTCTTTTATGAAGTGATTATTCTTACTCATAAGGGTATTTGAGAAAAGAGTGCGTGTAACTTAATCACCCCTGAAAGTTCCTTTTAATTCCAACAACACTGCTGTTTAGCTTTGGGTGGACACATGCAAACCAAAACAATGGTTAGAGCCCTATTTCAAACTAGCGTACCCAGGCAGGAAGCTGCAGGCAGCAGCACACAGAGCCCTCTGCACTCGCAGGCCTACCGTTGTAGGAAGAAGAATACATGATGAATGATAGTTGCTCATTCTTTTAATGAATGATATTGTCCTTCTATGGGCCATTAATTCTGGGTGCTGGGAATATGGCAATCTACAAAACTGACAGAAATCCCCACCTTGCTGGATTTTATGTCCCACTAAGGGGAGACAGGTGGCAAACAGGGTAAATAATTGTATAGTGTTCTAGAAAAAGGGTGTGGGGAAAAGCAAAGGTGGGAAGGGGGCAGGGTGTCCTGTAGTAGGGGTGAAGTTGTATGTTTATAAAGGAGAACAAGGTTGTCACAAAGATGCTGCTTAAGTGAAGTCTGTAAAGAAGACGTGGGTCACAGGGCGGGTTCTCAACAAAGGAATGAGCTGATCAGACTTTCCCTGAATGGGGTGATTGCAGTCACCTTTGAGAATGCACTGAATGAGACACGGGTCATTAGGCTACTGTGAGCATCCAGGCCAAAGAGGGGGCCAGGTGGTAATTGTCTGAGGTGACACACGTAGAAAGAAAGATCAGCCTTCGTGTCTGAGGCGTCTTTACAATTATGCTGTTTTCTGAAGAAATGCCAGGATTTCAGTGTTTCAAGAACTGAGGAGCAAAGCCTAGACAGGAAAACCACAGAGGGAAGTGGGGGGAGAGGGAGAGAGAAGCAAAGTAACTAGGAAGTGAAGTCACAGAAGCAAAGGCGATGCGTGCTGTGCTGTAGGAGGGCTAGCTGACAGTCCTGTCAAGTTCAAAGGGGAGTGTCTCCAGAGGAAATACAACAGATTTGACAGATAGAAGGCCACTGCTGACAGTATCAGGAGCCATTTGTCCAGGTCTCTGCAGCAGAAATAGATTGAGACTGAGCAGTCCGAAGGTACAGGCAGAGAATATGCATTCGTTACCTATGCACGAAGCTTGGTGCGCACAGCCAAAGGACTTTCCGGAAGCACTGCTTCATCACTATCCACACTGAGCAGGGTATCTTGTATGGTGACCTCCTGCGCATGTGCACACATGCCAATCTGTGGAGATAGGTGGAAATAGTATTTGTGGCATAGCAGCTACTTTGTTATAGGTATAATGTACTCAGGTATTTTTATTCTCTTCATCTAATTATACTTGTCACATCCAATGAGTGTATGTATGTATATATATATATATATATATATATATATATATATATATATATGTTTTTTTTTTTCTAGAAAATAGATTCATGATTCCAATTGTGATCATGGGCAACAAATGGCATGAAAATCCCTATCTAGAATTCTCACGTTCTCTACCACATCTGTCAGTATTGTACGGTGGCCTTTGTGCTGAAAGTTTCAGAAACATAGTCCTTGTGTTATTCTTTAATGTGTAGCCACAAAATTGAAAGTGTGTAGTTAGCCTGGGTCCGTAAGACTCTGGGTATGGGGTTTGGGGTCGGAGGTCATGGTAGCCTTAGGGCTGAGTAGGTGCAAGGTCATACGCACAAGCACTGAGAAGGCTCCTTGTGTTAGTGAAGGGACAGGATATATTCATAGACAGAGAGTTTCCTGCCAACAAAACAATGTGGGTGTTTCCCTTATGATAGCAGAGCTGGAGATCTGTGAGCTCAGGCAGTGCGGTTTAGCTGTATCTGTGAGCTGTGACCCAAGTGAGACTTAGTATGTGCGACTCTTGTCAAAGGTGTGAATTAGAGCAGGGGTTAAGAAAAGCTGTGAAATAAAACTAATGGCGTTATGTAATATAATCTTTAAAAGTCAGCCTGGCCTACTGGGAGTAATCATTGGTTTCTGTGCTGTGTATCTATATCATACTAGCAAAGTTTGCAGACCAGATGAACATAAACTTTAAAGGAAATGAGAGGGGTGGGCAGGAGGCAGAGGGAATTGAAAGATCAAAAGAAAACTCGCTTTCTGGCCGAATGAGACTGCCAAATAAATTGGGGAGGAAGAAGGCAAAGATTCTTGGGCAATGGCAAACATATGCTGGAGGTAAGAGCGCTAGAGAAAGCGCGGGTACTCTGCTGAAAGAACCGGAAGGCCACCTCTCCTTTAAGGATGGGTAATTCCAATCAGAGCTAGGTCTGTAGACAGAAGGAGAAGACAAAAAAGTCCGGTGCGTAATTACTGTGATACATAGATTTAGAATTAAGATCTTCTGCTAAGAGTACGATGATGTTAAACGTTAAGAGATGCTTGAGGATATTATTGAAGTTTTGAAATGCAAAGTGGGCGGGAGAAGCTGTTAATGCAGGGTCAGCACATGGACAGATGCGGCAGGCTAGTGATCACCTGCAGTTTCAAGTGCTGTCTTCTTTCACTTTCATTTACAGTTAAGGCCATGATTTAATAATTTATAGGATCCAAGAGGGCCCGTAGATTTTTTTTAATGTGTTTCTTATTTTTGATAAGCCACCTTTTAAAATAAGGAGTTTTATATGCAGAGTTTATGTTTGAAGATTTAAAGAACCACCCGGAAGATCTGAGAATAATTTGCTGGATGGAGTGAGGCCTGCGTTTGCCTGTCAGTTCACCCTCCAGCGCTATAGAGCATGCATTTATTTATGGTGTCTGTGTCACTCCTTGGTGATGCTTGGCTCAGCCCTGTAGGCACAGGAATGAATGAGAGACGCTGCTTTAGACCTCAGTTAATGGAATTTGACCGTGAAGTAAGTATTCAAAATGCTCTTACGTGTTTCACTTTAGGCATGCAGCTTCATGGATTCCTGGCTTTTAGTGTCTGGTCATCTGTCCTAATGCTTGAACACTGGATATTGAGGCGAATTCAGCAAAGCCACAGGAGACAGATTTATAAGTGAACACCCCTACCCTGTGATAGAAGACCTCTTTGACTTAGTTACTTTTCAGCTCCCTGCTGAGACAAAATACCCAACACCCAGAGTAAAAGGAGGCAAGGGTTTACTTAGCTCATGGTTTGTGGAAGTTTTAGGCCATGCTTGGCTGACTCCATGAGGGTGGTGGCATGTGACAGAGAGGCAGCTGTTCATGGCAGCAGAAGAAGGCAAAAATAACAAGCGGGAAAAGGGGGGTGGGGAACAAACCGCCTTTCCCCCTTTATAGTGTGTGCAGACCACCCATAGTAGGTAGGGCAGGTTTAGCCCTCACACCATCTTGGAGAAGCTTATTCTTTCACAGGCTGAGGACAGTTACTAAGTGAGGAGCCCGCAGCTGAGTCACTTCATTAAGATTTTAAACTCCTCAAGCTCACACAATGTATCAATCGTGACACCCTTTCTATTCATAAGGCCATTTGGCAGCCTACATTATTTATGCATCTCTTAGTACAGTCTCTTAAAATTGTTAGCAAGAATAAATCATTGGGCTGGGAAATTTGTGATTTTTTTTTTATTTAACAAAGGTAAACACAAAACATATGCTCCATGTGTGGAGAGTTTAAAACCCGGAGGGAACACAAAGTTTAGCTGTTGCAATAATGCTATGCTGTGAGTACTCCAAGGTGCCATGGGTACTCAGTGGCCTTGAGGGCTAGACCCTGACAAGGCACAGTGGACAAGAAATGTGTTATGTTTGTGAGGTTTAGAGATGAGGGCGGGGAAGTGAAGAGTTTTACTTGTGACTGTCACGGGAAATGGAAATGAGGGGTGAGGGACAGGGTCGAGAGTGAGGAAAGTCAGGTTATGAATGACCTGGTGAACCGTATTATAGAAGATTCAAGAAGGGAGGGAACTCGAATCCACATTTTGAGGAGCCATCAAATGGTTTTATTTATTTATTTTCATTTGTGTATTTGGTACAGGGTTGGTCTCACTATGCATATTGGGCTCATGGGGATCCTCCTGTTTTCAGCCTCCCCAGTGCTGGGATTATAGGTGTGTGGACTTCTGTCACTGGCTCAGTGTGCACCAGGCTGGGGCTGGCACAACTTCCAGGAATGGGGATTGAAGCTTGGTCCCTACACGTGACAAAGCAGATGCTTTGTACACTGAGCTATCTTGCCAGCCCTCATCAAGTGGCTTTCACATGCAAATTGATTTCGTTTGTTCAGGTTGCATAGTGTGGAGTAAACCAAAAATAAGATTGGTCACCATGTTATTTAATGTGGAATATTGAGTCTTGGTCACTTGTCAGCACTGTCACAAGATCTTATGCATTGCCTCATTAAATTTCTATCATCCTACTACAAGCTTGAACTTTGTATTATCCTAGTTGTAATGATGAAGAGTTGAAACCTTAGAGACATTAGGTTAATTGTTGAAAGTAGCTGGACGCTTGAGTTACAGAGCTGGGACTCATTCATGGAACACTCATGCTGCTAAATTCTAGGCTACAATACCTCCAACTGCATCTATTCAGGAGTGACAGAATGGGATAAATAGAAGCAGTCTGTCTTTGGAGTATTTGCATAGTATTCAAATAGGTAAATATATACAAAATTATCAACTAAGAAAAAGTTTCCATGGCAGTAAAGAATTACTAAGAATAAAACATAACATAAATACTGGGATGGAAAATATATGACCAGAACTTCTAACAGTTTGGGGATAGGATATATCACACAAAGTTCTAGTATGTCATGGACACAGTGTCCATGATGCTTACTGGTCGCCAGGTGTCACTCGTGGGACTGAGCTACTATTGATAACTACCCTGTAGACCCAGACAGAATCATGACCCACAGGGTGCAGGAGAAGTCCATTTGTAGAATATGCTGATAGACATATTCTGCTGCTGTATACAAAAGAATAGTCCAAAGACTACTTCTGTATACCTCTTTTTCTCCTGTGTTTAATTGTTTGTCCTATTTGGTGGGTTATTTCCATTCTTCATGGAGTTGTGGTTGTTTTGATCCCTCTAGAGTATCTTTTAGTAAACTGTGCAGGGTTGGCTTTGTCATCATGAAATTCTTTAGTTGTTCTTTGTCCCTGGAAGTATTTTATTTCTCCATTGAACTCAAAAGAGAGTTTTGCAGGTTATACCAGTGTGGGCTGGAATTTATTTTCTTGCAAAACTTGAAGTACTTTGCTCCATGCTCTTCTTGACTTGATGGCTTGTAAAGAGAAACCTGCCATTATTCTAATGGATTTTCCTTTAAATGTAATCTGTTTCTTTTCTCTAGCAGCTTTTAGTATACTAAGAAAAGGTTTCCATGGCAGTAAAGAATTACTGCCATTCAGTGGCCTTCAGGGCTAGACCCGGACAAAGCACAGTGGGCAAGAAATGTGTTACGTTCCTGAAGTTTAGAGATGAGGGTGGGGAAGTGAAGAGCATTACTTGTGACTGTCACGGGAAATGGAAATGAGGGTTACTGTTGCTGACCTCCAGTGTTGCTGTGCTGAATTTCTGGGATCTTGATTACTACATGTCTGGGCGTGGTTTTAATTGGGTTGATGTTATTTGGAGTTCTGTATGCTTCAGATTACCTGAATGTCAACTTGTTTTCCCATATTTGGGGAGTTTTCTGCTATTACTTCTGCCCATATTCTTTTGATATCATTTGTATTGACTCCTTCTTTCTCATTGATACCTATTAGTCCTACGTTGTTCATCTTTGCATCATCTTGCTGATGTCTTTGGAAGTAAAACTCATTTTTTAAAAATTCATTCTGTCTGTCTGTTTCTCTCTGTCTGTATGTCTCTCTCTCTCTCTTTCTCCCTGGGTAAGGAGTGCTGGTGACACTTAAAAGAAAGACAGTATCTAGACTTTTGATTACATCATCGAAGGTGAAGGTGACCTTCTGAGTTCCACAGAGATGCACAATAAAAAAGAACTGGCTTGACAGACATCATGATAAATTTATGCAATATATTGTCTTTACAGTGACAGGAGAGATGCTCTAGGAACTGCCCAGCATAGAATTGTGGTCTAGATTAGCCATTGAGACCAGATATTCATAGACATCAAGGTAGTTATCAAGTCCATGGAAATATGTTTGCATTGGTAATAGCAGATGACTTGGAGAGAAGTGATGGTCTAAGAACAGTGTGAGGAAATGTCTGTCACCCTTTTCTCATTGCTGGGGCAAATACCCGACACCCAAAATCAAGGAAGGAAAGGTTTATTTAGCTCGCAGTTCCTGGATGTTTCAGCCCACACGTGGCTGGCTCCAAGGCAGAGTGGCACATGGCAGAGAGCAACCTTTCATGGTGGTGGCAAAGAGCAGAGAGCAAAATGGAGGAGCAGCAGCAGTGACAACAGAGAGGAGTCTGTCTTCCTTAGTTTGCATGCAGGCTCTCCACCCCATGCTGGGAGTTGTATTCACAGCCATAATCCTAGCAGCAATCATACCCATAGTTTCAGTGGATCATGAGTTAATCTCAAACTCTAGAAGTCTGCCCTAAGATTGCATGAGGCTTTCGGGGGGACAGTTAGACAAAAAAAACAAAAAAAAAAAAAAAAAAAAAAAAAAAAAAAAAAATAATAGGAAGGAAAAAGCCAGATATTGAGAAAGGATTAGAGGGAAAATTAGGAGTCTGTGGAACCTTTTAAGCAGAAGATAATGATAATAATATGAAATGTGAAAGAACAAAGGAACTAGCAAATGAACTAGATTTAGCCATTAGTCAAGTGACACGTTGATGGTGATGAAGGCACTTTTGAGGGGAAGCCAGGGCCAAAGCTGGGTTAGTCAGGAACACACATAGATCATTGGTGTTTGCTTTGCGGTTTGTGAATGGAGAGAATAAATTCAGTGGCAACCAAGGGCAGGAGTCTGAGGGAGAGTTGACCATGATGGGTGACAGAGGAACAGCAAGGCTCATCACGTGTGGCAGACCACAGTGAGTGGAAGAGCAGGAAAAAGAGGCAGGGAGCATGCTGCCCGCGCTCCCAGGCACATGGGAAGGGAAAGCGCAGGGAGAGCTGCGGCAAGATTAATTTTAAATTTAATTTCCCTGTGGTGACAGGAGAGAAGAATAGAAGAGATAGGCGTAGAAGCCCGCACAAGTGTAAGTTTTATGACTGAAAGTTGAGGAAATTCTACATGACAGCTCCTCTTTGCTCTTAGAGGAAGCAGAGGTCACTGTTATCTTGGTTACAAAGGATTTAAATACCATAAATGTCTCAAGCGTAGTTCACCAAATTATATATGATTCCTAGATCATTGTGCTCACCATTGCATAATGGAATGCAATTAAATGCCTTTTTCAAGCGTTCTCTACTGATTTATTACTGAAAATCAGTCCTTTAAACATATTTTCCATGCCTTGTCTTCTCCATGCTATGCCTCACCACCCTCACCCCAAAGTGTCTTTGTTTTGGTTTCCAGTCTGCCTCCTATGCACTTGGAATATGTTCCTGTGGTTTGTCCCTCTGGCCTCCTCCTCCTGCCATCTGTTTTTGTCTCCTGTGTGTCAGGTGACACCTCGAATCCTGGCTCTGTGAAGCTCCTCTGCTGTCAGCTACTTCTGCTGATGCCTCCTGGCTGGGGAGGGCTGCTGCCCTCCTTCCATTCCAAAGTCCCTCGAGGTTCTTAGCTAGCTGAGTAGCAGACTGTGGATACACTGCGACCCTCTGCACCATGAGGCACACCTTCTCATACTGGCTGGCCTGGACAGCAGGGCTTCAGCCAGTGGCCACTTTCTGAGCTGCTGGTGTGGAGCAGAGATGGTGTGGCTCTGCTCATGTCTAGCTGGGCCGGCCACCTTTCTCTTCTGAAGTGTTCCAGTCTCCTCTGAGCTTCAGGGTTTGGTACGAGTGCATTCTGTACTGAAGAAGGAGAGCCTTTTTTAAAATTTTATTTCAGGGCTCACTAATTCTGAAAGTATTAACTGCAACACTCATTCTTTCAAGGATAATGAGACACTGTACCAAATTAAATTGCCCTGAGAAAACAAGATATATGTATTTGTATTCATAAGCTCCAAGCCCTGAGAACTGAACCCCGTGCTGATTTACTTAATGGTACTCATTGGACTTATCACTAGATTCCAAGCACATTTTCCTTTGTTCTCCTGAAGCTCTTCTTCTCCAGGTTTCTTAACAGATGGTTTAAAGTTAATCCTTTCATCTTTTCTCTTCATATTGTCCGCTTAGCAGGAAATCTGCCTATAATAGCATTATGTGCTAACCATCTAATCTAACTGAAGAAAATGCATTATTGTAAGGTTTTTCCCTCTTCTCTTTTAGAAATTGAAAACCCACCATTAATTAAAAACTCTGAGATTTGAAACACAGATTTGATACATTGAGGAAGGACTTGTGTTTGCAAAGTTCAGTGCCACAGGTAGCCCCCCACAGGAGCACTCTTCGGTGTAAAGTGGCTGCTTCAGCTGTGGATTTGGTATCTTCACCTTTGCCCCTGTTCTCTGGAATCTGGGAAAATTAGTAATATCTTCAAGTTTGTGAGCTAAAGGATAGAAACAGCCTCAAAGAAATCATCAACAGAGAGCGAGCCCTGGCATGCAAGGGATCATGGGAGAGACATTATACTATTTTCTTTTCTATGAGGTATTCCTTTTAATTGCTACATTATTTTTTCCCTTTTGTGAGTAAGGGAATTAGGCCTCAGGAGTTAAGCATCTTGCCCAAAATAAAAGTTAAGGAGATTCTGAACCATGTTTTAAGCCAATATCTTGATACCAAAACAAATGCTCTTTCCAATTCAAGTACACTAGATCGACTATATTTTTCTGTGACTGTAGACATCAGTGAGTCTTTATAAAAATACCCTTAGTACTGGGGCTATAACTTAGTGGTAGAGTATATGTGATTATCATGTACAACACCTTGGGTTAAATCCCTAGCACTCAAAAACAAACAAAAGAACCAAGAAAGGGGCTGGGGAGATAGTTCAGTACAATAAGTGTTTGCCTGGCAAACGCAAGGATCTGAGTTCAATCCCTAGTCCTGCAAAAAAAAAAAAAAAAAAAAAAAAAAAAAAAAAAAAGAAAAAGAAAAAGAACCAAGAAAATATCAAAACAATAGTAATAAAAAAGACCATCTTCAGTGTTAATTAACTGTAGGTAGAACTATATCTGAGATCAGAAATGATATGGGACTAAATTAGGGGAAAATTATTTGCAGATACCAGTTTTAATCCAAAAATGTACTTGTTTGTTGAGTCAAGGTGAATCCGAAGTCTATGTCTTAGAAGCATAGTTTATAGAGAAAATTTCATTTTCATATATAGTTTTGAATCAATAATTTGCTTTTCTGAAATATGACAAAGATTGGCTCAAAGGAAAACAGAGAACTCTAAAGGTGGTCTCATCAACAATTATTCAGAGAAATCAACTCCACATGAAATAAACTTCATGCAGTGCCTTCTCGGAAATTCTCTTAGCTCATTGGAAGAGACAGTTTGAACTTGAATGGGTAATTTTATGAAGATATATATATATATATTTTTTTTCTTGTTTCAGAACCTTTATTTGTTTATTCACTCATTGTTATGGCTGGCTCAGCCCGCCCCAAGGGCAAGGCTGGCACAGCATGTGGTGCCGGGGATCGAACCGCGGTCCCTGAAGCCGCCCAAGCTTCCCCAAGCAGGCACTTTAGACCACTGAGCCATCCCGCCGGGCCTATGAAGATATAAAAGCTTAAAGAGACCAAAACTGTGGGCCCAGAAAAGATGACAGATGGTGTGTGTGGAATCCTGTCAGGAAGTCTTCTGTTAGAACTGCTGAGGAGCTTCCGAGGCTCCCAGCTTGGGCTTGACTTGTGTGGGCCTAAGTGCGAGTGGCTTTGCCCAATTACTAACTTGATTTAGTTGGTTTTACACTGGATTATCATGATAACTGGGTGTTCTTTGTGTTTAACAAGGGAAATGAACTGTTACCCTTTACTCTCAATCTACCTAAGTGTTTATTTGCTTGAAATCTGGGTGAATTTACCACCCACAAAACCAGAGTTTCAGGCTCTCCATAGTTAGCTCTGTTCCTTATTTATCAGGGTTGAGCGACCAACTCTTGGCTCTTGGAAGCAGTGACTATAAACTGTGCTTCAGAAAGGTATCCAGTAGGAGGGGGGCTGTTTCCCAACTGGTGTTCAAAATAAGGTATACAATGGCATATAGATCCATATATATTTGATCAAAGAGAAACAAGTCTAAGCTGTCAGCTAGGCAATTCCATGGGGTGGGGGATGATACTGGGAATCAACTCAGGACCTTGCACTTGCTAGGCAGGTAGGTGCTTTGCTGCTGAGCTATATCCCTGGAAAGCAATTCCACTTATTTATTGATTTATTTTTACAGAATGAGGCCTGTCCTTTCTGCTACTATTTGTCATTTTCCAAGTGTTTCTGACAATCATTTCAGCTTGATTGCAATGGTTGGGGTGTGGCTCCATGGAGGCCAGAGTTTGGGTGTGTCTGGCACTTGGCAAGTGTGGCTTGATGTCAACCACGCTCAGTCTATTGGCTGTTCCACATCATTCTCCACCTTACTTTGAGAACATCTCTTCCTGTGCACGGAATGGGCAGGATGAGGTGTTTGAGCACGATGGTACTTCCCTTACCTTGGAACAGTGAGCAGGTAATTAGGACATGGCTTGGCTGTCATTTGCATGTTCCTTAAATTCGCCTATGGGCTTATTCACCAGTGTCAGGCAAACCACATGGTTCTTGCTCTGTGTGGCTTGTGGTTCCTGATACCTCCCCGGGGCTCCTTGTATCCCAGTAGTTATCCAAGACTGTCTTTCCTGCTTGCACTGCCCTTGATATTTTCTCAAAGAAACTGCATGCTATTTAAAAGTAACCAGGGCCAATTTTCAATATTTTCTGTTCTAGCTGCTGCTAATTTGACTATAGCATGTTCTTCTATAGTAGCCATTTAAGTCATCTAAGTACCCACATTTTGCAATATTTTAGGTATGCTATCAACTAAGTTGTTGACCAAGACAGTTTTTGTTTTTAATTAAAAAGTGGAATGACAATATAAATTGAAGGTATTTAACTGATACATAAACACAGAACCACACCATTGTACAAGAGTCATGTGATCTGATTCTAAGAAAAGATTATAATCTGAGCTAGGAAAGCACACCTGCTGCAAGTATTTAAAATTTTAGTTCCATGAATGTGAGCTTTAGCACAAACAAAGAAGTAATAAGCTTGATAAATATGTGGTGACTGGCTTTTGAAGAGGAATTTAAGTAGACATGTAAAAGAAAATGAAAAATTTTTCTATTCTGCCATGAGAAGAAATACAGAGATGCAACTTTATTTTAATATGACTGATTAGTTCCATCTTCAAAGCTATAATGGTCATGGGTTGAGTGAAAAAAATGCTAGATACACCAAAAAATTTACTAAAAACACATTCAACTCAGTATTGTGCATTAGAATACCTATAAAATCTGTTCAGTTAGTCCTCCCACTCTTAAAGTTAAAATTTATGCCTCTCTCTCAAAGGAAAAAAGATTTATTATTAAAAGCACCTATGGACTGATAGAAAATCCTCACTTTCTGTGCCTAGTTTTTATTGCCTCTTGTGACTTCAGAAGTTACTACCTTAAATCTATTTTATCATAGGCTAAGTGTATTTCTTGACCCTTACATTCTGACTATAGAAGAAAATCATTATTCAGTTTCTGGAAATTTCACTGATTGTTTTGTTACTATGTCATCGTCTCAGTACCACCACTGGGTATGGGACAAAGATCTCCTTGACTACCCACTAGAAGTGCTCATAGCATGATAAGTACAAGAGCTTGTTTGGAATGGCTTTTAATAAAATACTGGGCAGAATAATTTGAAGACTCAGTGTAGGCAAATCTGTCATAATTCTTTTGCTACATTGGAAGGGAGAAAAAGGGGTAGTGGCTAAAAATCAGTTATTA
>PVJA010000327.1:46772-83544 GCA_004027025.1 Myocastor coypus | reverse complement strand
AAAAAAAATAATTAAAAAAAAGTATTTAAGGGGCCTGAGGGGCTGGAGAGACAGCGTGGCAGTCTAAACACCTGCCTGGCCAGTGCAAGAAACCAAGTTCGATCCCGGGTACCACATGCTGTATAAGTCCAGAATCCTGGGCACGCTGTGCGTGCCACCGAAACTGGGTGTCGTGGTGCACACCTGTCATCCCAGTGCTGGGGAGGCTGAGACAGGAGGATCACAATGAGTCTAAGTTGTGTAGGAAGATGATGCTGTATCAAATTAATGAATGAATTAATTAAAAAGGGGCGCTGAAATATGGGGAAGAGAGATGAGTGCTCCATTTGCCAGGCTTTTGAGCATGTCAAATAGAGACCAAAGGTGTACAGTGGCACTGCTTGGCACTGTTGAGGCTCTTTTGTGCAGGTGCATTCCCATGAGCACATAGGAGAGAGAAGCGAGGGAGCTGATTCTCCCGAGACTGTGTTTTTGCCAAGGGATTATCGTGGAAATGAATCACGGTGGTTTGGGTTGTGAACAGAAGAGCCACCATGAGCTCTGCACTGGATCGGAGTGGCACTGAGACCCTGAGAAGGTGCGCTGAGCGCGGATTTTCCGGTCCAGGCGCTGGCTGAGCCGAGCAGGCCGAGTTTCGAGCTGCCGCAGTAGCTGATTAAGTTAGTAGGACAAACAAACCGAACAGTGACGCCTCTAACCACGGCCTGCCACAGTAGGGCAAGATGCTGTGCCCGCCGGAGCACAGGAGCCTCTCTTCTCATCTGGTTCCGTTTTCCCACAGAGAGGTGCTGGCTGAGGGCCGGGTGGGCCACTGCCCACCCGAGAAGCAGCTACTGCCCTGCAGTGCCGATGGCCTTCTGAAGAGAAGGGTCTCATAACGTCAAGCAGCTAGAACCCTGGAGAAGCCTGAAAATGAAGGGCTCGGAGCGAAACGAAATAGGAGTCTGAGTAGAGCCTTCGAGGCTGCCCTTCCCATTCTCTCTCTAGAAAGGGCTCTGTGGGGATTCTCGAGGAGGACTGGGCCTGATCGCGGCCTGCATGCTGAGCCAACAATGCAGCTGGGCATATGAACATGGCTGCCAGCCATGGGGGTCTGAGAACCCAACGGGAAACCCCTTGGGCAACATACAGCTTGCGCCCCATGTCTGCACTGGGGCAGCTCTTCCTACGGGGCTTGAGAGGTCAGACCTTCACAACAGCCTGTGACTGTGCCTGAATTAATTAATTAACTAATTAATTATTATTTTTTTTTTATTTTAGGGAAGGCTCTACAGGGTGTTCAGGGTGTCTCCCAAGAGCTGGGATTACAGGCCCACACCACCACACCCACTCTCAATTGGGGGTCTCAGCGTGCCCCAGGGACGGGGCTGGCATGGCAGGCCTGGGGATCGAGCCCCGGCCCCTGTGCCTTCTTGCAGGCGCTTTAATCTGCTGAGCTATTTGGCTGGCCAATGCCTAATTTCCTAAGCAGGTTTTCAACCTGAAATGACTCCATGCTAGATTGGGTTCTAGTCTAAAGTTGGTTGGACATGAGAGTAAGCTACAAAAATTAGGATGTAAGATGTGTGCACATGCTGTCAAGCTGGCGACTGATAGTGACAAGATCCAGGATCTGCTCAGGAAGGTGGGTGATTCTAACCAGTGAGAGGATAATTTAGAAGACCATCATGACCATGGAGTTGAAATCTTAGTTTTTATGGCTTGTATGCAGCTGTCCTCCCTAAACTGCACACACCCACAGGCCAGCTCTTCAGGAGTTGACTGGAGTTAACATGTGTTAAGATGGGTTAAGGGTGTGATGCTTGGAGTAATTCACCGATTGGCTGGCACCATTTGGATGTGGGTAATGGGAAAACCTAGCCTGGGTGTGGGTGACACTACCCAAATGGCTTGTAGGGAAAGGGAGGTTGCTTTTCTGCTTGCTGGCCCATCCGCCATTACTGTTTTCCCTTGGCTATGGCCCTCTGCCACGCTTGCCTGCTTGCAGCCAGCCAGCTATGGACTGAAACCACTATCAACCACGAGCTGAAATAAACCTCTCCTTCCTTAACTTTAGGTGTTGCATCTTTTGTCTCAGCAAAAGAAAAGGAAGACAAAGGCCCTTATGAGGAGGGCCAGTGGTGTGGCTTTGTGGCAGAATATGTTTAGATCTGACAGGTTCTTGTTTCGACTTTAGGTTCAGAAAACAAAATAAGCAAGAGTTAGGACTAGAATTGCTATAAAGATGAATGATGATCCAGACTTTCAGTGGTAGTTTACAGCACTTACATATTTATCTCATCTAGGTCTTCTCTGAAAAATTAAATGAATAATAAAGTTAGTGATATCTTTATTGATCCATGTTGGTCCAGATGGTGAAACTTTTTGTCTTAGTGGTAAGATCTATAACTACATTGTTGTCTTTTACTGGTGCGGATGTGCTTTGGCCAGCAGTGATCTCATAAAATGGCTGTGGCTACTTCTCTGGAGTTAGGCCAAGAGTAATTTCAGGCTGGATGTGGAATACACATGAGAACTTTAACAGCCAGTCTTCAGGCTCTACACTCTAAATTAAATCAGGTGTCGCAGTCTGAGAAGTTAGTTTTAACTGATATAGTCCTTTATTTGGTTAAATATTCAGTATTCTGGGAATTTAAAATTCTTAACTGGAGTTTAAAAAATTCTCAGCTTTGCTGAGAGAGGCGTTATCATTATTACTTGCATAGAAATATGGAAGAAGGAAAAAGCTAACTATGTCACTGCCTAGAAAGTGAACGGTACTGTCTTGTTCTTATTTCAGAACTTTTATTCATGGCTGCTGACCTGGGGTTTATGCCTGAGCCAGTGTGTCAGTCTGAATATGTTCAACGCATGATACCGGGTGATCTTAATGGCTGCATTTCCTGTTTGTCCTTAACAATTGTTTGTTTCTTTCTCTCTTTTCTTTGAAGGTTCTGTTCCATACTCTGACTATAGCTTTCATCCTTCAATGGTTCAGAATAGCCACTCAGAATATGCTGTCCAAACCTTAGGAGTCATAGTGACTATTTAATCCAATCACATTACATTTTAAGAAAAGACAAATGTAACAGTACTGTGTTATTAAAACCTGCACAAAACAACAAACTTGGCTTGCCTATTTGGTTAGTTTTCTTCTTTCCTTTCCTTTCCTTTCCTTTTCTCTTTTTTTTTTTTTTTTTTTTTTTTTTATATTATGGCCAGCTCAGCCTGCCCCGGGAGTGGGGCTGATGCAACATGCGGTGCTGAGAATCGAACTGAGGTCCCTGCAGTTGGCTAAGCTTGCCTAAGCAAGCACTTTTGACCCTTGAGCCATCTCATTGGCCTGTGGTTAGTTTTCTTTTGGCTAATCTGCTTATATAGATAATTTATTTGCACAGTTGATACCAGACTTTCGGTATCATGGGCAACTCAGTTAATTTAGTCGTTTCCAAGGGTGAGCTTGATGGCTTTGGATAGGTTTGGGAAATCTTACTAGTACCAAAGTGGAGGGTGACATTGATGTCACTTGCCATATGTGCAGTCTTAGACGCCTTTTCATTAGCAGTATATCACCTAAATGTCTTCCTCTTCCAGGAAAATACTAAGTATTGTACTACAGATAATTTAATAATAACATATTTTAAATTTCTTACAATTGACATCTACATCGCATGGTTAAGAAGTCATTCCAAGAAGTAAAAAAAAAAAAAAAAAAAATTAATCACTGGGTAATGGACTATAAGTGGCATAGTTTCAAACTGAAAGAAAGTGAAAGCTTTCCAACCCCTCTACTGTGTTTCACTCTCTGACTGAACCATTCTAATGATAAGTGCATACAATGGCGAGTACTGAGAGGCAACTCAGTTTTATTTGCTTCCATACTGGAATAAAGTTCTTTTTATTAAAAACAAGTAAAGCATGCAAAGGGAAGTGATGTAATAAGTAATTTTATAATAAAAGAGTGGAACTATGAGCCTGCATCTCTGTGGACACCCTGAGTGTTATCCAATCTGGCCTCTCACTGGACCCCTCTGTGGCAGGCTGCAAGGGGCTTGGTGGACTGAGAGGAAGAGATAGCAGTGGCTGTGTGATACCCAGTTAAGGAACGTTTGGGGTGCGGTAGGAACAACAGCCAGGAAAAGGGTCGCAACGCTGTCAGGAGTGCTGTGTGGCCCAGCTGCGTAGACAGTGGTGGCATAGTTCATACGGAAGGCAGACGCGAAGGCTGGGGACAGAGACTGTTTTGGCCACAGAATTAGGCACTGGTCCAGTTCGCTCCCTGTGCTGGTACCTATGTGCCTTCTGTCTCCTCACCATACTGTGTGCTCTTCCAGTGTGGTGATCTTGCATGCTAATCATCCCTTGAGCTGCTGGGAACAACATGAAGCAAGACTAGTGTTGCATGCATAAGGTTCTGTGGCCGTGGTGTCCTCTGGCATTCTAGTCTCCTTAGGGCTGTGTAAATGCTCCTAGGCCCAGAGATGCTGCGCTTTGTCAGAGAAAGTGGAAAGGGCAGAGGGAAAATGTTCTGACTGTAGTCAGTGTGTGTCTCAGTTTATCCAGCATGTTAGTATGGCCGTATAACTTTCTGGACCTTGAACACTGCTTTCTGAGGGTCCCAGAGTCTGCTAGACTTTTTATCCTATGAGGAGCCCTCCAGGGCTCAGGGATTTTGTGCTTGAGTCCGGGGTACCTTCCAGTTCTCCTCTTGTCAGTTCAGTTGCCTGCACTTGAACTGGGACCCAATCAAAGTTTGAGGCTCATCTGAACTCACCCTGACCCTCAGGATCCAACATCCTAGTAAGAAACACTACCTTCTGGCGTGTGAGCGACACATCTGCGACTATCGAACCTGCGCCTGACAGCTAGGACTTGCTTCCGAGTGACTTAGTGCTCTGCTGGATGCAGTACTGTAGCCGTCTTGATAAGCATTCTAGAGCTGATTTAAATTCTACCGCACAGTTTATTAAATCATATCTGTTGGATAGATTCCTGCCTTTGAAGCATGCTGTTAACAACATGATAGTACAGCTTATTTTTCTTTCAACCAGCTATTTCCAATCATAGATTTGTACATAGTATTTTACAAATAAACCACTAATTTATAGATAATTGCATCAGGAAAGTGACAGCTGCAATATACTTAGTCCTTTGTTTAGCATGTGCATAGACACACACACACACACACACACACACACACACACACACAGAGGAAACATTTGTATTTTTTTGCTGTTATTTTGTTTTTGGCCTGGGAGAATTTGTCTTCAGCACTATTCAAGTTTAGTGAATGTATTAATTCTTAAAAATGTATTTTTAGCAACATGGACTAGCTCTTGAGCTTGGCACAGTTGTCTGCTTTGGGGTTTCTGGATAACAGAAATAGTGCCTCCCTCTGGCAGGGGTGTTGGAGCATTCATACCATCTGTGGAAACCTTTAATTTCTGGGTTATGGCTGGGCCTCAGCTTCAGAATTTTACATTTTTGTGTGTTCCTAAATAACATCAGTAATTTTCTTGTCTTCAACATGAAAATTATTTTGTCAAGTAACTTGGTTTTTACTTAAGTTTTACAAAGCTGGGATAGATGCTGCTTAATAAAAAACAGTGAATGAGTAAGAAGGTGGCCTAAGTACAGTAACTCTGGTTACAATACTTCAAGATGCCCTTGACTTTGTAGAGGTAGGATGATACTCTTTTCTAACCTCCAAGACTGTGTTTTTAAACTGGACCAATACTGAAATGGAATGTCCTCATGCAACACGGCAAGTTTTCTTATTTTTTTTCTCTTAGTTCAGAAAAAAAAAATCTAAAGTGTTGCTGTCTATCTTTCTGTGTACATATAGTTAAAGTAAATATAGTAAAAAAAAAAAAACTAGAGAAAATCCTCCTTGATAAATTGAATTCAGTAACATTTTCAGGTTAACTGTAAGTCTCGTAAGCAAATAGAAGCTGGATAATAATGAAACAATAGAAGAGATACTGCTAGCATATATATGTTTGTCTTTGGTATTTTGTACTTTTTTGTATTTCTAACTATATTTTAATTTTAAAAATTAATTTATTAATATATGCTTGAAGTACAAGCATTTTACAGTCAGATTGGGGAGTATGTACATGGACATAATACAGCTTCTTTCTTTTTTCTTTTAATTTTATGTATTTTGTACAGGATCTCACTACGCAGCTCCAGCGCATAGTGATCTTCCTGTTTTGCAGCCTCCCCAGAGCTGGGATTACAGGACTGCGCCACCATGTCCGGTCTCCCTGGCCAGCTCAGTGAGCTCCAGGTGGGGCTGCATAGCATGTGGCGCTGGGGATTGAACCCCAGGTCCTTGCACTTGCCCCGGAAGATGCTTGGACTGCTGGGTCATCTCCGTGGGCCTTGCTTCTTTTTAATCCTTTGCTCCCTCTTCCTTCCTTCTCCTCTTATTCCCCTCCCCCTTTTTCATTCTTGTGGATATTACTAATCTTAGCTCCTGTGTAGGGCACGGGACACGGCGTTAATCAAGCTTAGTAGGACCCTGGCGTGGCACACATCTCCACTCTAGCTATTTCTCCATCCTCGATGACTCCTCACTTCTGGGCCCCTGCACCCTATCCCACCCATAAGTGACCTACCCCCTTGTCTTGTTCTGTCCTTATTTTCCTCTTGGTTTGTTCTTTGCCTTACTCATATAGGAGATAGCATACAGTATTCCAGCTCGTGCGTCTGATTTTTTTCTTCAACATTACATTATATTTTCCAGCTAACAATTTTCCTACAAATGTTGAGAACATTTCCTTTTTTATAGCTGTGTGGTATTCTATTATATACAGATAGCACCATTTCTCTGCTGACTCATCTGATGGTGGGTATGCATGCCTCCTCCAGAATTTAGCTAGTGTGGATTATGCTGGTGTAAACATTGGTGTGTCCTAGCAACAGATTTAAAATAACTAACATGGTAATAAATGCTTTCTTGATTTATCCCATGATGGCCTCTGAACAGTTATCTTTAGTAGCACAGAAAAACAATTCCACATGACCCACGAAGCTTATGTGGGAAGGTACAGTGCTGTTTTGAGAATACCAAGTAATTTACTATAGGTTTTAAATTGGAGGGGAGTGTCTTTGGTCCTCTTGTTCACTCTCCTGATTTAAGAGGAGACAACAAATTTCAGAAAGCAAAGAACCTGCAGAATGTAAGATGGAACCCACGCCTTTGCTTCTTTGCCCCGCCCTCCCTTCCTTTCTCTCTCTCTCCCCTCCCTTCCCCTCTCTTTTCCTCTGCCCTTTTCTCTTCTCTGTTTTTTCACTCTGTATTGGAGATTTCACTTTGGACCTTTGTGAAACAGGTTCCTGTGAAACTGCTAATTGCCCAGACCGACTCAAATTTGTGACTCTCCCTGGCACCCGGTGATGGATTTGAACAGGTGATTCCCCCTGGGTTCTTAGCTGGGCCTCATCCCTCCGGTCAGCTGGGCCTCACTCACCAGATCATGTGCTGAATGGTGACTGAGGATTCTACTCAGAACTTGAATGAGCAGAGTGAAAGGGAACAGATGGCTTGGTACAAACCGTGGCAGAGGCATTTGTCTAAACTCTAAGGGACAAGGTCTGCAGTCCATGGATTCTGGCTTCGGGAGGACCACAGAGAGGAAGTGTGGGGAGGCCTAGATGTCTTTCGCATGTCCTGCCACCTTGTACAAAACAGGCACCTCCACTCTTCCCTGAGACTGGACTATCAGAAGCCATCTAGAAAGTCTAAACTGGCTTTTGGAATGAAGCTGGAGGCTCTGAGAGAGGCTTTTTGGGAGGAAGGGAGGCTGCCATCTCCCGTTCCTTCCTTTTGCTTTTTGCTAATTGTCCAGCAGTTCTCTGCAGGAGAGCCTCAGTTTCCTTCATGATTGTTCCAATGCTAAGCTGACACGAAATCAAGAGCACAGGGAGCCCCTGACCTAGCCTTATTAGGTGAAGGGAAATTTGAAGGCAGCAGATGGCCTGTGAAGACTGGATGGAAAAGCAGAGAGGCCACAGATGAAACCTGTGGAAAGGTCGAGAAATGCAAAGTAGGGATTACACGACTTTTCTATTTAGTTTTAAGTATGTGGTCTGTTATCTAGAGCTTCTCTTTACCACGTTATCTGGTATTACTTGTTTCATAGAATACCTATTTTCCCCAGCTCAAAAGAGCAAAACTAACACTTGAAACATTAGTTTTGCCATGTTATCTTCAGGGCAGGACCTTCCAGAACACTCTATCTCCCTGCAGGACAACTGGATGGCTGAGACTGTCAGCTAGTTTGTGCTTTTCTCACCTGGCTCATAGACCCTGGGATGAATAAAATATCTCCAGTTGTGCCTTAAAAGAATGTAGAGAGCCAGGTCTTGTTTTAGCATTCTGCTGCTAAGTGATAATAAGCAGATCTTCCTTCAGCAAGATATGGCTAAGCATGTTCCTTTGATCGAGCTCCAAAACACTAGACATAAGATACTGGGTCATAGAAGGTCATTAAATGTGTAAATGCAAGCTTATTTTGCCATGTTACCAGCAGTTGCCATGTCTTATACTCCTGTATGTGTGCCTATGTGTGCCTATCTATCTTGCAAGACAGGGAACATTTGATGTTTAAAACTTCATAGTTAATTCTATTATTATTATTAGTAGTATTAGTATTAGTAGTAGCAGTAGCAGTAGTGTTATAATTATGGCCAGCTTAGCCTGCCCTGGGGGTGGGGCTGCAAAGTATGTGGTGCCAGGGGTTGAACCACAGTCCCTACAGTTACCTAAGCTTGCCTAAGCAGGTGCTTTAGACTGCTGAGCCATCTTGCCGGCCCTGCATAGTTAACTCTTAATGGTGAATTCAGCGCTCTTAGGAAACAAGAAGGCAAATCTCAAAAGTTTAAGCATGTTTCAGTTGTCCATGAACATACACGTTTATCTGCAATGGAATTTATTTGCTGACAAATACCTATGTCTAACCTCTGTGAGATGTCTTCAGGCTTGACAGTAGGAAATATGCCATGGTCTGTGCTGGGCCAGTCTGCTCCCTCTTTACAACACAACTTAGGAACTCACACTATAACATACATACCAGCAGCTCCTGCAGCATCTTGTGGGTTCTTGTTCCAAAATAACCCTGAAACAGACTTTGGTTAGCTCTGCAAAAGGAATCCTAACTTTGGGTTTAGACTTACTGAAACAAGTCATCATGGGAAATGTAGGAATGCTTGTTGGGAACGCCCAGCATAGGTTTTGAGGAAGATAATATTAAAGAATTCACTCATTTTATGTGTTTCTGTTGTCTGCGAATGTGCTGATACCTTCAGTTGGCCCTAAGGTCCTGCTTCTCCATCTCAAGAAAATATGCAAGCTAACTGGGTGAGAGCTCTGCTTCTTTGTAAAAATTTTATTGATTCTCTCTCTCTCTCTCTCTCTCTCTCTCTCTCTCTCTCTCTGCAGTACTGAGGAATAAACTCAGGACTGTACACTTGCCAGGCAAGTGCTTATTCTGCTGAGCTAACTCCCCGGCCCCTTCTCTTTCTTTTTGTACTGCGGATTGCACTCAGCAACCTTGCATTTGCCAGGCAAGAGCTTTTGCTGCTGAGTTATCTCTTAGGCTCTGAGCTTTGTCTCTTGTCAGCCGACATAGAAGGTGCAGCAGGGACACCAAGGAGAAGCATTCCTTTCCCAGGATGGCTTCAGGGCATGTCTAGGGAGTGAGGAGTCTGACAGGTAGGGTGAGATTTCAACTTGACTGGCTTTGGGTTTCTGCTTGCGGAGGGATGGAACAAATTTGGCCACAGGAGGGCAGATCAAGGCCTGGTGTTGCGTCTGTTGTTTCTTGAGACTTCTTGGCTGATGCTGCACTCTGCTCTGCTCCGTGGCAGTGAGGAACTAAGTATCTTTGCTTCCTCCCATGTTTCTTTTTCAGAGCCTGTGGACCATGGAAAGAATATCCACAGTCTTGAGCTCCTTTTGTTTGTGAGCATCTAGTACTGCATCCCATGGGGTAGAAAGCTGGCTATGATACAAGGGGACTCAGAGCTGGAACTTAAAGGAAGAAAGATGTTATGGAAAGAAATAGTGCATTAGGTAACCATGATCTGGAAGGGACATGCATGCTCAGGAGAAGGCTCAGTGCAGCCTTGGATCTGGTCAGTACTAGGCTGTGGGGTCCTGAGAGGCGAGCCGGGGAGAGCTCAGGGAGAGTTACAATGCTTTCAAGAGAAAGGCATGGAATAGAGAGCAGTCAAGTCTGTCCCTGTGGAACTTGGGATCTGCAAGGAGAGGAAAAGATGAAGGAAGCTGTCCTAATTATTTTTCCCTTTTTACTGGGAAAATACCTGACACCCAAAATGAAGGAAGGAAAAGTTTATTTAGCTCACAGTTACCAGAGGTTTCAGTCCATACTTGGATGGATTCAAGGCAGAGAGCCACATGGCAGAGAGCAGCAGTTCTTGGTGGTGGAACAGAAACAATGACAAGAGAGGCAACGGAACAACTAGGGGAGCAGAGAGTAGCAGTCTGAGTCTGTCTCTCTGTCTCTCTTTATATTACATCAGGCTTTCTGCCTCAGCCTACTCACCTTAGGTCACACCTATAATTCCCAGCAGTACTCGGACCCATAATCTCATCAGTACTAAGACACATAATCCCAGTGTTTATGAGTCAAGTATCAAACTCTAGAAGTCCCTGCCCCATGATTGCATGAGGTTTTGGGGGAATAACTAGACAGAAACCATAATAGAAGCAGAGGGACAAGCCTGAGTTGGTGTGAGAAGGACAGGGTCATCGGGCCATGTGGATGCTGCGGGGCCAGACAAGGATGGGCGTTTGGGTGTGCAGGTGGCCAGCAAGCGTCCCATAACAGCCCATGCTGTTTGCAGTGACTCTGCAAATGTGACCCACATCACTGGTCCTCGCCAGAATTGTGTCTGCTATTCCTGGTGATTTAAATGTGTCAAGCAGCAGGCGCTCATGCTTCCAGTGCCTCCCCGTTACCGCACATCTCGGCTGTCATCTCCCTGCCAGATTTTGTCCTGTGGAATCTGTGTAGCTCAGGGGGGCGCCTGCTAGTCTGAGCGTTTTGCTTCGCCTTCAGGAAGAGTTTTTCCCAGGAGAGACAAAGGAATAAGCGAAAGTTAGCAACCTCACTATCCCGAAGTTTTGAGTTTAGCACAGAATAAAGCTGAATTTGTTCTTTAACAAAGTACCTCTGTAAAACCTTGTGTGCTACACATCTTTGGCAAATCCTAGTCGGTCTTACTTATCTGTTTTTATTATTTTTCTTTTTCTTGATTTTCTCAGTGCTTAATTTTGTGCTTCGCTATTAGAGCTATTTTAGGAACCTCTGTGAAACCTCTTCAGAATGAGTTGAATATTAATAAGTAAAAATAATCAAAATTCTGTCTAAACTAATGGATTTTCTTCCATATTGGAGCACATCCTTGATTTTTTTATGAGAAGGTCAATGACTTATCTATATTTGGCTGTGTTTTTTTTTTTTTTTTTCTTTAACAATTCCAGCTTTCAATAGAAAAGGTCTCCCGTTTTAGTAGTAGCGAAACATCACTATTAGTTCCCATAAACTGGAAAAACACATTGTTATTTTTTCTTCTCTATATCTATTTGGTTCCCAGGAACAAATCTTGGTTGTCAGTTCCTATTTATAATGACATGAACAATTATACTCCTTAATTTTCTGGATAAGATGGCCTGCTCTGTAACATCTAGAGAGTAGAAATAAAGAAAACACATAACCATCTCTCTGCTGGGATTGTTTTCTTGTAATACAGGGTTACTTTTCCAATTATACATGACATGAAATTCAAGAACAAACAAGGACTGTAAGTTACAAATGAAAAAGTCGTAATACATTATCATTTAAATTTACCTTGTGCTATAGAAGCTATACAATCATTACGGATGATATTTAGTAGTGTTTATAGAACTCAGAATGGCTAGTAGAAAACGTTAAAAATTTAAGAATAATTCAGGTTTGCTGATGTTTCCTGGAGATGACAATGACAGGTTTAAGTTGTTGCCCTGTTTGTCATTACACAGAAAGGCCCTTTGATCCACGAAGCTCACCTGTACTCTGGCCTTCCTGAGAAGTTCTGTCCTTGTGCACATCGAGACCCTTATTCTGACCTCAACTCAGGTGTTCTGCTTTGGCTTTGACTCAGACTGCTGCCATACGCTGCTTACCCAGACTGGTAGCCGTGGTTACTGGAGTCAGCATTTGTGTCTACTCAGCATTCTTCATTCCAATTGATGGCTTTTTCATTTCCTGCCTAAGGAGCTTGTCTCAACGTTCTTGTCAGTTCACTGCAACTTGTCAGACCAGACCACGTTAGCATTTGACCTCTGGTGTTCTAAAGAGTTGTTCAAATTTTGAGGGCCAACTAGAGGGTAGGAATTATAGTCTTTATACCTTGGAAACATTTCTAGCCCCAATTCCCACTGATCTTCTACGAGTGCTCTGGTTAGCCTTGGTGTTCACAGTAACAAAATGGAAAAAAAAAAAAAAAAAAAAAAAAAAGCCTTTTGGGATTTTGAATTAGTGCCTTACAGTTAGTTATGAATTTCAGAAGTCTAGTTTTCCAAATCAAATATCCCTTTGTATTTCATACATTCTACTTAATAAATCTTTTGATACTTAGTATGTAGTTGGACAACTTTTACAGGTTTCCCTGTTTAGATCAATTACATTAACAAATATTTTTAAGATGTTTGGAAAAAATTCACATGAAGGAAACAATTTAGCTTCAGAGTAAGTATAATTGGTTTGGCAATTTAAAGATAACTGTAGCTTGGTAGGGAAATGCTTGACCATCTTTAGTTTGGAACTCATTGTAGATCATAGAACTTTGGCAGGAAGAAAGTATGCCGTGTCAAAAAAATCACGCCATGAAATTTGCACCATGGTTGGTACTAAAATATTTGTTGTTTATAAAGTCTTTTTTCTCCACCCTGGGACAGTCTTTGAAATATTATTCACTAAAAGTGGTTCCACAAGGAAGGATTATTTAAAGAGCACTTGGCTTTGTTCTCTTCTATGCGGTCAGGAAGGATCTATAAAATGGCAAATATTGAGACGTTCTTCTTGTAGAATACTGCGCATTTGCCTCCCTCTGGCAAGCATAGGACTGCGCTGGCAGAAGTCCGTTTCTGCTTATTAAGGAATATTGCTCTGGCGTGAAAGCTGGGAACCTGCATAGCTGAGGCTGTGGTAGTCCTTTGATATATCACTGGCTGTTAGGCCTTTCAGAATTATTGAAGGCATACCTAAGCCTGAATCAGGGTCAATAATGTCAGAGAAAATAAATATCTACTTTTTGGCACCAGTTTAAAATATATTAAGTTTAGAAGTATTCAAAACCACACATATGTTCTTTGATTTATTTGCTTTTATTTCCCTTTATTAATATATAACCAGCCTGCAGTATTCAAACTAGGCATTTGAGGTTTGTATTATCATTCTGCATAATTTCCTTGCAGTTTTATACCAATTTAGTCCAATTATAATTTTGCCAAGTAATTAGTAATGTGGAAGCGCCTTTCTTCCTACATAGAGATGATGGGAAAAGGGTAAATTTAATTGAATATATTTTGGCTCTTCTTTATCATCTGCAGTGACTGTGGCTAACTATCAAGGATACGTTTTTCAAAATAATATTTCTGAATGATCGGTGAAAATGCAATTAAATATTAATTGTATGTACTAAACTATAATTAGTTGATCGACATTAATTTTTTAAAATTATTAAACTGCCTGCCTGTCTCCTACATTCTTGTGCATGTGTTGGCTTATGGTTTGAGGTATTTCGGGTTTACTGACAGGAGAGTTGTTTTGCCTAAGCAAGAGCCATTTAGGGAGCAGGAGAGAAGTCTTCATAGAAGAGTTTCACTACACTAACTTAGACTGAGAAACTTACCATGCCCGTAGCTCTGTGAACACTCATACACTGTTGGAGATGTTATAGGAGCCTTTTGGACCCTGATTCTTCAGCTCTCAGTAGGGGCTCATCCGTGCAATCGTGCTCAGGAGGAGCACTCAGAAAGATACACATCGCCTTCTAAGAATTTCTCATGTTTTCTTATTTCATAGAGCCCACCAAAAATCTTGATGGATCTATGTGATTGTTGACTGGCAGCAACTCTTTTCTTCCACTGCAAACAATAGAATCACCAGGCCTTCACCATACTTTCATGAGGCATGCAAATTAAAGAGGTTTTGCAACAGACAAATCCAAGCCACTGCCTTCTGAACTTCTTCTTGCCACTTCATCTTTCTCTATACGTTGTGCTTCAGGCTTCCCCAATGAATGGCCAAACATGTTTTCCTTTGCTTCTTGTGTTTGCCTGGAATGCCCACAGCCCTATGCCACTGTCTGATAAATGCATATTCATTTCTCGTGACTCAGCTTGCATAACAATTCTCACATAAAGCTTTCTGAAATTTCCCTCCCTTTCCTAAGTATGAGATGATTATGGTATTCCCTTATATTTATACCAGTTGCAGGATATTTATCATCTTGTACCCACTGAAATAGCTAATGGATTATATTAAAATTTGCTTATTTGTTTGCATATGTGATTCCTATAACTTCCAGCCCTCAAGCCTAGGAGTAAAATATAGGATTGCAATAACTTGATGTAAAGATATTTGTCTGGCTTTTTTTCTAAATGTTAGTAGTGATGGGTATGTCTCATATTATCTTCATAAGGCTGCCTGCTAGTTTATAAATTCTAGGTAGCATTTTTCCAGTGTGGTTTCCGTGGAAGCCACAGAAACATAGCCCTGTGCTTCTTCCTTTCTCCTCCACGTGGATACCGGCTGAGGGTGCTGTTTAATCATAGTGCTTCTTCTATGCACCCACAACCTTCCAAAGCCATCCTGAGGAGAAAAGTCTTTTCACCACTCTGGACTATGGTTTATCCCAGGAGCACCAAGAAGGCCTGTTTGTGCACTCATTCCTTTATAGAAGTTGTATAAAACATTTGGTACCCCTCTTTTACTGGCACAGAAATACAAAGCACACTGAAAAGGCCAAAATACAAATGACCTTGGTAAAAGGTTGTTTGTCTTTTTTTTTTTTTTTTTTTTGTCTTTTTGAGACAGGGGCTCACTATGCAGTTGAGGGCCTTGAGCTCACTTTTGTAGCCCAGGCTGGTCTCAAACTTGCACCAATCCTCCTGCCTCAGCCTCCTCAGTGCTGGGATTATAGGCGTGAGCCACCACGCCCAGCCTGTTTGTATGTCTTAACGCATATTCTCTATTGAAGATTTAGAGGTGTAAGGCAGAATGGCTAAAGAACCAGCAGTGGGAACAGCTTTGGGTGAGTTAGTCTTCATTTAGCTAGCAAATCATCTATGCCAAACGTAAGGAGATAAATTCTCCTGAGGCTTTCTGTTCATTACACGTGTGAGTATGTGCACATATACGCCTGTGTATGTAATTGTGTTACAGTTTGGAGTTGGAGATATTTATATGCTTGTTGTGGTGGAAGTCTGTGGACGTTATGAATCAATAGAAAGTTCTGTCTTGGTCTTAGAGAAAGAATGACTCCCTCAGTGGAAAATAATGGCCTATTTTACAGGAGATAGGCATGAGCCCTGCGAATTTTTGTAGCTGGATGATCTAAGATGTCTTGCCTAAAAACATTCTTGGAACTCCTTCTCTGTTCCTTTATGTTAAAATTAGTTTTCTGCCCTTTAAAAATTAAGCTAATTGGGGCTGGCAAGATGGCTCAGTGGTCTAAAGCACCTGCTTAGGCAAGCTTAGGCAACTGCAGGGATCGAGGTTCGATCCCCAGCACCACATGCTGCGCTAACCCCACCCCCAGGACAAGCTGAGCCGGCTGTAATATAAACAAATAAATAATGTTTGAAAAAAATAAAGCTATAAAAAAAGAAAATTATAAAAAAAATTAAGCTAATTTATGGGAAATATCTACAAGTCATTGAGTACTTTCTAGGCCTAGAAGAAAAAAAAACAAAAAAAAAAAAAAACAAACCATAATCAAACCTAGCAAACAGAATCTTGGGTAACTTTTCTGTCTTGGAGTTGCAGCGTTCTTAAAGCTACAGTTACCACAGGTTCCAACTGCTTCAGAAGCATATTTTTTTAATGTTTTTTTTTTTCTTATGTACTTTGCACCTGTGTTTATTTCTTCTATCCCACCTGATGCCTCCACACAAGCACATTGATCCCTGATTCATACAGGGGGTGGAAGGGCAGAGGATCTGCTTTCTTATAACTCCTTCAGGCGGATGGGGACACTGATGCTGCCTAGATGGGGACCGAAAGGTTCACCTGGAATGGCATGAAAGAGACAAAAGAAGGCCGTTTTTCTTATTTGCAGTGAACCATCGTACTCTAGCAGTCTAGAACAAGTCACTGACACTAAAGCTTTTTCTAAATCAAGTTAAATCATTAAAATGTAAAAATTAGAAAGTTACAGTAGCCGGGCGTGGTGGCTCACGCCTGTAATCCCAGCACTCGGGAGGCTGAGGCAGGAGGATTGGTGCAGGTTCGAGACCAGCCTGGGCTACAAAAGTGAGCTCAAGGCCAGCCTCAACTGCATAGCGAGACCCTGTCTCAAAAAGACAAAAAAAAAAAAAAAAAAAAAAGAAAGTTACAGTAATAGCTCAAAACATTGTAAAAGTCACACAGAATTAGGGAGCATTTGCTATTAACCTTTTTATTTTTAACTTTGTTTTTCACTTTAAAATTAATCACTATCTGTCCAGAATGTTAACTCAAATGTAGCAGGTAGAGTGTAAGAGCACATAGACCATTTTCTCTTTTGTCAAAGAAAAATTCTCTTATTTTAATTATAAATAATAAAGGCATACACTAAGTAAAAGTATCGTTCTTTATGTAACCATTGGGCCATTAATTTTTTTACTATAGCATTGTACTTTGGGGACCAACAAGTTATTTATTTATTTATTTACTTGGTTAGTTAGTTTTGCAATGGCTACCTCCAGATAATATAAATATATAAAGTCTGAAGTAGAAAAACAGGAAGTTTATATCACAAAGGTAACAACGTTTAGTAGGTATAATATTTGTATTGTCATTTTTCTATTCTATAGTCACACCTATAGAAGCTAAATCTTTGCAATTTAAAGTATATTAATATAACATAACAAGAATATACTTAGAGGCCAAAGGACACAATTGTGGAAGTGCTAGTGTAGAAAACAGTTTGTTGAGTTAGCTTATGAGTAAGACAACTAGCTAGGAGAAGGACCTGAGGCAGAGCTGGGTGACCAGCTATACTGATAAAAATTAGAACAAGAATGGACAGTGAAGAAAGATCTTGAACAAAGGACAAACTTCCTCAGGCAGTATGGAATGCAGTCTACTCCTTACTGAAGGGTCCAGCCATTCCCTACTAAGCTCCTAATGCCTAAAGAATTGATAGTGAAAAAAAAATCAGTTCTCTCTGGACAATCTGTTGCCTTTAAAGCCTGCATAATGAAGAGTAGGGCAAGAGAGCCTGAGCTCGAACTGGTCATTGGAAGTCCTCAGACCCACCCCATGACAGGTAGCTGCTAAGCAGCTGAGCAGTTCCTGCGCTCTGCTGATGTAAAGGAGCTCTGGCCTGAGAGGCCTCGCAGCCGCCCATTCAGGAGCGCTCCTGGAAATCCCAAAGCTATTCTTCTTACTTCCAATAAAACCTCCCAACCTCCTTCTTTGCTTTGTGACTTCATTCCTCAATACTGTAAAACCTCAAACTCAGCACGTCTGACATCTAACAGCTTGGGAGCTGTTTTTCACATCTCACTAGTAGGAACGGGAATCACGTCTTATGGCTGGAGGCTCCGATGTTAGATACAGCCGGGATCTGCCAGCATGGGCTGATGCAGTGTTTGCAGCCCTTTTTCATATTTACCCGAGTTTTCCATTCAATAGTATTATTACTCAGATTTTTTCTATTGGTTATATGTTCCTACTGGTGTTGAAAACCAATTGAAAAAGATGTTAGTCAAGATTAACATGTTAATATTTTATATTAATATTGCATTAACATCATTAATTATTAGTAATCATATATTAATATATCATACATTATTTGGTTGAGGTTCCATGGTGGTTCTCCTTGGGGCCATGTGGGCAGCTTCTTTGCTCCTCTAGAGTTTTCCTCTACCAATTGCACCATCTGGCAGGATAGGTCATGGATTATTGTACAATATTCTTTTATCTCCTGTTCCAGTAGTTGAATTACTCTTGCAGTTAGACTTCTTTCAATACCATGCTTGGCTATATTAAGGATGCCCAAGTTATTTTCTGTTATTTATTAAAATCAGTTAAATTTATTTTTAGCTCATACAGAAAATATAAAAATTCTATGTATTCATGTGATAGGAAGTGATATTTTGAAAAGTGTATGCATTGTGTGACATTTAAGCCAGGGTGCACACGTGGTGTGTCTGCCTGAGGATTCACTGCTGCCTGTGGTACGAGCATTCTAAGTCCTTCCTCCCAGGTTTTGAACTGTGCAGAACGTCACTGTTGTCTACAGTCAGGCCTATGGGTAGCAGTGCATGAGTGCTTCGGACTCCTATGGAACTAACTTAGTGCCCATTAGGTAAACGTTCCCAGAGTTCTCTCCGAACTCTGATAAGCACTCCTCTACTCACAGTTGCTCTTAAATATGCCCCATATTTCTAAACCTGAACAAGTTCTTTGTCCGTTTTCAGCATCTCACTTTCAGTATTCCTGAGAAGAGACTATTTTAGTTCCATCCAGTAAGGCACAAAATGTTTTTCCTGTCCTGTGATAGAAGTAGCTTGTTTTTGATTTTCAACGAATTTTACATTTCTAATTCTCAATTGATTGTCAGAACCAGTAAGTGACCAATGTAAGTCTTGAAAATTGGTAAAACATAGACATAAAAGTAGAGACTTGATATTTTTATAAATTGATTAAATTAATTAAAAAGAAACAAATCCTTTCCAATAGATAATAAAGGCTAGAAAAGTTGATGTAGCTTCGACATTTTAATAAATGAAGAGAAAAGTATTACAATCTAAGTGTATTTTCTATTTTATTGTTTTTATTTTATTTTAAAGAGGAAGAAACCAAAAACAAATAACAAGAACAAAGACAATAATAACAAAGCAATATCAACAATAAAAATGGTACAGAATTTCCAAATGAAAATAGCAAATTAACAATGGTTGCTGTGCTGTATATTGTTATCAAATTTGTTGCTAAGATAACCAGTTATAGACCTGCAAGATTGATCAGACAATTAAACATTAACTCTTCCTTTCAATATATATTATTGTTTTATGAGGGTGCTTAAATTCTCAACTTGCATTCCTCAAGCCCCTATGGAGAACTTTGAAGAGGTTTTATACTCATAGTTATGATTTATTGCAATAAAATAATATAGATGCAAATTAGCAAAATAATAAAGCAGTGTATTATGATTTTCTTAAGAAACAATTGATCGCCTCTCCCCCCCTTCCCATCAAGAATTTTGTGTGTGTGTGCAGGGTCATAGAATCACAGTGCCTTAGAAGTCTCACTACCTGCCATCTATAAGCCGGAGAACCAGGGAAGCCAATAATGCAACTTAGCATCTAAGAACAGGAAGCGTCAGTGGTGTCCATGTCAGTCCAAGTCCAGAAGCTCAATATCCAGAAGTAATAGTATCCAGGGTAAGAGTCTGGTGTCCCAGCTCCGCTTCATCTGTGCTGTTAATCCATAGAATGAGGTACAAAATAAGAACGGTGTTAAAAATAAAGATATATGAAAGAACCAAGTGATTCTCAATCCCAAAATGAATTGATATATAAATAATCATCATTGTTATTTAACACAACTAGATACTAATCAAAACGTGTTGCTCTTCTTTACTAATGTGGCTTTAATATGAACCAAAAGGTTCTCAGATAGACACAGGAAGAAGTGAGAAACAAACATGTAAGGTGGGATGCAGGGGTGTAAGGACTTTTTGTCCTTTTCCCACCTTGTGTTCCAAAGTATGCTATCATGAAACTGACCTGCCCCACCCCCTGAAGCTTGCCTGAAGAGAGAGGGAAGATCAAAATCCATAAAGCAAGTCAGTGGGATCCTGTATTTCCATTTCTGCATGCATTTTGGTTAGCACAGTGGTATATAACTTTTCTTTCCTTTCTTTCTTGGTCTTGTCTGTCTGTCTGTCTGTCTGTCTGTCTGTCTGTCTGTCTTTTCGGTGCCAGGGATTGAACTCAGGACCTCACAGTTGCTAGGCAAGCACTTGCTCCACCGAGCTATCTCCCTGGCCCCAGTGGCATAGCTCCAAGGAGTTCCTCTTTCCTATACACAGCAAGGACCATTGCCAGAATTATTACAAGACGGAAGTAATGTGGTGGAACACTAAAGACGTTTAGGTGTGTCCTCTCTTGTGACAACTGAGGGATGGTGTCCTGACATTGAAGCCAGAGACTGCCAGTGAGGGGGCCACTGCCACTTTATAGGAGTTATCTATATTTTATGAAATCAGAGGTGGAGCACTTGTGATGAATTAGTAAGAAGTGGGATCGTGCCAAGCTGAACCTCAAGACAGCCTGGACTCCAAGTCCATTATTCTCATGCATATTTTACAAACTTATTTTCATAATTGTTTTGGTGTTGTTTTCCTTCAAGAGCTTTGCAAATATTTCTATAATAGGGGTAAAAGTACAATGAAAGTGTTTAAGATCTTAATCAGCTGGAAAATGGTGTTAAAAATGCACGGACATAGAAAATATTCATCACACTTCATCCCAGAGAAAGGTGGGCATATTGAGTAATGAATTATTGATTCAATGTTAATAACCCTGAGGCTTACCTTGAGTCTTCTACTTTGGAATGGGAAGCAGCTCCTGCCTAACCTCTCTTTGCTGATGATGGACCTGGGTGAGATGGAACAGCTCCAGGAAATATAGCTTATCGGCGTTTCCTTGGCGAAGGTTTCTATGCAGACAATTTAACTCACCCAACAAATATTTTTTGACATTTCTATGATTGCATCACACTAAGGTGATAGCCAGGGAAAATCAAAATCATATGATCAATACCCCAGAGAACCATGCTTGAGAAAGTCAACTTCATACAGAGACAAGACAAAGAAGTATGTTTAGTCCCAAGTATTAAATATTTAAAATGAACACAGATTGTGAGGCTTTTATGTGATGTCTGATTTATTTCTCCAATTTAAAGTTACTGTTTCAGGCAATTATCATCAACTTAGACTTTTTTATATTTCCTGAATTATAAGAAAAAAGTATATGGACATAGAGTGGTATGCTATTATATATGTTTAAAACTTATTTCATCTTTCAAATCCCAAATGTACAATATTTTTAGTTTTTACATTAGCTCTGTGAAGCAAAATAGTTGCTCCACCAGGCTAGCTATTTATTTTGTTTGAATAAGATTGTAACAATATAAATGAAAAGAATTCTTATGCAGCATTACATTAGCATAGTTGAAAATGCTAAATTATTTCTTCTGCATTGATCTCATGCCACACAAAATTAGAAATAATTTTATCAATTATACTATCTCATTTATTTTTGTTAATATAGATAAGATTAGAAGTTTTATTACATAAGTTACTGCACATTTTAATTTTCATCTGTCACTGAGTCCTGATTAGATGTTATAGTTATTTTTATATAAAGCTAATGTGCATGGGAAATGTCAGGGTAACAGTCCAATTCTTTTGTTGCCCAAGTTTTTCCTGTGAGTTTGCTCTGCCAGTCTACCGACTTTGATTTGAAAGTGACACTGTGTTTTAGTAGGCAGTGTCAGTGATGGTATTTTTGTGGAGTTTTGTCAGTAACAATGACTTTAAAGGAGGATTATTTTATTTACAGTACACTGTAGAAATATCACTTCCTTTTTAGAGGATTTTTTTCCTTTTTTTTGTATTTTAGGGAAGGGTCTACATTACTAGGTGTTCAGTGTCTCATTACTAGACCAGACTTGTAGTCATCCTCCTGTTTACGGTCTCCCAAGAGGTGGGATTATAGACACATGCCACCATGTCCAGTCTCAATTGCTGTCTCAGTGCACCCCAGGGATAGGGCCCGCACAGCAGGCCTGAGGATTGAATTCCCAGGCCCTGCACCTGCTTGCAGGTGCTTTCATGTGCTGAGCTATTTGGTTGGCTCTGCAAGAGTTTTTTTCAATTGACATCGATGACAGTCTTCATAAAAAGTTATGATAACACCTCTACTTTTGTTTTTAATTCACCAGTAAAGCAAACTTTAATTTTTTTTTAGAATGGAATGGGAGAGAGCAATAATGAGGGAGGAAGGAGAGAGACAGAAAGAGAGAGGGGAGAGAGGTATTGCCAAATGCCAAATAATTACATTAAATATTATCTCTGGGGTGAAATTAAAAAAAAATTGCCAAGTTGGGGAAATTGATAGACTAAATTAACATCCTGTAAAATTATTTTCCACATCATTAGAACATTTGTTTTCAAATTTCACAGGCAAATGAAATAAGTTTACTACAGATATTACTTTAGGAATAATGTAACACTCATAGAGCCCTAGAACAATGACAAGAGTAGAGCATCTCATAGTGTACATTGAAACGAAATTACACAGTAAACAGAATAATGTAGTGATTCTTATGGGTGAATTTTCCAATTGTTTCTGTGTGGATTTGAGATAAATATAATTATGAAGTACTGTGTTGATGTGGCAATATTTTCCAGCCATATTTATCAAAGATTTAATATACCTGAACCATTAAAATGCCTTACAACTTGCTCGATTGAATTTCTAGGCACACTTTGAGGTGCTATTCAAGCTAGATGTGATAATACAAGCTTAAAACCCACTCTGGGAATCTGAGGCAGGTTGAAGCCCACCCTGGGCAACTTAGTGACTTAGCAAGACCCCATCTCAAAAGAAATTAATTTTTTTCTTCAGCTTTCTCTAGTAGTCAAAGATGGCTGGCTAGTCAGCATTTGAAGCAAGGAAGAGAGATGGCTGCGCTGGTCTGAATGCCTTTTATCTCATGACTGGTCATATCTGGAATTCAGGGAGCTCTTGTCTGGTTCATGAGGATCTCCTCTGTTGGCTGGCACCCTGGGCTGGTGGTGGCATGTGTAGATTAAGTGGAATCAACTGCTCTGAACAGGATGTCCCTCTTCTTTATGTGACAGTAGCCATATAATGTCTGTGCTGGTGAAGAACATTGACTTTAGGTCCATGGCCCATTAAAAATGCTATGCATGGTTTTAAAAATGATATGAGCATAAATGTATGTTTTAGGTTGCTTGAAGGACCGTGCAATTATAGCCAATAAGAATATGTGATGAGTAGAAGTACAGGCAAGTGAAGTTTTATGGGCATAACCCAACACAACCATATACTCACATATATTGAATATAACAGCTGGAAACCAAGCCAGCTCAGCACCCTTTCTTATAAATATGCAGTCTTAGGGTGAGGCAGGATTATTCCTCTACATTCCTGAAAAGAGGGGTTCTCAAGAGAATTTACTAAAGAGGAAATGATACTTGGGTGTTCTAACTTGTTTGAATGACTGTGGAGCATGCCTGGCCCACTCTTGTGCTCTGGCTGTCTGTCATTGCTAGCTAATACCATGTAGCTCCTGATACCAGGCAGCTATGGGAGGCGAGGGAGCCAGGGCATTCTGCACCAGCCTTGGCTTGCAATGGTAGTTCAACAGCTCTTACAAATCATAAGCCTAAACCCCATATGAGATGCCTGAGAGGGGGAAGTGGGATGACAGCTGAGGCAGTGTTTCTAGTACCCAACTCAAGATCTACACTTACTGAGCTAATTTATCTCTGGTAGATAAGGTTAAGACACAGGGTACTTTATAAGTAACCTCAATTGCAAAAAAAGCAGTCAGATAGCTATTCAATAAGAAGATTATATTATACACTTGCTGAAAGTTGTTTCATTCTAGGGAGAAGTCGTTGATGCTACAATTTTCTATCTTTAATTTTTTTATGGTTACTTAGAGAAGAATAGCCAAGCTATAAATAAGGATTTTGGTTGTTTGGCAATAGGTACTTTGCAAGAGGAAGCTAAATGCCTTTTTAATTTGGAAGCAAACTTAAAACAAACGATCATGCTCCATGATGTGCTTCCCTTGAGCGATTCGGTAGGTGAGAAAGGCAGTAGGATTTGGCATGGGCTGGGTAATTTTGAAATGCATTGTAGCTAACAAATATTATCTACTTTCCCACTGATTTCTTGGCTATAGTTCATGGCCCAAAGGAAGGAAATCAAATTAATAGGAATAAATGAGATTTTAATATTTTATATTAAAATTCCGTTTTAAAACTGTCTAAAATAATCAAGTTCAGTTTGAATTTACAGAGTAAGACCCCCGTCACTGGATTTATGCAGTGCCCTTCTTTTCCTAAATCAGAATTGAAACTGGCTCGTGGGTGGGGCTCGCAGAAAGCATACAGCTTACCTGTTGCTGTAAAGAGAATGGACAAGAAAGGATAGAAACTAGATTTTCTGTTAAAATTCATTACCCATTGCTAGGTTTAATTGCTTCACTCTAATGTGGGGACAAGATCATAGTGTATGTATTTATTTTAAATGTATTGATATGAGGAGCATTACAGAAAGGCATACAGTTGTCTTACTGTCCACTTGACTGCCTGAACAAGAATGAGGTCTTGGGCTAGTGAAGGTAGCCATAGTGTTTACTGGGGGAGCACTGAGTCTCGGAGAATACCGGAAGTGTTCCCTGTGGAACCTGCTGTGTGCTGGACCAGAGCTGGCTGACCTGTCGTCTTCTGAGCTCAGACCACAGTGGGTGGAGGTGTTGATGAGGGTGTTCCTGGAGATGCTAAATTAGCGCTTCTCAACCTTTCTGTACTATTTGAATACGTGCTTTTACCATTTGGAGGCATAATCAGAAGTAATGCAACCTGCTTATGCATATAATTTAAATAAAACCAGTCTGAAACCATAACATGACAAATTAAAGAGAAAAGTAAGGTGTGACAAGATATATTTCGCAACAGGTAAATACTGATGTAGGACTTCACCAGAGGACAAAAATAACCCCATAGTTTCCAAGATGTTCTTACAGGACTTGGCTTTCCTAAGAAGCTTGTTTGACCAAGGTACTGTCTTAGCTAGCTGTGGTGGTGCATACATGTGATTTGAGCAATCTAGAAGGCAGAGGGGGGTGGGGTTAAATTTGTTTTACTTTATCCTGAAGCACCTAGCAGTTAGCAAGATCTTGACTTTATTTACTTATTTATTTATTTATTTTTTTTTTTGGTGGGACCAGGGTTCAAACTCACGACCTCGCACTTGCCAGGCAGGCACTTGTGCCATGGAGCTATCTCCCTAGCCCCTATTTACTTATTTATTTATTTTTCATTTATGTATTTGGAATGGGGTCTCAGAACACTTGAGCTGGGACTCATAGTGAGTCTCCTCTTTTTAGCCTCCCCAGCGCTGGGATTACGGGCATACACCACCACATCTGGACTCGGTCACTGGCTCAGTTTCCCCTAGTGGCAGAGGCAGGGCTAGCGGGGCAGGCGGGACTGGGGATTGAATTGCGTCCCTGCATTTGCCTAAGCAAGCGTTTAGCTCACTGAGCTAAGATCTTGACTTTAAATAAATTCATCAATAAATGAACAGGACTTGGAATGAGGCTCAGCGTAGGTGAGTGCCCCGGATTCCATCTTTAGCATCCCCCAAAGATGAAAACCTGGAAGGTCTTGCCAAGCCTTTAAGTCCTAGGTAGATAGTTATCTGGACTGGCTAAGCAGCAGCCCCTTTCCTTCCAAGGAAATTGTACCTAAATCACACATTGTACAGAACAGATTACAATTCTTCCTTTACTTCCTGCAAACCTCAGCCTCAGTAGTTTATCCTCAAGGTATGTTTGATCTAAGGGTCTAGGAGACTAATTATGCCAGTGGGGTCTTGAGAGCCAGAACTAAGTTGAAGTACATGAAAAAAAATCTTTATTTATTATAGTAAGGAAATGGCTTACCCCTTAGATTTCTTTTTTTCTTGGAAAAATAAAGTAATTCCTCCAGCCTTACTGTTGAAGAAAATTTTTAAGAATTAGAGGAAAGAACTAATTTCTTTAGGGAAAGAACTCAGAATTTTTTTTTTTTTTTTTTTTTTTTTTTTTTTTTTTTTTTTTACACTCCATTGCTCACCTAAAGGAAATAGCGTAAGTGTGAGTGGGTGAGACATTCTACTTGCTAAATGCTCCAAGGCTAGTGTAACTTCAGATCAGTCACTTAAACATAAAACGAAGTCATTTAAAGACTTTCTTTTGTGCATATTCTAGTTTAAAGATTCAAAATGTATCTTGTGAATAGAACTGAGAGACATACAGTTCCTTTTCACTAGTACTTTATCTTAAGTTGAGCGTCAGATCCCTTTCTTGAAGCCACATGTGGTAGAATCAACATCTTTTAGAACCTGTTTTTTAAGAATCAACTATTTTAGAAGAAACCTAAGAGGTAGCTAGTTTAACACAGAAAATTTGGAAGTATGGAAATGAGGCCTAAGCCATCTCTTGTCTAGTGGGAGATGCCTGCTGGT
Organism: Myocastor coypus; assembly: GCA_004027025.1. Classification (NCBI taxonomy): domain Eukaryota; kingdom Metazoa; phylum Chordata; class Mammalia; order Rodentia; family Myocastoridae; genus Myocastor; species Myocastor coypus. The sequence goes on along the minus strand of PVJA010000327.1, from coordinate 57,008 downwards.
TATGCAGAGCTGACATTCTCCCGCAGGAGGAGGTGAGGTGTTAGGCTCCACTTTGGACAGTGTCAGATACAGAAAATCAGATATCACTTCAATAAAACTAAAGTGGTTTTATTGATTAGTAGGATCCAGGCTTGATGCTGGGCTGGAAGTCTGATATGGTTTACCTCTTTGGTATGTCTCACTTCTTATAATATTTCTAATGCCAGTCAACAGGCCTTCTGGGATTAACTCTGCAGATCATCGTGGAAGTATTGTAGTAAGTAACACCATCATGATGTACCAGTATATGTGTATTTCTCCTGAAATAATCAATTACAATCTGAACAATCTAACAATCTGAAATAAATCTAACCTTCTAAAATAAATAGCTACCATTATTTTCTCTTAACACACAGGCTCTTCACACTAAGTCCTGTGAATACCATCTTTTTCTTAAAACCCCTTACAAGCCGGACCCAAACTCTGCCCAGAGTCAGTATACACAGTAGGGATTTTAGGGAGAAGTGCACCTCATGAACATGTCAGAACACTTGGAGAAATGCATCTGCGCCACACTTCAGACTCAGAGAACATGAGGAGGAGGAATATGCGGCTGCATCTTTGCATTGGTTACCAGAGAAACGGACTCTGAAGAGGTTTGTATTCAGGAAGTATATTAGAAAGTATTCCCAGAAATGACCCTGTGAGGAACTGGGAGGAAAAGAGTGCACTGAGAAGTTGAGTAGAAATGTACCTGCAGTGAACTCCTCAGCCAGTCTTGTGGGAAGAGCCTTGGATGTCTGTTATGGTTTATGTCTAGTTGTCCCCTGAAAGCCTCATGCAGTCATTGGGTGGGAACTTCTATAGATTGGGACTTGACTCATGAGTCACTGGGATTATGTGTTTTACCACTGATCTAGAGTTTGAGACTCAATCCATGATCTCTGGGATTATGTGTTTTAAGTACTTCTGGGATTATGGATGTAGCCTAAGGTGGATAGGCTGAGGCGGAGAGCCTGAATGTGATATAGAGAGACAGAGAGACAGAGAGACAGACTAGTGTGGTTGCTCTCTGCTCCCTCGGTTGGTTGCCTCTGTCACTATTTTGTTGCTGTTCTGCTGCCATAATCTGAATGCTGTCTGCCCTGTTCCACTCAGCCTTGGGCCAGCTGAATATGGACTGAAACCTCCAGTAACTGTGAGCTAAATAAACCTTTCTTTCCTTCATTTTGTGTGTTGGATATTTGTCCCAGCAATGAGTAAAAAGTAACTAAGACAATGTCCCTGGCATGACTTTCAGTTCAGACTCATTGCAAAATCGAAGAAGGCAGCCAAGTCCAGATTCTTCTCCAAAGCTCTAGTGGGTCTGGGTCCCTGATTCCCACATCCTTCTCAGGGTGGGCATTGCACCTGCCTGTTTACCATTGTCACTAGGTAGAAGAATACAGAGACATATTCCATGAATCATTGGTTTCCCTCGAGTTGCAGAGCTGACTGTGCCCTCATGGCATCCAGGGCCGGTTACCTCAGCAGCAGCAGGGCTCCTTTTCTTCTTCACTGCTTCATTGATACAAAAAGCCCAAGTGATATTGACACCTTCATATGCAGTCGCACTACTCCAAGCTGAGTCAGTGCAATTCTTATAAACTTACTCTGTTTATTTACTTATTTTATTTAAAATTTTTAATACTTTTATCTACTTATTTGTTTGGTACAGGATCTTAATACACAGTTCAGGCTTTTGATGATCCTTCTGACTCAGCCTCCCCAATGCTGGGATTAGAGGCATGTGCCAACACATCCGGTCTGGGTGGTGGGCAGCTTAAAATCAGTACCTGGGATCAAACCCTCCCTGGTCTTTTCATTTGTCAGGCAGGTGCTTAGACTGCTGAGCTATCTCCCTAGCCTAAACTTGCAGCATTTAAATACATAATTTTTTGTCTTTAAGAATCAGAACAGGGCCTGGTGGGATGGCTCAGTGGTCTAAAGCGCCTGCTTGGGAAAGCTTGGGTGGCTTCAGGGACCGCGGTTCGATCCCCGGCACCACATGCTGTGCCAGCCCTGCCGTCGGGGCAGGCTGAGCCAGCCATAAAAATGAGTGAATAAACAAAGGTTCTGAAACAAGAAAAAAAAAAATAAATAAAATTTAAAAAATCTTAAAAAAGAAAGAATCAGAACAAATTTAGCGAATTTCAGTCAATATCAAAATTTTAATTGAAACTGGCAAGTTGATTTTTCATAGTAGAAATGGTAAAAGAAATAGAGTAGCAGATAATATTGTCCTGATGATGACCAGTTATAGGATGCCTATTACTTGATTTCAAGGCTTAATGTTACAAAACTATTATAAACCATAATATGGTACTAGAGAAAGGACAGTAAGTGAGCGAGTGAGAGCGAGCGAGCGAGAGAGAGAGAGAGAGAGAGAGAGAGAGAGAGAGAGAGAGACAAGGAGATAGACAGAGAGAGAGAGAACTTGAAAAACAAGATAGGAACTTTGGTTATAGGCTCTCACACATATGGTGAATGTATTGATGGAGGTGCAAAAGTAATTCAGATGAATAAAATTTTCCAACATATGATACTGGGGGCCAGCAAGATAGCTCAGCTGTCTAAAGGGCCTGCTTAGGCAAGCTTAGGCAGCCACAGGGACCATGGTTCAATTCCCAGCACCACATGCTGTGCTAACCCCACCCCCCAGGGCAGGCTGAGCCAGCCCTAACATAAAATATATATATAACTGGAAAAGTTAAAAAAACCATTTGTAAAACAAAGAACTTCTACTTGTACCACAATGCTGTACAAAATTAATTCAATATTAATCACACATCTAAATGTAAAATATAAAATCTAAAACTTCTAGAAGAAAATATGGACAAAATATCAGTGTCTTGATTAGACCCAGGACTGTTTAACTATGGTCCTAAAAGCATAATGCACAAACTGTAAGTTGGACTCTGAAATGTGGAATTTTCTACTAAGCAGAAGACATAATGTTAGGAGAATGAAAACAAGCCACAGAGAAGATACTTGAAAGTATATTCTGCCATAGAATTCATGTTTGGAGTTTTTAGAAAGAGTTTTCAAAATTCAGTAACTAAATAACAACAAAATATAAACTATTTGAAAGGACACTTTACCAAAGGAAGTGTACATAGAGAGAAAAAATGTTCAACGTTCCTCATTAGGGAGAGCAAATTAAACCACAAGGAAGATATTAGCTGCATTTATTAGAACATCTAATAAGAAGGACTGTACTTTATACTGAGGCTTGCAGAGGATCCAGAGCAACTGGAAATCTCAGATACTGCTGGGAGGAATGAATAATAGAATAGATATTTAAAAAAATATTTTGCAAGTTTCTTGGAAAGGTAAACATCCTACTACTCAGTGACCCAGCGATCCTTCTCCTAGGTGTTTACTCAGGAGAAAGGAAAACTGCTTTTCACATAGAAATACACAAAAATTTATGTGTGAGTGTTTACATAGCCTTCTTCATAGGAGCCAAGTCATGCAAAGTATGGAAACATCCTTCAGATGCTTAATTGATAAATAAACTCAAGTGCATTTTATGCAAAGAAAACAGGTCTGTAATAAGAAAAAATGAACTTCTTCCTTCTTCTTTTTCTCTTTGGGGGAGTGGCTGGCTCAGCCCACCCTAAGGGTGGGACTGGCACAACATGTGGTGCCAGGGATCGAACCGAGGTCCCCTGGGCCTGCCTAAGCTTTCCTAAGCAGGTACTTTAGGCCACTGAACTATCTTGTCAGCCTCCAGAAGTGACCTTCTGATGAGTGCACCAGTGTACATTATACCGAGTGAAGGAGCCAGAGGTAAAGGGTGTGCACTGGGTGGTTCCATTCTGGAAAGGAGAACTTTAAGGACAGGAGTGATGCCAGTCGTTGTTAGCTATTGAAGTCAGGGAAGGAGATGTCTTCTTACAAAAGACCGTGAGACAATATTTTGGGGGGAATGGAATTATTTTCTGTTTTGGTGGTAGTTCACAAAACTAATTAAAGTGTATGTTAAATATGGACATTTTTATTTTATTTTGTATTTTAGGGAAGGGTCTCACTACTAGCTCGGACTCGTAGTGATCAGCCTGTTTACAGCTTCCCAAGACCTGGGATTACAGGCATGTGCCATCGTGTCCAGTCTCAATTGCTGTCTCAGTGTACCCCAAGAGTGGAGCCTGCATGGCAGGCCTGGGGATCAAACCCCCGCTCCTGTGCCTGCTTGCAGGTGCTTTAATCCACTGAGCTATTTGGCCAGCCCAAATATGGTAAATTTCAAAATATGTAAATTATATCTCAGTGCAATATTTTTTGAAGGTTATTGGAAATTCCATTGAGTTCCCTAGTGGAAATGTTACTATGTGGGAACAGGAAGCCCATGGAGCCTAGGACTACAGGGACTACGTGAATGGGCTTCTCACACGTGCCTGACAATATCCCACAGTCAGGAATCAATATCTGGGCCACTCCTTTCATATCTTATATTTGGACCTCAAAATTATGCCCCATTCAGGCTACAGATCCATACAAACCAAGCTGTGCATGAATTGAGCCTTTGAAGAAGCTAGTTGTAGCAAGGTTATAGCACAGGAGAGAATTCCAGGAAGGTGAAAGCGCAAGAGTAAAAACTCAAAGGCAAGCAGAAGGGGGTACATGTGGGTTATGTTTGGGGAAACATAAAAATTGGGTCGTGTGATTGTGTGCTAAAAGATTGTAATTGTATGATCCACGCAACATCTGGTTCTGAGAGAGGAATTTGGCTGATGGATGGCCACAGCTGTCCTTGGGGAGAGTGCTAGGCCAGGAGTCCTAAGGATGCCAAACTACTGAAGAGACACAGTGATTCTAAGGGCACTCTCCCCTTCTCTTCATCCGATGGAACTTCAGCTTTTACCTACATCTATTTTCCCATCCCTCCCCCAGTACTCTAGAAATAATGACCTTCTTTGCTAGATGAAATTTTGGCTGACTTAGTTCTGCGTTTCAGGTGAGCTTACACTAAGGTAGCCTTCGCCTTTCCTGGGCACCTACCGTATGTGCACTTACCTAGGCTTCTACCTTTAAAGGACCTAGCTTTAAACTTGAATCCTCATCACAGAAGATGGATTCTGAACTGTACTGTAAAACCCAGACATCTGTTCTCAGTCATCTGTCCTGAGGCCTCCTCTTTGGACAGAGGAATCCATGGGCTCTCGTCATTTCTTCAAGCTCTTGCAGCTCTTCTATCCCTCACTAGGCACAGATATCCAGCTCCTACATCCCTTTTCTTAAGGGCAGATCATACGTCCTCCTTCTTGTATGTAACCTCCTTTAATTCCCTAAGCAACACAGTGGAGATGTTTCTTGTAGATAGGACAGAGGCTTAGAGACCTTACCCAAGTCACCCTGCACACAATCTATAAGCATCTGAGATAGCACTGGAGATGAGAGGCTGGCTTTCAGAGCCTGCACTCCCACTCTGGCTTATGTCCAAGCATCAGCTATATTTGAACAGGCAAGACACTGCATTATTTATGGGGCTTGGTGATCTGCCCTTGTGGAGCCAGATTCTTTCATTATCAAATGTACAGGATGATCCAAGCAGCTTCCACTATAGTATAGATACCCAAGTCCTAGAGCAAACATGAGGACTGAGCAAACAGACCACACTGAAAAGAAGGCTACAGTTGAGTAGCAACATAACTCTGAGAGGGATCTATCTTGCTTCGCAAAGCAAGCCTTACCAATTAACCAGTCCAGTAGGGTTCTGAGATATGTAGTCTAGATAGTCAGAGCTTAAGTGCTGAAATGCTAGATCATAGTAATTTATGCAGGCAAAGAATGACATGTGTCATGTACAATGATTGACGAGCATGTGTCATGTACAATGATTTCCTTTACTTGTGGTATCTGTGTTTAAAAATAGGAGAGGTCATTCTTGGTGTATTTTTAGCATCTGAATACTAGCAACCTTTAATAATTAACCCAACAACATGAAATAGCTTCAGGGCATGTTGGTCTATTCACACAAAATGACTTGTTGATTGAGCAAATGAATATTAGCGTTATTAGTTCTCATTAAGAGATGCTAGCCAATTCAGAGGTTGATGGATTGTACTTCTCATTACTCTTTTGTTCCCAAAGCAAGTGGTGGTGACATCGTTGGACATTAATACCTTGTACCATTGTGCGGGATGCTCGGCAGCCAGGAATCACACACAGCTACAAGGCAGAATGCCAATCTCATGTTGAAATGTTTTCTTTATTTCTTTTTTATGAATTTAGGTAAGAGTTTACAGGGTGTATAGGGCTATGATCACGATGTAGATCAGACTCATGATGATCCTCTTGTTTCCAGCCTCTCAAGTGCTGAGATTACAGGTGCCTGCCACCATGCCAGTATCAATCACCCTCTCAGCGTGCCCAGAGGGCGGGCCAGCAGGGCACACCAGGAATCACCCTTGGCCACTGGGCTCTGTCTAAGCAGGTGCTTTAGTCTGCAGTGCTACCAGAGCAGCTTCTGTCACTGACTACTTTTGATTTTAGTTTACCTCTAAATTCAATCTCATCTTTGCATCTTTAAGCTTTCCTAGCATTTTAGTAGATGGAATTTTTTCTTGAACAAGTTATAAAAATTTTATTAAGCTGAAATAATATACATATTTTTATGTTTTTATTCCAGGAATAAATTGTTTTTTTTTTTCAGCGAATAATAGAGAATAATGGATCAGTAATCTTCTCCCCCAATTGCTACTATTTTGATGTCTCTCTACATGAGAAAGATAAATATATTGATATATATATATTAATTTTTAAACAGAACTGGTACTCTAAGTAGGGACTAGTTGTTTTTAGTGCTATTACTTAATAAAATCTTCTGAAATTTTTATATCATTTAAAATACTCCGTGGATGTATTTTTATGATACATGGTATAATAAGTTTCTTTGACTATATTATTTTAATATTTTGTATAATTTAGCACAGTTACAGTGTTACAGTGACTAACCTTGTAGGTAAGTCTTTGGTACATTGAACATCATTTCTTTAAAATATATTACCAGAAAAGAAATTCAAGACATAAATGATATAAGAAATGCATGTATTTTGGTTGAAAAAATAAATTTTAATGTCTATTTTTTTCTCATTGCTTTCTTGAGTTTTTGTTATAAAATTTGCTATTTATAACAACCTATTAGTTTTTATTAAATAGGAATATTTATATTTCATTTACTATTGCTTTCCTTTAAAGTTCTTAAAACAGCTTTAAATTAGAAATATTAGGTATAAAATTATTACTTCACTATTTGTTATTTATTTATTTATATTATAGCTGTCTCAGCTTGCCCTGCGGGTGGGGCTGGTGCAGCATGTGGTGGCAGGGAGTGAACTGTGGTCTCTGCAGTTGCCTAAGCTTGCCTAAGCCGGCACTTTAGACTGCTGAGCCATCTTGCTGGCCCTTGTCTTCGTGCTTCTGAATGAAAAGAAGATAAACTTCATTGGGACTTTTAACATGGTAGGAGTAGTCTTAATATCCCACTTTGATTCTTGCATTCTGTGGCTTGTGCTGGTGCAGCATCATGTATTATATGACAATAAACTGATCCAGGCTCAGAAAGAATGGGCTTGCATTGGGCAGAAAACAGAGAAGACAAAGAAAACTAGGTGGGCTCAAGCTAGGCAGACCTCTTGGGTTGGAAGCAGGGCATCCGGGCTGTGTGGGGCATGGCAGCCTTCTGACATCAAAGTCCTGACTTGGGTAGTACAGATGGCGGCAAGTGGGAAAACCCAGGAAGCTGCTGAATTCACATCTTTTCAGGCAGGGGCATCTCATTCTGGCTCACATGGGTCAAAACCAAGCCGATCTATGGGCCAGGTGGATCCACCATGCAGGGAATTAGTGCCTCCAAATCTGAGAGCTAAGTACTTGGTATTATTGCTTCTGGAAACTCAAGTTACACTAAATGTCTCAAAAACACTGTTCAGTTAAACATTATCTGATCCATTTCAGTCCTTTGTTACCTTTTTGTAATATCTGGAGATATTTTTCCAGAATGTTTTTTTTTTTTTTTTAATTTAGTTTAATTTTGAAGTCTGGGCATGGTGGCACGTGCCTGTAATCCCAACACTTGGGAGGCAGGAAACAGAAGGATCACCACTATGAGTCTGAGCTGCAGAGTGAGACCCTGTGCAAAAAATAATAATAGTAATAATTTTGAAGAATAAAAACAGAAACAAAAACATATAGAAAAATAACAGAGAAGGGTAACATTTTCAAAATAGGAATAGCTAATTATTAATAATGGTTTTATATTATGTATTTTTAACATCAAATCTGTTGCTCAGATTAACATATAGTTATACAAGATTGGACAAATAATTGAGTATTAACGTTTGCTCTCAAGAAATCTTAATTTTTTTCCTTATCTTTAAAAAATTATTCTACTTTTTATTTTGTACTTGTAATTTTATTTATTTTTAAATTTAGTTTTATTAATTTTAATGAGAAATAGCAATGAGAAATTTTAATGAGAAAACAGGTTAGTGGGACAGTTACAATAATTAATACAGTGCATATGGTTGGCTTCGTAGAAGTTAATCAGAGTACAAGATGTAGACATGATAATCTTGTTTAAACACTATTAGTACAAATCTTCTCATTGAACTAAGAGAAAGTAGCTGTAGAAATTTATTCTAAAGAGAGTGTAATAATTTTTTTAAAAAATATTATGGCCTGCTCAGCCTGCCCTGAGGGTGGGGCTGGTGCAGCACGTGGTGCTGGGTATCAAACTGTGGTTCGTGCAGTTGCCTAAGCTTGCCTAAGCAGGTGCTTTAGACTACTGAACCATCTCGCCAGCTCTGAAAGTATAATAACTGATGAGACATTAGAAATAGTATGGATTTAGAAGACCAAGGAAGGGCGGGGGGTCATGCACATATAGATACAAGATGGATGAGCTGTTTGTATTGGTAGTTTCCATCAGTTTTTTGAAAATAGCAGTTGAATGTTTAGAATTTTGACCTTGACTAACTCGATACTGCTATCTGTGGTCTGAACAACTACATCGAGGAGAACAACGTATAATATAAACCCCATGGTTGAATATCTCTCATCTTGGTTTTTAAAATGTTTGATCACTTAAGCAAAAAGTTTTAAAAACATTATTTCACTTTCTTTTCAGATTCTACTTGTTTGTTGGTTTAATGTATTTTTAGTACAGGGTCTACAGAGTCTCACTACACAGATCAGACTCATACTGATCCTCCTGTTTTTCAGACTCCTGAGCCCTGGGATTACAGGCACATGCCATGACTCCCTGTCTTCAGATTCCATTTCTAATTTGGGCTTCACTCATATTATGAGTGAAACTCTTCGTTTACTGGAAGCTTTTTCTAAATTTCCAATAGCTTTGTCATAACATCTGAAAACTATGATGACAGTTGCTATAGAAATTCTTAGAAACTAATCAAAACATAATTAAAAGTCTTTGCAAATCTCAAATCTATTAATATTTATTTATGAAAAATAAATGAACTATTTAAACATTAAATATGATTATTATAGTAAATAGGGTAGATTAAAAATACATGTTTTAAGAAGACCTGCTGCTTTTATTGAAAAGAAGATAGTGTTCTAATCTTTTCTCTAACAAAGTCTGTATTGCTTATAGTAAAATGTCACTGCAATGCATTATTATATATATAACCCCTTTCATTATCACCTATCATTTTACTTTTAGGTTTTTATTTCCTTTATTAAAATGCATAATTACAAATTTTCCTGGACTTCCAAATCTAATCTTGGAGATAAATTAATATAATTTCATTATCTTGAATTCTACAGACTTATTTTCATTTTCTAATATATTATCACATAAATTTCTTTCTTAGTATTTAACAGTATTATTATTATTATTATTATTATTATTACTATTTTGGTAAAAAATAATCCTCCTGTGTGCTTTTCTCATTCTCACCTTTATGTGTTCTTTTAATGTCCATCAGCTTCTCACTTTCCAAGTTGACAATTTATTAATTTTAATAATAATGTATTTCAACAAACAAGCTCAATTTATCTCAGGTACTTTAATCCTTGCTAAAAAAATAATTCTCAACATTTATTAAGTATTTTATACTAGGAGTACCTTTTACTGGTGAGAGCAGCCCATTTCTTTTAAGATTATAGTAAACTACCTGATCTATCTTTCTTTCTTTCTTTCTTTCTTTCTTTCTTTCTTTCTTTCTTTCTTTCTTTCTTTCTTTCTTT
>PVJA010000327.1:0-46672 GCA_004027025.1 Myocastor coypus | reverse complement strand
AGAGCCACATGGTATTTCTTTATCTAGGAATGAAACAGATGCCATATATCAAGTTTTCTTTTACCCTACCATTCAACCTGAAATTATAGGATTCTGCCTGCTCTAATTAATAGACTAATTGGCTTTATTTTTCATTTCATTATGAGTTCACCTGATTGGTGAGGAATTCTCCACAGAATCATTCAGAGAACACAGGCTTTTTCCGTCTTTGGTGCCCGAGTTCTCTACTTCAAGTCCAACTGCTAGTAAAGGCTTCAGCGTGGAGGTGACACAGTCTCTTTTCATCCTCATGGGAACTAATGACACTGGCAGTATCAAATACAAGTCACTGATGAAGTGGATCTCTGACTTGGTACCTGCCTCCCTCCCAGTTTGGACAACATGCTCTGGCAAACAGTGCATTTTTGTTGGATAGTCCATCATCAATGTTCCAGAAGGTTTCTACTGAGAATGCCCCATTCCACTGGTAATGCATGGAATGTACTTGGATAATAAGGTGATAATGTGGAGGTCTCTTGGTTTCCGCAGTGTCTTCACAAGCATGACCACATAAGTACACAGAAGATCAAACCGCGTTGACTCCCCCTCACTCTTGTGGTTGGTTGTTTTCAGATGCTGTTAGCCTGGTCACTTCCTTACCATTTGGAGGACTTGAATTTAAAGTACTTTCTCATAAGATCTGTCCACTAAATCGTTGTCTCAACTATGCATGTGCTAAAAGCTTAGGTCTTTCCTCATTTCAAGGAAGAACTTTCAGTATCTGTATCTTTGGGTAGTAGAAAGTCCATTCTCACTATTTCCTAGGCAATAGCTGGTATACAGTAGCCACATGGGGCTGGGATATTCATGTTTTAAGCTATCCTTAAGACCATTAGAGCATGAAGAAAAGATCCAGTAATGTTTTAAAGGGTTTTACAACTAAGAGTGCCAAGGAGCTCCCCATGTTTATCCATCAAAAAGGATACAGCATTTGGAAGTTTCTATAAAGATTATAAACTTTTTAAATTATAATCTATTTTTGAAATTTTACCCCTCTTTTGATATCCAAAGTCAAAATTCGGAATCTATGCACTGTCTTACTGTATCCTTTGTGCTACAATTAAGCTCTGTCAGCTTGTGATCTGTGACACAGTGGAGAGAATATTGGGTTATGATTTTTGATCAGTTGAAATTTATCACGTTCATGTTTTAATTCTGGTATGCATAAATTTAAATCATTCTCAGAAGCAAGATGCAGTTTTCCTATTAATCTTCAGTACTCTCCACATGACATTTCAAAACAAAGTGCTCAAATATTCTATATATTATATGGCTGTCAATACGTAAGGAAGAGTAACTTCCTAAACAATAGTACGTGCACCTTTGGAAAGCAACAAAAAATGTGAATCTAACAAGAGCAGAGTAAGTGTGGCAGAAGATTCTTGTACTAGGAAGCTACCCCTGCACTTCAGGTGGACTTTAAAAGGAATAATGCTCATAATTGAGAAAAAATCAAATTAAATTAAGTTTGTAATCTACATTATACTGCTACAGATTCTAATTTTTATATCCACACAATTAATTGTGCCACTCATTAACTTCTCAGACTTCTTGTCACTAAACTCTACCTCCATGCCATTAATTACAGAAAGTGCAAGTCAAAGATTAGTTTTTAGAACTATATAGTTCATTCAGGTATCTTAAGGCACTTAGCACGCAGGATGCACATTAGCTACACTTGTGAGGTAATTTTCCAGGCAGATATCTAAAATTAGAATATGGAGGATCCTCTCAGTTAGATGTGGGGCAATTCTGAAGAAATGCAGTTTATTGAAATCATCGTGGGCTCCATAACACAAAACAATTCACAGAGGGCAGAAAATATTTATCAACTGTCTCTGTGAGTGAAAGTTTAGAAAATGACCTGACAGTTGCACAACTGTGGAGATAACGGAGCCCGCCTACTGAGCTGGATGTCGGGCTGCATGACGTTTGAAGTACCTTTTTAGCTAGGAAACCTGAGGCTGTACAGCAAACCTGAGAGGATTCCAGGGAGAGGATTTATATTGTTATTTTTGGAAAGGCATTCACTTTGGAAATAAAAGTTTCAGGTGATGAATCATAAAACAGGATGTCTGATTTTTACTTCAAATTTGTACGCTTTTATTTTGTACATCATCACTGTAAAGACAGAGTAGGCAATCTCTCTGGAGATGACCGGTGGCTTTCTTAGTTCAGGAATCCTTAATTTTGTGTAATCTCTTTTATAGAAAGACTAAACTTCATAAGGGCATCACCGTGTTCCCTATAAGTTACCAATAAGTATCTGTGCACTTAATGCCATCAAGCAGGGGTATCAACATGCTTGTTTTTTGGTGGTACCAAGGATTGAACTCAAGACCCTGTGCTTGCCAGGCAAGCACTTATTCCACTGAGCCATCTCCCTGGCCTCTTCCTGCGTTCCTTGATGGAATTGATCTATTATATTAGTTGTGTGCATTGCTTGCCTTGAGCCACCTAGCAACATGGCACATTATGATTTCCTTCTCATGGAAGTCTCCCTATTTTCCTTGCAGTTAGTAATTGCTCTGCTTTTGGCTTGCTCAGGTTTTTAGGCAGCCTGCATTTTTCAAAAGAAAGCACAGTAAGGTTTCTTTCGATAAGTTAAGACACATGGCCTAAGCCATGAGGGGCCTTTTCTCCTCACCTCTTCAGAGATGAACCATTCTGCCTCACCACAGTCTGAACCAGAGCTATGTAGTTTTTCTCTCGCCACCCTCTACCGGAATGTTTTGTCCCAGCCACGATCTCCGTCTCGATTCTGCTGCTGCGTAGGTTAATCTTGATTGTCAACCTGGGTGGATTAGGAGATGCTGGGAGAGGTGACTGGGTTGGGAAGGCACTCTTGTCATCAGTGGCTTGGGCTGTTCATTAACTGACAGCTGAATGAGCCATTAGGCGGCAGAGACTAGCTGGAGGAGGTGGGTCATGCAGGTACGATTGGTCATTGGCTTCCCTTTCCTTCAATTCTCTGCTTTTTGGCCTCCATGAAACGAATAGTGTTCCTCCATGATTATTTTCTACGACGTGCCTGCCTTGGAGCAGAGGGCCACGGATGAAAGCCTTTGAAACCCTGAGCCAGACTGAACCTCTGCCCCTTTCAGTTGCAGAAGTCAGGTTATTTCGTCCCAGGAATAACTAATATAGTCATTGTTCTCAAGTTTGCTGCGGCTGTTTATGTTCTCACTTGGTGGAGACCATCCTTTATTTTCCTAAAGTGCATATTTGTCCAGTGAAGCTTTTGAATTCTAGAGTATCTGAAAGTGCCAATATTTTACTCTCATACTGAAATGGCAGTTTGGCAGGGACTGGAACATTTTGATATAGAATTTTGACAGTGTGCCTCACTAAGTTGGAAGATACTGCTTCTGACTTCAACGACGCTGCTAGAGAGAGGCTTAATACTTTGCTCATTCCTGATCTTTTCTCTGTAATCTGCTCTTTTGTGCTTTTGCTTTGTTTGTTTAGGAGTTCTTAGATGTCTTGTTCTAAGTACAGTTTGAAAATGTTACAAAGATTTACTCTGGTGTAGAGTGGCATTTGTGGCGTTAGGCTGGGAGCATACTGTTCAGGGGAATTTGGTCATTTTTATGTTGTTGGTTATTTTGATTCTTTTCACAAAAATAAACATCATTGTGGTAAAATTGACAGTGAGGAGTAGTCACATTAAGAATACCGTCCACAGAGTTTTCTTTGTTTAGTGACCTTTTAAAAATTATTTTATTTTAGTTTATTTTTTCTTGTTTCAGAACTTTTGTTTGTTTATTTATTTTTATGGCCGGCTCAGCCTGCCCTGAGGGCAGGGCTGGCACAGCATGTGGTGCCGGGGATAGAACCGCGGTCCCTGCAGCCGCCTAAGCTTTCTAAACAGGCGCTTTAGACCACTGAGCCATCGTGCTGGGCCCCTAGTAGACTTTGTTGAACGTATTAGAATCATGTAACCCTGACTCCCGCTAAAATAGGAGCCAGTTCATAGCACTGAAATGTTCTCTAGTGTCTCCTGGTGATCATTTTTTGTCTCATGTCTAGTGACAGGCCATCATTGATCAGGTTTCTGTCACTGTAAAGTCCCTAACTGCAGTTTCAGTTTTCTTTCAGATTATAAAATAAAAGGTGCTTTTTAAGAATTATTATTAAAATCTCAACCTATGACGATGTGCTCTTCTCTGTCTTAAAAATAATCTTTGTCTTATTTTTATCCCTGCCTATTTCTTCTTCCGTGTTGATATTAAGCTCTTGGAACAGTCTCTGTTAACAGTGCTAATTAGGATAGGATCTGCTACTGCTGAAAACAAGACCGAAGTTGAGTGATCTTGCCAAAGAGTCCACAGCTGATGTAGCTACTCACTGGCAAGGGCCCAAACTCCCTCTATCTTACTGTTTTGCCAGCCTTCACACTTGGCTCCAAGCTCATGGTCTATAAATGTGTCTCTACACGACTGTTGTGTCTGCATTTCTATCTGTGGGAAGGGAGAAGACGTGGGCAGCAGGGAAATTGCAAACACCACGTTCTGTTGGCCAAAATTTAGACAAATGGCCACCTGTAATTGCAGTGAAAGCTGAGAAATACTGTCTTATTAGGACAGCCATGTACATTGCTAAATTTATGGGGATTACACAGAGGAAGAATGGAGAATGAATATGTGGAAAGAAATAACTACCTCCACTGCCTTGATTTCCTATCAGATAGCTTTTTTTTTTTTTTTCCATCCTGTATTGCCCTGAGGTTGTCCATCTTTGTCTGATAGAAGGCCTCACATAACGAACATGAGGAGAAGTTAATTTAGCTCCCAGTTCTGGTGACTGAATAGTCCAAACAGTTGACACTGGCACCTGGCCAGTGGCCTCTAACTGTATCACAAAGGAGGCTTGCAAAGGAAAGGGGACATACGCAAAGCGACAGCCTGAAGGTGACACCAGGATTATAACAACTTGCTCTAGTGACAGCCATTGCAGTGACATGAGATTTGACTAGCTGCTGGGGGAAGAGAATTAACCCTTTTCAGGGTGATGTCACCATGACCCACAAGGAGGGGCGAAGACTCCAGTTTCCTCTCAGTACTGCCTCTGTCGAAATGAAGCCACTAGCGCAGGAAAGTAGCTTCTATTCAGTTGTAGCACTGTCTGTCCTTAAGGGACTTCTGCATCCAAATTCCCAGATCTAGTGAATTCTTTTCAGTCAGTAGGGTATATCTTTTCACAGAAATTGTGCTCAATTGTATTTCTTTCATTATGAATTTCCTTAGACTCACTAACAACATCTATCAATGTTCTTTCTTTAATTTTTTTAAGGCCAGCCACATAATTCAGTGGATTAAAGCACCTGTCTAGGCAGACGCAGAGCCCAGGGTTCAGTCACCCCATGCTATGCTAGCCCCACCCTTGGGATGTGCTGAGGTGGCGATAGAGACTAAGCATGGTGGCACATTCCTGTAATTTCAGCTCTTGGTGGGCTGAATACAGGCGAATCACTGTAAGTCCTGTCTACATACTGAGAGCCTGGAGAACCTGGAGACCCTTACTAGAAAACAAAAAACAAACAAAAAAGTATATTTAAAAAAATATATACTTAGTACAGCATCTCACTACACAGATTGGACTCTAAGTGATTTTCCTGTTTTCAGCCTCGCAAGCACTGGAATTGCAGGTGTACCATGACACTCAGTCTCAATCGCTGTTGCAATGAGTGGGACTAGCATGTGTGCCAGGGATCACAGTCCAGTTCCTGTGGCTACCTATGCAGATGCTTTAGTCTGCTAAGCTATTTGTCTGGCCATACAAATGTTCGTAATATTTTTATATTTTTACAGAGGAGGCAAAACTTTAAATTCATGGGTGTATCTTCTGTGCATTTTTATTTGATGATGGCCAGTAGCACACAGCATAAGAAAGTTTTGAATGTTACTCCATGATTTTCAGTCACTGCATTACACAGTCATTATAGCAGATATTGACATAGGTCTTCTTCACAGAACAAACAAATTCCATAAAACTAAGATTCTCTGGAGTCTACGAAGAAAGTCACATGAAAAAGGACAGTATTTCCTTTAACTTATTTTTCTGTTGCTGAAATTAACACATTGAGAAAAAAGAATATCTTTTACTGAGTTTTTGACACATAATTGATTCTCTTGATGATTATTTTCAGGTGTGATTCAAATTAAAAGAAAAAAAAAAATTACCCAGCTCCAAACTGTTAGCTCACTTGTTGTTTTTGGTCTTCATTTTTAAATTTCATCCTTAAGTCTACTTTGACCTAACTAGCTGTTAAACATTTTCATAGCAAACCTCGGAAATAGTGGAGAGAGATAAGGCTGAGCGTGTTATGCTGCGAAGAGCCAAGAGAGACAGGCCTTGAAGGAGGCGCTGGCACAGCACAGGACGACTAGGGAGAGTCCTTTTCTACATGGTGGTTGAGGCAGGCAGGGATCGAAGTAGAGGAACCCTGAGGCCCTGTGTAGCTAGGTTGGCCTGACACTTGTGGTCCTTCTACCTCAGTTTCCCAAATACCTGGCCAACATGTGTGTGTGCCACCTTCCCTAGCCTTAGCAAGTATTTTTATTTAATCAATTGCAGCAAAATAGAGAAAAATGCACAAAATATTCTCCTCCAAGATCAGTCCAAGTGAACATGCCTGTAGCCATTACACAATGTGTACTTTTTCTTTCTCTATGGCCTCCTCAGCCTGCCCTGCGAGTGGGGCTGGCGCAGCATGTGGTGCTGGGGATCAAACCACAGTCCCTGTGGTTGCCTAAGCTTGCCTCAGCAGGTGCTTTAGAACGCTGAGCTATCTCTCTGGCTCACAGAATGGAGATTTCAACAGCCGGCACATTGGATGCTTTCCTTGTGTCCTTTGCTTTCCTCCTTAAATGTAGTCACCATTGCTTGCTTGGATTTGGTTGCTTTTTTTCTTTTTTTTTTTGTGGGACTGGGGTTCAAACTCACGACCTTGCACTTGCCCAGCAGGCACCTGTGCCTCGGAGCCATCTCCCCAGCTCCTTTTGGTTGCTTTTTTATCATCTAATTATGCATCCTTAGTGCTTTGCTTTTTGACCCTCACTTCACTGTAAATAATGTGATACATTCTTGTCTGTTTTCTTTTCGTCCACCATGTGTGCAGTAATCATCGTGTTATTTTAAGAAGCACTGATGATATTTGATGTTGAATAACATCGCTTTGTCTGACTGGAGAACGTGTTTAGCTACTTAGTCTACTTTGATGGATATTTGAGACAGATACTGGAACTGCTGCTAGGAACATCTTCGGATCTCATGGGTACCTGTCCTTTTCTGATATCTAGCAGTGTAGTTAATATACAACCTTTCTACCAGCTGTTCATTCTTTTTTTAATGTGCTATTTTTTTTAATTGAGTTAAAAATTTTTAGTTGGAGTTGGGCATAGTGGCATACTCCTGTAATCCCAGCACTCAGGAGGCTGATGCAAGAGGAGTGCTGAGTTCAAGGCCAGCCTGGCCTACAAAGTGAGCTAAGGTCAACGTGAACTACACTGTTAGACTCTGTCTCAAAAAGATACACACACACACACACACACACACACACACACACCCCGAAACACAAAGAACAATTTGTGTGATGAAATATCTTTTCTATCATTCGGTCTTGTCTCTTTACTCTTCTAAATATAATTTTGACGAGTAAAAGTTTCTATTTTTAGTATAATCAAATTTAATTCTCTATTTTAACACTTGTTTTCAATTATTTTCAGATTTTTTCCATAATTTTTAGATGTTCATGTTATAGTGCCATTTATTATCTTTTAGGTGCTTCATCATCATCATTATTATTATTATTATTATTATTATTATTATTATTATTATTACTGTATTTATTTATATTATGGCCAGCTCCACCTGCCCTGAGGGTGGGGCTGGTGCAGCATGTGGTGGCAGGAATTGAAATATGGTCCCTGAAATATGGTTGCTTAAGTTTGTGTAAGCAGGTGCTTTAGACCACTGAACCATCTTGCTGGCCCTGAAGCTTCATTATTTTGCATGTCATATTTTAGATCTTTTCATAATGGCATCAGATTGTTCTAGTAAAAAATTTTGGAGAAATAAATGTATTCCTCCCATTATTGCAAGGTCAACTTTCTTGTAATTCAAGTGTTGCTGGGTTTCTGTTTTATTTCATTTATCTATTTGTCACAGTTGTGTCAGTGTGACATAAATTCTTTTAATTTTCATTTGTTGAAAATATTTCTATTCACCAGCATTCTTAAAGATTTTTTATAAATAATATATACAGTCTTATTGTAAATAATATATATGTAACCAAATTAGTGTCTTATTTTATTTCTTTCGCTTCTTTGTATATGGATGAGTTAGTTGCCTGCATAATTATTGATGTTTTGAAGGTAAACCTCTTTTTTACCTCCCATCTTAAATATTTCCAGTTTTTTTTATTACTTTCAGTAAGAAATAACAATGTGACAGTTTCAAAACACATTAGTAGTACATTCCCAATATTTGATACAATGCATATTGTTGTCATCCTAGTAGTTATACAGAGCATGGGGTGTAAATGTAATGACTTTTCTAATCATTATTGGTACAAAAAATT
Source organism: Myocastor coypus (assembly GCA_004027025.1). Classification (NCBI taxonomy): domain Eukaryota; kingdom Metazoa; phylum Chordata; class Mammalia; order Rodentia; family Myocastoridae; genus Myocastor; species Myocastor coypus. Next base: position 38,052 of record PVJA010000327.1, on the reverse strand, counting down.
TCCCACTGAAGTAAGAGAAAGTAGTTGTATACATAATCCAACGTTCCATAATCGTAATGAGTTTTGACAAAACTGACAATGTTCGAAGCTGTTGATTTAAGCTGTTTATATCTCAGCATACTAATTTAGCTTTACATTTTATGCCTTGTGGTTAAACTTTCCTGCTGGGTGGTTAAGGGCAAGTTAAAGCAAGACCTGTATAACAAAACATGTAACTTTTGTATCTTCCAAGGTCAGTCAAATGCTCTTAGGATTTACTTTGCAACCATGTAGAACGGTTGTCAGTGTCAGCCATCTAGATGAGTCATTGCCTTGCTTGTCCAGTTTGCTTTCTGTGAAAGACTGACAGAATATTTTCTCTCTAGGTGACTTTCCTTGGGCACACTATATATCTTCAGTCCCTTTCCTCTGTAGCTCCATAATCTCCTTCCACTTAATGTTTTAAATGTATGTAGTTACATTTATTTTTATTCATAATGCTTTGAGTTTTATAAAGATTTCCGAGACTGTATCTTTACATCCCTAAGCAGTTCTGGGTTGTTCTCAGTATCTTTCCCAATAATGCAGTTATGCCATCTTCTTTATTACCCCTTCTTGTTTAATGTAAATTAGCTTCAAATAATACATCCTTATACCCTTCTCTGCTCCTTACTATATTTGTAACATTTTTATCATTTTCTATTTTGTTTTACTCTACATGTTTTCAATTTGATTAAATAGTATTGTCAACTGTTGTTGTTTGGCTTCAAATAAACAAACAAAAAGCACAAAACAAAACATAAATACCCATTCTGGATAGGTATGGTGGGACATGACATGCGTGTAATCCCAGCGTTTGAGAAGTCAATTCAAGGTGTTCTTGAATTAGAGGCCAAGACAGTCTACTCAGTGGTAGTCTTGCCTCAAAGATAAAATGAAAACAAAAATTAAAAAAAGCATTTGAGTTTTTAGTTTTATATCATATTCACAGGCTCTGGAACCTCAATGCTATCATTATTTATAGTTTCTTCTCTGCCAAAATGTTCAAATCACATCTTTTTTCTCTGAGCATAGTAGTACAGCCACCTTAAGTTCATTTTGCTTTCTGAAGGATCTTCTGTTGTTGAATCTGGAGAGTTTGATCCTCACTGATTTATTGCATTGTGCTCTTGAATTATGTGGTGAAGTATGAGTTATTTGGTGAAATCATTTGAGTTCTGGCATGGTATTCGTTTCCACAGAGAGGATTTTCTGTGCTTTGAGTGGCATTATCAGTGGTGGAGTGTCTTGACTCACGCCCCCCACCCAACATAATGATTTATCCAGGTCCAATCCCACTGAAGGATCACCCCCTGCTAGGTCACCATTAGTCCTAAAACTGTGCCATTGCTCACCCTGCACACACACATTGTACTTTGCCACGTCAGAAACAGTGCTCAAACTTTTGCTGAAGGAGTGAATGGAAAAATGGAAACTGGCACGCAACTCAGTAATCAGTTAGTACTGACTGTTTCCATGAAACAGCTTTAATATTTGCCCAAGAATCCCCTCCCCTCCAGCTGAGGCCGAGAGAGGAACCCCTGGACATGCTCATCACCTGTCAGTTACCTCTGTCCACTTGGTTGGCCCTGGGAGAGAACAGCATGTTCCCACCTTGGGAATAGCAATGCTGCTTGCTGAATTATGAACTGGAGGAAAGAAGCCTAGGTTCTGCTCTTATAGAAATAAGGAATGAGGAAAGGGGGATAAATGTAATGTGCAAAAAGTTGCTTTGGTCTTTCTATGGATGTAGTGTGATGAGCTGTGTTTCTTAGTGTTATGGTTTATGTCTAGTTGTCCCCACAAAGCCTCATGCAGTCATGGGGCAGGAACTTCTAGAGTTTGAGACTTGCCTCATGATCCCTGGGATTATGCATTTTAGTACTGATAGGATTATGGATCTGAGTACTTCTGGGATTATGGGTATAGCCTAAGGTGGATAGGCTGAAGTGGACAGCATGAATGTAATATAAAGAGACAGAGAGACAAACTCAGGCTGCTGCTCTCTGCTCCCCTGGTTATTCCGTTGCCTCTGTCACCATTGTTGCTGTTCCGCCACCATGAACTGCTGCTCTCTGCCGTGTGCTGCGCTGCCTCAGAGCTGGCTGAATATGGACTGGAACCTTCAGTAACTGTGAGCTAACTAAATCTTTCCTTCCTTCATTTTGGGTGTCGGGTATTTGTCCCAGCAATGAGAGAAAAGTAACTAAGACACTTAGGAAGTAAATGCCTTGTGCCACTTCTCTGCTATTCTGTTATCTGTGTTGTATTATGGGCACTTTCTTGCATTTATCATTTGTTTGAAAAGGAAGTCCTTCAGACGAATAAACCTGTTATAGGGAATGAATGCATTTTCTTTGCAAAGAAACTAAACACTAGGAATGCTCTAAGATAGTAGGGCTGCATTTTAATAGTGCCTATTAGAGAACCAATCAAAAGAAAATGTGAACAACCTGTGCACTTATGAACAATCGTAGTGGGAAAGTGTCACTGATGTAGGCAGTGTGTGATGTAGGCAGTGGAAGGGCACTGATGCTCCGCACAGGAGTCATGCCTAAAGCCTGCCACCCTGGTCAGTGCTCTAGTGTCACAGTGAAGAATTGTGTTTCTAAAACTTCAATGACAGCACCTGAGAAGTCTTCAGAGCTGGATCTTTCAATCATGTCCAGTTATGAAGGACTTTCACAAATTGAAGAACACATTGAAGAAAAATACCATTATGGGTATCTTTTGATAGAGGTATATACCTGAGAGTAGAGGAATTATTCACCCTGTGGCATCCAATAATATTCACTTGAGGACATTTTACCAAGTCTGAAGAGCAGTTAGTTTATTTTCCGTATTGGGCAGCTAGGTAAGATGTTTCAGATGGATAAAATAAGGGAGAGCTGGGCTGAGTTCCTAGATCTCATCATTTTCTAAGTCCACTTGAGTGTTGGGCCACTCCAGTTTTCTGTGGTTGCAGCATGGAGGCCCCTAACTTCTGGCTGTTAGCTGAGGTGAAGCTCAGCTCCCTGAGCTTGCTCTGAATCCCTGCCGTGATGGTTCTGCTGTCCTCAAAGGGGACAGTGGAGACTCAGTCATGTCAGCTACCTTTGGCTGTAGATGAGGTTCTACGCTTTTGAAATATTGACCTCATTAGGAGAGACCACTCAGGTACCCTTTGGATTAGTTCAAGATGACTGATTATTAATGCTAATCATTGGGATGCTATTTATCATATTCACCGTTATGCTGACATACAAAAGGAGAGAATTACAGAAAGAAGCAATGCCAGGGGACAAGGATGTTGGGGATTCTATTAGAATCAGAGCTCCACAGTGGACCTCTGTCTTAGCAGGGTGACTTTGACAAGGTATAAAGGATGCATTAGGTTATAAGGACATAGCCACTTGGTGTTATCTTGTATGCCAATTACAGTCATGAGGCACGGACCTCATGAAGTTTTACACTGAGAGCTCACCGAGCCTGAAAGATTTGCATAGTTAAGTAACACAGTAGAGGTCACAGCTGTACCCTATGTAGGCACTACCTTAGGGTTCTAGGGCTGTTCTGGTAGTTCTGAGAAGGGACAGTGTCAGCCTCAAGCAGAGCGGGGACACTGAGTGGAAAAAAATGCAGAAGATATACAGATTCCTGGGCTGTAAATGGAAGACATTAAGTAAAGAAGTTGGAGGGAGACATGAAGGTGATTTTGATCTAAGTTTTCTGCAAGGGGTGATTATATGTAGTGAATTTTAAATTTCAAAAACTATTATAGTAAAACACTTTGCTGTCAAGTCCCCTCAAAATAGCCACCTCTCTCACACACATTTATCCCACTGTTTTTGCCACCTTCTGAAGCAATTCTCGACATTCTCTTGGTTGTAATAGAACAGATCCAGTGACTGGTGCTACTGAGTGCCTTCCACCAGAAAGAGACCCCTGCACTCTGCCCCCATGTATCTTCCTAACCAGATCTGGCATTGTGCGATTTCCAGGTCTTCTCCAAAATCAAAGTGACTATGAAAATAAAGACTTGAAATTGGAGCAGAACCTGGGGGCGACCAAGGCAGTGCAGCTACAGACACTGAGGAAAGAGGACTCCTAAACTCCTCTAAAACGTGTCAAGACTTTGAGATGCAATGCTAGTGGTTGAAGAAAGTGGCAGTCTTTTGGGGGACAGTCAATGACAGCGTGTCTTTAACTGAAATACATTTTTAAAAATTTCAACCCTCGTTGTAGTTCCCAGTCACACCTCACACATTCAGACTATTACTACAGTCCGAGAACATCCGGAAGCTAAAGATACGGAAAGCCCATGAGGACCGTCAGGGAGCCGAAGCAAGCCCTCTGGCAGAAATGAGTTCTCATGGCTTAATGGAAAATGTATTCAAATTGGTGTGGCAAAGCTGCCACAATTCTGTGCGTGTTCTCTTTATGTAGGGAGCTATGATCTGTCGCACCTGGCTAGCCGCTTGCCTGGCATAGCCGTTGGTATTTCTGCTTATGACCCCCTTGCTGAGCCTGTTTGTGCAGGGCAAGGAGTTCCTCTGATTCACCCCTTTCATGTCCACTCAAGCTGCCTCATCCTCTCTTGTCTTTGAGATGGTCCACTCGTCCACCAGGACTGAGCTACAAAGTCTCCCAGTTGGCTCCCTGTTTTAGGGCCCATTTCTTTATCTCCCCAGTGCCTCAGTGCTCTAACCATAATGAGCAGATGTGGCGTGCACATGGAGGTATGAGGGAGCTCTTTGTTCAGCGCTCAGGAGAGAGAATAAGGGCTGGAGGCCTCTTTAATGGACGCCTTCACTTTTGATTAATATCAGCATTAAAAAGAAATTTCTGGCTTTGTCACACTGTTAGAAGGAAAATGTAATGGAAAGTATCAGTGTTAGCAGAATGGTTTTATTTACTTCATTAACATTTGCAGCCCTGGCCAACACTGAGCTTCGTGGAATTCCAGTGAGATGAGTGCCATAAAAACACAAAAACAACCATTAACTGAGCTTCTACTGTGGGCCAAGCTGCTTACACATGAGGTGATAATGATGAAGTTGTTGAAATACATGAGCTTTGCAGCCAGAATTCCTTTTGTTAAAAAATCTTTTTATTTATATATCTGGTACAGGGTCTTATTATGCAGCTCCGACTCACAGCAATCCACCTGTCTCAGCCTCCCAATGCTGGGATCACAGGCATGTGCCACACTCCTGGTTTCTGTAGCCAGCACAGTGTGTGCCAGAGCTCTGGGGCTGGCATAGCATGCGGTACTGGGGATGGAATGCAGGTTCTTGTGCTTGCCAGGCAGGCGCTTAGACCGCGGAGCTATCTCCCCAGCCCTGCAGCCAGAATGCTTGAGTCAAAATTGTACTTTTGGTTTGACTTCCTAACTATACGTCCTTCCTTAAGTTACAGGTTTTCTGTGTCTCAGTCTTCCTATCTGTAACATTAATATAATAACAGCACTTGCCCTCAAATTTTTCTACAAACAGGTTATAAAGTTACAGTAATGTCTTGTGTATGCCAAACGCTAAATGTTAGCTGCTATTATTTATATACGTTACTATAATTAATCCACACAATTGCCTAGCAGAATGGGGAAAACTAATTTTTTTTTTTTTGTCAGTGACAAAATAGGTTGAGAGTAACAATGAAACAAAAGAAAACAATGCAAAAACAAGTCGTTACATACCTTGGAGTGGAAAGAGAAGTAGATGCAATTCGGGCACCATGCCCAGCTGTAGCGATGATCTGCTCACTGCCGCTCGCCCTTCATCTCTTGGACCGAGCCCTCTGGTAGAATTAAACACAGCTGACTGCATCCAGTGATATTTCTGTTTCTTCTGGTTCTGGACTAGAAATAACTGATGCTTATATAATGCAATGTGTAGTACACAAAGCAGGTGGATTATTGCAATTATTGTCTGTGTAAGCAGGAGCTATTTAAGGCTGATCTCAGTGTGTATGTTTTTTCTTTTAAGTCTTCAGCAGTTCCACATAGCTTTCTTGCTGATAAATTTTTCACAAATATTATTCTCATTTAGAGAGGAATCCGACCAATAATAAGGAGAACCTTTGAATTCATCTTTGTTTAGCATTTATATTTGATAATAGAGAAAAATGCATGTGATAATGTAGTCCACCAAATCAAACAGAATCTGCAAATAAAGAATGAAGGGTTAAAATCTGCATTTTATTTCTGGCTTCTTTTGCTGTGAATAATTAAAAACTATACTATGAAAAATTCAAATACCTACCCAAGGTAAAAGTTAACTCCTTTGGTAACATTAAGGGTTGACTGTTAGATATTTTTCATTTCCATTTTGTGGTGTACATTTCTACAAATTTCAACCCATGTATGGACTTGTGTGACTACCAATACAATTGGAAGTGAAAGCAATTCCATTGTCCAAAGAAGCTCTGTACAGGTTATATTTTAAGTTAATTTAAAAAATTAAACTCAGGCATGCAGGGAAACACATGACGATAATGAAAAAAATTAAAACTTGAATAAAAGCTGAAGACCCAAGTTCTTCTCCAGGCCTAGGATGCAAATTTCTAAATTAGTGACTATGCCTAGCTTTTGAAAACTCCAGTGTCTTCGTATTTAAAGCAGGTCCCTCTTTAATGGGCCCTGCTCTCCTCTTATATGCTCTGACTTTAAAGCTTTGATTCTATGTTTTATTACATGCACCGAAACAGTTCAGAGAGAATCCTTGCTTTCATGGCCAAGAAATATGTTTCTGTCTTCTTTTCTTCTCCTGTGATTCAGTCCTGAGGTGTTGTCTTTCATCTGGCATTAGACATCCACTTATCTTTTTGTTATTGTGCTAAGAACATTTAACAGGCCTCTTACCAATTTCTAAGTGCACAGTGCAACACTTCTAACCGTAGACATAGTACCATCAAACAGGTTACTACTTATTTAGTTTATTTTAAAGAGAAGACAAAAACAAATGTAAAAAAAAAATACCAAGAACTGGCAAGATAGCTCATCAACTAAAGCACCTGCTTAGGCAAATACAGGGACTACAATTCCATCCCTGGCACCACATGCCATGCCAGCTCCAACCCAAGGGTGCGCTGAGCCAGCCAGAATCTGGGCATAGTGGCGCATGCCTGTAATCCTAGCTCTGGGGAGACTGGAAGCATGAGGATCACCATGTGTAGTGAGACCCTGCAACAACCAAAAACAGAATGAAACAAAACAAAACAAAAAAGCAAATACCAAGAACAAAGACAGAAACAAAGCAACATAAAACACTACAAATTGTACAGAATTGCCAAACAAGAATAGAAAATCAATAGTGATTGTTATATGACATATTCTTATCATCCAATGTGTTGCTCACATTACCAGACAAAGATATGCAAGATTGACCAAACAAACATCAACTTGTCTCTAATGGTTTACCTGTTATTATTCTACTCTCTTTAGAATAAATTAACAAATAAAATCTGAAGAGGACAAGCAAGCAGGTTTTTAGAATTTAATCACCTTGCAACAGTGAAACTTTATTTTCATAGAATACCTGTTCCTCACGTCCTCTTCCGTCCCACCCCCCAGCAGCCATGATTGTCTCTCTACTCCTTCCTTTGTTTGTGTTCCTCTTCTGACTGCTATGTGCAGAGTTTAGCCCTCTGTTAACCGGTGTGTTTTACTTGGCACGATGTGCGCAAGGTTCATCTGTTTTGCTGCACCAGTCATGATTTTCTTCTTGCATAACTTTCCACTGAATAGATCTATACCGTATTTCCTTTGTCTGTTCCCCTGTTATTGAACCTTCAAACGATGAGCCCTTTTTGGGTTTGTAATCAGTGCTTCAGTGGACGCAGGATTTCAAATGTCTCTTTGAGATTTTTAGTTTTACTGTTTTGCATCAGTATTCAGAAATGGCACTTCTGTTTTAAATGATTTTGAGGAACCTCCATGCTATTTTCCATTGCAGCTGCTTTTGTTTTATATTTGTTTTTTTTTGTTTTTTGTTTTTTGTTTTTTGTTTTTGCGGGACTGGGGTTTGAACTCATGACCTTGCACTTGCCAGGTAGGCATTTGTGCCACAGAGCTATCTCCCCAGCCCCTTTGTTTTATATTTGAAGAGTACGCAGAGATTCCAGTTTCTTCACACCTGCACCAACATATGTTAGATTTCCTCAAAAGAAAAAAAAGTAGTAACCTTACTAATGGATTTGAAGAGACAGCTCATGGTGGTGTTTATTTGTGTTTCTCTCACTATCAATATCATTGAGCATTTTCATATAGTGAAGGGTTTTTATATGTTTTACTTGAAAAAATGTCTATTCAAGTTTTTTTTTAAATCTTTTTTGTTGTTGTTTTATTGAGTTGAGGGAGTTCCTTACTTCTTTCAGATATTAACACCTTATTAGGTATGGATTTCAAATGTTTTCTCCCATTGTTTAATTTTTTTTGCATTTTTGATTTTTGATGCTCTACTAAAATTCCATATAATAATACTTAGGTTTTATTTACCTACACTTTTAGCATCATATTTAAGAAATTTTTGGGAATATCAACAATGCAAAGTTTCTTCCTGTGTTATCTTCTATGGGTTCTACCTTTCAGATCTTAGGTTTAAATTTTTATTCAATTTTGATTTGATTTTTGCAGACAGTAGTAGATTATGGTCCAAATTAATTCCTTTGTACATGTATATAATTTCACCAAGCCACTTATTCAAGACTTCATTCTTTAGTAAGTATTCTTGGGTCTTTTGTTTTGTTTTTGTTTTTTGCCTTTTTGAAACAGGATCTCACTATGCAGTTCAGGCTGTCCTTGAGCTCACTTTGCAGTCCAGGTTGGTCTCAAACTTGCAATGATCCTCCTGCCTCAGCATACCAAATGCTGGATTGTAGGTATGTGCCACCATGCCAGGGATTTTTTTTTCTTTTCTACTGATGTTATTCTTAAAGACCAGTTGACAGCATAGGTGTGGGTTTGTTAATGGGATCTATCCATTTCACTGACCTATATGTTTCTCTTATGAATAGCCTTCTCTCAAAGTTTTTGTGGATCCTTTGTCACTGGCACCATGTAAATATTAGGGTTTTTTGCTATTTCCACAGAAGATGCCATTGGGATTTTTATGGGCATTTCTGTGAAATAGTTATGAGTGGTATAAACACTTCACCAATATTAAGATTTTCAATCTCCATTTAGCAGCGTAACCCACTGGAAATATTACTTGAACACATACAGTAAATGAAATCAAAGTCCCTTTAATTTCCTTTACAAAGTATGATTTTAATTACCATCCATCATTACAGAGACATTTTGGCATATTGCTACTTCAGTGTGATAGCTTGATTGATAACCTGCAATAATTTTGGGTAGTCCACTTCGAGAAAGAAAATATATCCTGAAGAATGACAGGTGAAGTAAGAAACTCCAACTTTGATGCGGTTTCCTTTATTGTACTACCTGGAAGTTGCATTAATTTGCTCCACCTTGGAGAGACAAAGTACAAGGTAATAAGCCATCTTCCAGAGGAGTTTTCTGTAGCATTTGCCTTGGGGCTGGGTATTTTATTCTGAGTTAATCTGAGAGTCTGTGGCTTTTATCAGCGCTGTTTTCTCTGAACTCCAAAGCAACACCGTGCCTGAGAATCAAATACTCAGTGACTAAAACAGTGCTAGACTAGGGGTTAGGGAGATAGCCCCATGGTACAAGTGCCTTCCTGGAAAGCGCAAGGTCGTGAGTTTGAACCCCTGTCCCACAAAAAAAAAAAAAGCCAGATTTTAATTTATGGCTTCATGAGCTAAACTTCATGAATTTTGTGGCACAGTTTTGTGCCACTTTACCCATTAACATTCATTTTCCCTAATGGTCATTTAGTATCAACCCCAGGTGTAAAGGTTGTGGCCTCCAGCTATGGATTTTGGTTCCTTTGGTGTTGCCCAGGTTTTATTGATGCGAGGGAGATTACACTGTGAAAAGCAGGCAGGGGTCCCTGCCTTCAAGCATTGTCCCACCCAGCTGACATTGCTTAGTAAATGTGACTTCTGGGTGGGTGGCTATGGATCAGCATGAATCTATGGGAGTTGGAAGGAATGCATGTCAGCTGTACTCTTACCTCCACAGGCGAATGGTGGGGTCTACCTGCTATGCAAGATTTTAGGCAGAAACTTAGAATCTGGGACTAGACACTTCTCAGAGGTTCAGGGACTTTTAATGTTCAATGGAAGCAACTGTTAGAATGCACATGTGTGCGCCAGGAGTTGAGAGTCCTCATATTTGAATACTGTTGTGCCTACTGTCTCACTCACTTTTCTTACTAGTGAGGTAAAATACCCAATATTCCAAGTTCAAGAAGGAAATGTTTATTTCAGCTTGAAGTTTTTAGAGCCCACATATAGCTGGCTGGAAGCCAGGCTGGCATGGCAAATGGGCACGACAGAAGAAAAGCTGCCCATTGCATGGTAAGCAGGCAAAAGGCAGCAAGTGGCAAGCTTGGAAGACAAAGAGAATTTAATCTAGCTCAAGGTCCCAGCATTTTATTTATTTTACATACTTTTCTTATAAAATTGTCTAAACTTAAATGACACAGGTAGAATACTAACACATTTTACAGGCTATAAGATTAGTACACAGATGGCTTTTGTATGATTTTTATTTTGCATATAGTATATTTAAGACAGTTTGTACATCCTAGAGTTAAAGGACTGTTATATGCTACCACAATGACCACCTCTATTTTTAATCAGTAGAAGTTAGTGCAGGACCATCATGTATATATACTGATTGGAGACCCATACTAGCAATAGCAGTTTAAGAAAAAAAATAATACAAGAGACATTTCTCAGACGTCCTTATGCAGTTGCTAAGTATTCTGCTCATCGACAGGTCTTCTATTTCAGACTCAGAAGTAGCTGCCACACCTCCAACCGCTTGTATTCTAAGCAGCAAGTAGGAAGGCAGGGGTGAAAAGGCTGTACTTCTTGAGAAAATTTCTTAGATGACCCATAATTTATTTATGATTATTTACAGGAAGCCAAAACCTAGGTGCAAAGGTCAAGAAGTGACAACTTTTGTTCTAAGTGGCAACAAATTAAACTGAATTCTGTTGCTAAGCAAAAGGGAAGCATTAGAGCCTGAAGTTTAAAACCCTAATGCCCAGTGTAATGATATACACAAGTAAGGCCTTTGGAAGGTGATTCTGCCACAAGGCAGGAACCCCAGCTGTGAGGTCATGCCCTGAGAGGACGCCTCTGATTTCCTCTATACTTTTCTGAAGTTATTTTTACTCAGGCTTTCACTGATAACAAACTGGCCAAGCAATGGCCGTGACTCATCCAGATAGCTTATACTGACAACAGTTCTACAAAGCATTGTACATAGTTTCAGGGTAAATCCTGGGAATTTGCCTGAACTTGCCAGACACAAAAGTTACATGTTTTGTTACACAGGTCTTGCTTTAACTTGCACTTGACCACCCAGCAGAAAAATTTAACCATAAGGCATGAAAAGTAAAGCCAGATTAGTATGCTGAGCTGTAAAAGGCTCAAGTGAACAGTTTCTGACATTACCAGCTCTTCAATAACCCATTACTATTATTGAATATTGGTCTATTTATACAACTACTTTCTGTTAGTTCAATGAGAAGAAATATTTGTACCAATAGTGTTTAGAAAAGTTATCATGTCTGTACCTTGTACTCTGAACAACTATGATGAAGACAACAGTACGCAGTGTATTAATTATTCCGGCTGTATTACTAACATGTTTTGAAACTCATTGTTATTTCTTATTAAAACTAATAAAAAAACATACAATAAAATAAAACATACAAGCAAAAAAGGAGCCTCAAAGAGCACTTTTACCCTTTGCACCCTAGAAGATTGTGTAAAGATGCCTGTGAATAAGATAGTGGGCCTTCACACAGACACCAGGTCTATTGAGGACTTGGTCTAGCACTTCTCAGCATGTGCAATTGTGAAATGTGTATTTCATTGGTTTTAAACTGCTTGTTCTATAGAATTAGTTATGACAAGTGAAAGATTAAGAGAGAATGCATGTGATAATAATGAGTAGTCCCTGCATACCCTGTGTTAAACAGTGGAGGCTTGATGTCTCCCTTTTCATGGTAAAATGAATGGCAGTGTTACCATTTTCATTTTGCTCAAAAGTGGATCATCTCATGCATCTATCACGATGTGGATCTCTCACCTCAGAAGCAGAAGCATTTGATCATCTGCAAGATCCCTGCACCTGGAAGGCGCTTCCTTCCTCTAGCCATCCTTCCGCTACTGGGTGGCTATTTGTGCAGAGAAGTTCACCAGCATACTGATGTATTCACAAAACTCACAGATCTGGGCTTTTGATACAGTAAGTTGCAGAAACCTGAGTGTTAAAGAGTTCTCAAAAGAAAGCAAAGTATTTGAGAGGCAGATTGATGATTTCTACACAAAGTATTTGTTCACAAATGTCAATCTACAGGAAATGATACTGACTTTCAAAATCCTGGGCCAGTTTTAAGTCATAGTTAGTATCACAGTTTGGGGTTTTTTCAAGAGGAACAGTACAATACAGGATATATTTTATACATTGTTTTATAATGAGTCACAGAAAGAATCATATACAAAGGTATAGGAAATCTGTGCACACACTAAAGATAAAAGAATTCAGCTGATGGCTTGGATCCTGATATCCTTACATGAGTCCAGCCAAGGACCTGGGGCCCATAACAATGCTTCTAACAAGTCCAGCTGGACCTAGAGCCCATAACAATGTGTCATGCAGGCCTACTTCACAGACCTGTGCTAGGAAGGCCCCAAGCTCAGGGGTGGAGGCTAGAAAGTCTGTGCCAGCAGGATGAAGAATCTGTGCTAGCAGGCTGAGGGATCTGCACTGGAGTCAGGAAGCAATGCTCAAAGTAAGAACCAGAGCTCCCCTGAAAAGTACCTCAGCCATCCTCAGCAACAGTGAAGTCGAAAGCCAATGTGACCAGCTTCTTCAGGAGACTTAGCAATCCACCAACTTTCCCTCTGGAGGCCCAAAAGTGATGCTCTAAGTGAGGACCAGAGCTCATCCAAAGTGAATGACAGCCATCCTCAGTGACAATGAGGACCTGAACTCCTCTGATTAGGCCAACCAAGTTCACCAGGAAAGCCAGCAGAACAAGGTCTTCTAGCAGAACAGCTCAAAAGAAGCAGCAGCTTCTGAGAGTGTTTCTAAGCAGCTGGCCTACCAGCCTTTGCCAATGTCTCCAGTTCTCTTTCTCATGCTGCAGGCAATGGTCCTTGGGAGTTTGGGACTCCCACATACAGAGTCACACCAGTTCAGGTCAGCTGGCTGTAGCAGGCTGACCACCAGTTGGCAATCCACCACAGTTAGTATAGGTCTTGTGTTTGCCATTACTTGCTTTTCCTAGAAAGGGGCAAAACCAAACAAAAGACAGACCTCTGACATTACAGATTTTTACAATTATCACATATTTTCTCTGTCGTTTCATAAAAAGTCACAAAGTTCCAGTCTCAAGGTCTTAGAAAATATAATAGTTGGGAATCCTGAATCACCTTTTTCTTTATGCTTATGTTGCTCTGTAGCTTTGCAGTTTACATGTTAAAGCAAAGATATATTTCACTTGATTCTCAAAAATATTCTTGAGATAGTAAAATTGTGACAAATATGAAATCAGATAACTTCAACATTCTTTGCCACATGTTTCAGGCTTCTGAGGATCAAGATATAAAGCAGTTATAGTAATCCCACACAACTGGTTATAGATTTAACTTCCAACTTACATCTAAGTCCTAAAGAATATTCTTTTCAAATATTTGCTTTGTGTCCTGAGCTATCACCTGCAAATCCGAGAGGCATTTGCTGTTGAATGCCAATGCTGTTTTCATCCTGAGGGCTAATTTTCCTTCTGCATAGCAGGTAAATATGTAATCTTAACGTTGATCCCATGAACATCGCACTGTCACCACCAGCCACAAATAGCCAGTGGCCGCCAGCCAAAGTTATATTAACTAAAATTAAAAAGATGTTTGCTCAGTGCCCCAAACCACATTTCAAGTGTACGGCAGCTGGATGTGGCTAGTGGTTACTATATCTGCTAAAATAAATTACCCAGTTTTATCATCGTAAGGAGCTCTGTTGGACAGTGCTGTGTTTGTCAGCTAATACATTCACTTTTCTTGCTGAATTATAATTACATTTTCCCTTCAGCTCATGTGGGTAGCGTTATAAACAGTGAGCAAGCAAGCCAGCAACATCAAAAGAGTTTGGAAAACATTTGACTGTTCAAGAAATACTCTTCCTATTCAAGAGAAAATGAGTGTGTGCGGAGTAGTAATAATAAGTGCGGCTAAACAGACAAATGGTTCTCAGGAAGTCATCAGCACTGTGCATATTTATAAACGGTGCTCAAGAAGAAGTTTTTCTCAGAAACATTTTTGAATCATAATCTTTATGAGCCACAAAGTCTTTTGGGGACAGTTATAAGTGCTCATTCAGGCACCTGTCGATGAAATTTTTAAAAAATTGAATTAATATCATGTCCAACAAAGAGAAGTTGAATGCAGTAATCATTTTAGAAAAGGGTTGAAACAGAAGTACCCAGAGAGGAATAGGTAAGAAATCATGTTTTTTAGAAAAGTAAATGCACATATACTTCTATGTGTGATATCAAATAGTTTAGGTCATCGTTCTGATTGGCCTGAACATTCAGATTCATTTTGATGCCTTACACATTGCAGTCTTGTGCATTCTGGAAGGCCTGGCTGGAGCATTAAATGAGCTCACGGACCATTAGCAGGTGGCCTTGGGTGAAATTTTTGTACACAGCTTTCTGAGCTGCATGCCGGGTACATTAACATGTGGCTGGAAAATTATTGGGAGCTGTGAGAGAGGCTCTGGTAGGAGAGGGAAGCCTCAAAAGCCCAGCATGAGAATAGAGTGATAAGTATTTTTTTTTTTTTTTAAGAATCGAGGAAATTTCAATAGAGAATGAGAAGAAAAAGTCACTTTAGGAAGCAGATTCTACTTAAAGAACACGGTTAATTTTTTTAGGCGTAGAAAATGTTTATTGCAGAAAAGAAAGCTGCTCAAGAGAGACAGAAGGGGGTTCTCAGACGGATGGCCCTCAACATGGAAAATTTTTTAAAAGTTACTTTTATAAATGTATTTATTGAATACGTGGTGTCACTACATAATTCAGACTCATAGTGATCGTCCTGTCTCAGCCTCCCCAGCCGTGGGGTTACAGATGTGTGCCAACATGCCCTGTTTCAGGGCCAGCACAATGCTCCCGGGGCTCTGGGGCTGCCATGGCACGTAATACTGGGGGTTCAACTGTGATTTTTGCCCTTGCCAGGCAGGCACTGAGACCACTGAGCTATCCCCCCAGTTTAACAAGTAGGACTTTGAGAGGGGGACAGAATATAGACTCTTGGGCCAGAGAGATGGTTCAGCAGTCCAAAATATCTGCTTAGGAAAGCTTAGGCAACTGCAGAGACTGTGGTTGGATCCCTGGCATGACATGCTATGCCAGCCCTACCCCCAGGGCAGGCTGAGCAGGCCAAAAAAAAGAGGAAAGTCTGAAAGATTCAAATGTTTGTTTGCCATATGGCTCACATGTAATTTGGCAAAGATGAAGACTGGGAGACTGCTTGAGGGGACAGAAAGTTGGAGGAAAATTGGCTGTGATAATAGGATTCGCCAGTACAGAGAGGACCCGGAAGTAAAGTTGTTGGGGGGAGCATAGTTGTTGAGGACAGCATCTGTTGAATCTTGGTTAGATGGGGCCTGACCAACCAGGCTTTCAAGATGGCGAGTCTTAGAACGTATTGTAGAGGGTAGTTGGAGAGGGAGTGACAAGGGACACTAGAGGGACTGCTGTACCCTCCAGGGTCCACAGATATTTACTGACCATCTGTTATCGTCGAGGTAGTAACTACAGTAAACAAGCCACAGAGGGTTTTGAGCATAGTAGGTAGAACATTACAGGATGTTAAGAATGGTAAAGTATAGTTAGGCATTTGAGGAAACTCATAAATCCTTCATATGCCCAAATGTTGGGATTAAAGAATCTTTTCTTTTTTATTTTCTTGTTTATTTGAGATAGGGTCTCACTGTGTAGTCCATGCTGGTCTCAAACTCCTGGCAATCCCCCTGCCTCAAACCTCTTTGAGTGCTATGGTCAGAGGCATGCCCCGCCACACCCAGTTGAGAGATTCTTTACTTTTTTAAGGTCATTCGTGTTACCACACGTGTTTTCTCCAAATGTCTTGTAATGTCAAAGGTGGGATATTTTCGCAGAGGTAAGAGAAGAGCTGCCTTTCTTTGCTTTTTCTTTATCCAAGACAGGTAATAAAGAAAGCAAGTCCCTATAATCCTAGGTCCATCTCCAAAATGCCACTTTCAGTTTTTTAAAAAAAACATTAGCTATGACAGGTGTAGCATTCATTCAGCTGTTTATAATTAGAAGGCAACAGGACCTTGATGAACCCTTCAGTCATTAAAAAATAAAGACGAAACAAGCTTCTCTAATGCTTACCTTTTTCCTGAGGATGATGCCACAGTAAATATGATGAACAGTGGTAAGGGTCTTGTGCTGGCAGAGAGCTTAGGGACCGTTGAGAGAGGCTGGATTCAGGTGTTATGCATTCATTCACTTATACGGAGAATGTTCTGAGTCTATACATTCATATAGAGCCACCACGATAGCCTTTAGTGGCTTTCATTAATATGCTTGCATATTTAGTTTTATACTAAAATAAAATGTTGATCAACTTTCTATATATTTTACACCCACAAACAAAATAACATCCAAATGAATCCTTTAATAAAAATGATCAAATGAGTTACTGAATATTTATGTAACAGAACTTACAGCATATTAGAATTCGTTTCTTTTTTACCTTAATTACATGGAATGGTGATATGCAAAACTATTGCAAAAACAAATAATATATATTTTGTTAAATAGCGTTTATATAAGACTGAAAATAGTATTATGAAATCTGAGATAATCACGTTTACATAAAGTCATATAGATTTATTTATATCTTGGATTTATATTTCTAGATTTTCTAATTTATTCTATAGAGTCTGTATAATATGGCATAATAAGTAAAAAGGAAAGCTAAAATTTTAAAAATTTAATCATAACTATGTTTTATCAAGAATTAGCCTCTGATTTCTAAATACTTAAAAGATTCATGCATGTTCCACAAATAGTTGAAATTGTCACTTTCAGAACTTCCCATTTTATAATTTGACCTCAGTCCAGAGTAATCTGATTTCATTTTTCTTTCTCTAATAAATGGAAATATTGCCAGCAGCTTCCTCATGGAAATCTACCACTTTCAACGCCAGAATGCTGCATGTGAAAGATTGAAAAATTCCTTTGGGTAAACATTCTGAAGATGTAAAAACATTTGAAAATATGTGTTTGAACAGCTGTGCTTTAATCTAATGGTTTAAGATAGTTTAGCTTTTTTTGATGCAGGATGGTGGCCTTGGACTTATTTCCACAAGAAATTTATTATGGAATTAGCGAAGTTTGGTTTTCAAATTATAAATTCCCTGTTTGTAGAAAGGCGTGAGCTCCCAGTGCAGTAGTGGTTCATTTGCTATTGCCTGTTACAGTGTTTGGCATTTCAGGAGAAGTCAACAATGGTCTTAGAGAAAATCAGTACTGTTTTATCACTAGGCATAGAATTTGCTAATGAATTAGCACAGATTCTCGATTTTTTTTGTATGTCTTAGGGAAGGTTTTACAGGTTGCTCAGGGTCTCACTACTAGATCAGACTCATAGTGATCCACCTGTTTTACAGCCTCCCTACAGCTGGGATTATAGGCCTGCACCATCATGACTGGTCTCAATTGCTGTCCCAGCATGCCCTGGGGGGAAGGGCTGGCACAGCAGGCCCAGGGATCAAACCCCCGGCCCCTGTACTTGCTTGCAGGTGCCCTAATCTGCTGAGGTATTTGGTCAACATTAGATTTCTTAAATTATACTTATCATGGTCTTGATGTTTTACCAAATGAAAAATGCTTATTGATTAAGAGACATGACAATAAGATGGCTTTGGAAATCTGCTGACAACTACCTTCCAGGATTTAATTGTATCTAAGGAGGGATTGTCTAGTTTAGGATGAAGAGTTCTGAGTGATTTTTCAGTAACAGTTGTCTTAGTGATTTCTCTTAATGTGTTATACAAAGCATAGAAAATCTGTATTAAAGTGTGAGGCAACTGGCCGGAGGCTCCTGCAGACCCTAACCCCAGGATCCGGGTGGTGCTGAGGTTGCTAGAGTTCTCACAGTTCATTGTACTCCATGTATGCAATCATGAAATTGGTAGGTCACTGGCAAGGCTCTTTGAAGAAATCAGAACCCTCTTTAACTCTAGATGTTAAAGTAGATAACAACAAAAAAGTTCCTTCCTATTCTACTAGAACATAGGCTTTGAGTTCACGTTCCAAGCAAAAATTTAATGTTCTCCATTGTCATCTACGTCTTGGTGTGTGGTGGTGGGGGGTTGAATAGTACAACGTAAATCTTCCTGCCTGATTCTTCATAGATGATAACAACAGCTATGGATGAGTAACAGTAGCTGTGGAACCTTAAGCCAGAGAGGCTGTGTTTTTTACTAGGTACCTGAGATTACACAATTTTAGAGGCCAGGACAAGAAGCAGAAAGTACTGCTCTTCATTTAGGCGGATGTGATGCCCATAGGACCCTAGAGATGGCTGGGACCTGGTGCAGAGTAAGCTCCCTCCTTTCTTACCAGCTTCTCCAAAGCCCCAGCAGGGGCAAGCTCTCTAGTTCATAGCAGAGAGGCCGTTTGCTGATAAAATAAATAAAATTTCTAATGGCTTTATTGAGTTATTAAAGTATAACTATGGATGGGACAGTAAAATAATCTAAGAATATGGTGCAGTTATCTTTTATTGTCTGTACAACAAACCAAAGAGAACACTTAGTGATGTAGAGCACATCATGATGAGTTATTTCTCCGAGTTGTGGGGTTGCCCAGCTGTGTCTGCTGCTGGCATTACCTGAGCTCAGTCATCGAGCTGGGGCCATCCTCAGTCGGGACACACTGGACAGCTATGGAGTCTTCTGCTAGGAACTTTTGCTCTTGAAGTTGCCATGAGAGCGGCATTCCAGTCAAAAGAGCACTAAGTCTCTCCAGATCCAGTCCCCAGATGTCACGCAACACTAATTCTGTTGATGTTATTGGTCAAGACAAGCCACATAACCTATCCAAATCAAAGGGACAGAAGGAGACCCTACTTTGATCATGGCAGACAGTGTGGAAACAAGGTATTTTACAAAGGCAAAGAGAGACAGATTGATAATGAAGCAAGTGATGTTAGATGACAAAAATGGAGAGGAACCTGAAGAGTAAAAGCAAAAAGACTCCCCCGAATGACTGTTCACTCACTTGTGTATTGCCAAGTTTATTAGTGACCATACCTGTGATGATAAGATGTTCAGGTTTTCTCAGAACAATTCTGTGTTTATCTGCTGCCCTAGAGTACAAGTGAAAAGGAATTCCTCCTTTCTGTCTCAAAATATCAAAACTTAGTTAACGAATTATCCATTTAGTTTCAGCATAGTTCAGTTGTATGCATTGGTATCTCAAGATCCCACTATGCCAAAATAAGCATCCCTTTGACCCACCTGGACCTTTCTGCCACAGTGAACAGCCTAGAAGAATGGTGATGACTAGGAAAACTTAGAAAACTCGACTGCTCCAGTGCCTTCCATTGTAGACATATTAGTTTGTAGCTATATCAACTGCTAGCAGTCTATACGTGGCCAAGAGTCCGCTTTTGCATGATAGTAAACATAGGAAGAGAGAGACGAGAGGTGGCCAAAACAGCAAAGACTCTATACCCACCTTTGTGTTACTACAGATTAGATGGTGTGTCATGTTTATGCTGTCATATCCAGACCTTTGATATAACCTATGTCAGTAGGCAGGGAAGGGCGAAAGTTAAGAGTTCCATTTCTGAAACCTGTCTGTTTGGATTTAAGTCTAGCTCTTTTTCTACCAGCTACAGGCTTTGAGTAAAATTTTTTTCTGTTTCAGCCTTCTCAACTGAATAAATTGGATGATTAAAAGTCATTGTATCCATCTTATAGAATTTTTGTGAGAAACAAATGAGTCATAGAAACAAAGCACTTACATAGTAACCTGTAAAATAAATACCTGAGAAATATTCGCTATTATTTTTATTGCTGGTGACAGTGGGCCTTAAAACAAACTTTTTGAAATATCAAAGGAAAAAATTAAGGTTTATTGAAAGAGTTGATGTTTAATCAGTCTGGTAATCTGAATGACATATTTGCTGGCAACGATATGTAATGTAATAACCATTCTTAATTTTCTATTCTTGATGTGAAATCCTGTGCCATTCTTGTGGTTTTAGGTTGCTTTCTTTGTCATGGTTTTTTTTTTTATTCTCTTCAAAATACAAACTAAATAACATGCAAAGTGGCCACACATTATGGAGCACTGTAGAAAGATTTTGTACTTCGACTTAGTACACATCCTTCTCCAAGTTAAGCTTCACGGAATAATGCAGAAGAAGGAAAAAGATTTATAGTGAAAAGTGTCCAATGCTGTTTTTTTTTTTTTTTTTTTTGGTCAGAGAAAACATACAATATGGCCATGGAAAAATCTGATGATAACAACAATAAAACTGTTGGAAAAGAGGAATAGATTTAGCTAAGGAATGAGAGAAGGCTTTGTGACTTTCTTTTATGACGTTGACAGCTTGGGCAGGTGTTTTGTGATATGTGATCCTGCTGTGACTTTGTCTAGGACTTCTCTCTTGATTAGTCTGTTGAGGGCTGGGGATGCAGCTCTGTGGCGCAGCGCCTACTGGCAACAGTGAGGTCCTGAATTCCATTCCTGGTACCAAAATAAATGAATGAATGAATGAATGAATGAATGAATGAATGAATGAATGAATAAATAAATAAATAAATAAATAGAGTACCCTTGCTTAGCCTATGTGTTCTGAGGAGTAGACCAGAGGGTCAGTGTCCTCCTGTTACTATCATATCAAGGATGATTTGAGGAGCAATCAAATTAGTCTATGAATGTTTAAATAAAAAAAAAAAAAAAAACATTATGGTAAAGGACACTGTGCCAGTAATCCACCTCCCTTTGAGCATCCCAGCCCATCATTTGTCACTTTATGAAGCAGCTCTAGAAGTTTTGTTTTATGTCTTCATGAGATGCAATCAAAAAATATGGTGAACCCTGCTGCCAAATGCCATGCAAGGGAAAAACAGGCTCAGAAAAACATTACAGGGCCAAGGAGATAGCTCAGTGGAATCAGAGCCTGCCTGGCAAGCACAAGGTCCCAAGTTTGATACTGCAAAAATAAAAAAAAAATATATAGCATAAGTCACATATATATTACATATATAATTGCATATATATGTGTGTGTGTGTGTATATATATATATATATATATATATATATATATATATATATATATATTATAGTGTGTTCTAATTCAGCTTACTCAGTGGATATGGCACTGTGCCTTTTCTGGCTCTTCCCCCAAATCAAAATGACTATAAAAGGTAAGCATTTTCAATTAAATCAGAATACTGAGACAGCCATGACAGGGCAGCAGAAGACTGAACTTCAAGAGCTGCTTCCAAAAGTAGAAGGAAGCCTGGGGTAAGTGTGTTTGACACAAGGGTGAGTATTTTGAAGGAGATTCTTGACCATCTGTCTTTTACTGTAATAATTTTTTAAAAAAATATTTCTGACGACTCCCATATTATCTACCTTATTTTTCCCATGTGAGGGCTAAGTAAATGTGCTCTGTACATGCTGTACCCACTGAAAGAAGTCACTCTACATAGACCCCATTTAAGGACTGGGAATAGGCAGGTCTTCCTTGAAGACAGGGTATTTTATGTAGATTCCTCGGAATTCTTCTGCACTGGACATTGGCCCTTTCCCTCACTTATTAATTCAATTACTCATTTATATAAAATGTATGCATGGGTATTTATTATTATGCACTGGGTTATACTATGTTACTTCTTGTTTTGTGTATTTTGCTCAGAGTCTTGAAGCTTTTGCTTGGCTCCCTTTTCCCCTTGACATTGACTCATCCTGTGGGCTCTCGCTTTGCTCGGTGCTTCCATGCTCTCCTTGTGTATTTCCTGTCCTAGCTGGAAAGTGACCCCTTTCTCTCAAGATGCTGGTTACCTTGTTTCAGAGAATGGTGTCACACACTAACATCTGGTACGGGTTGGGCTTTTTGCTCCTGCGATGTTGTTGGCTCTGGATGGTGTTCACAGTTGTGGCAAGAAAAGTGCATATTTTCAGATTAATGTGTGCATATGTATGTATTTATCAGTATCTGTGTATCTTCTTGGTTATCATCCAGACAGCTAGCTTCATAATGAGAGTTGTACTGTTAATGCAACTGTAAGCATCGACAGATGCACCATGGTAGGTGCATCTTGTTGCTTATCTTTGCGTAGGCCAAGCATGAAAAGGCTGGCTTCAGCCATCTGCCACCCGTGCGCCTGATGGTTTTGCCTTGAGCGTGTGCTTCCACCTGACTTTCTGTGTGCTAGGAGCTTCATCAGCTGGAATGCAGCGCTGGTGTATGGACTCTGTGGGTTTGCAGTTCATCCTTGTTTCCAAAGTTGCATGGTTGCTCTCTCCTCCCACCTCTTCCTTCAGTTAGACTGCATAAATGATACATAATAAGATTTTTAACATTTGCTTTTGCCTTTTGCATTCTATGTATGAAGGGAAACCTCTAATCTCCTGATCAACTTCATAACAAGTCTCTACATGTCAGAATTCATTCTTTGTGCTTTAGATTTCCATGGAGCTTGACAGAGGTGGCGTTTCAGACATCCACCATATGGTAGTATAAGGAATAGTTCCATGGTTGTAAATTCCTCTCTGCTTCACCCATTTGGCTCTTCTTCTTCTTGTTTCATTTCAATAACTCCTGGAAGCCAGTGAAGTTTTTAATGTCTTTAGAACTTTGTCTTTTCCAGAATATCATATGTAATCTTTATAAATGGATTTCTTTTACTTATCAGTGATATATATCCTTTCGAAGCTTAAAACTTGATTGTTACTATTGCATATTTCATTTTATGTTTTATGGATGCACCAGGGATTTGCTTATCCATTCTGCTACTCATTTCGATTTATATTTAGTTCCTTTCATTTTGGAGTGATTATGAATAAAGGTACAATAAAATGTTTAATGTTGTTTTTGGATACATTTGTTTTAAAAACCATTGAGCAAATACTTGGAAGCATGACTGCTTGGTCACATGACAAGCTTTGCTTTGTAAGAAACTCCACCTTGTCTTCCAGAGTGGTAGTCCTCTTCTTTTTCCCATCAACAACAAATAAAAGCTCTGCACTTCCGCATCTGTACCAGCAATTGCTATACCAAGTTCTTTTCGTTATTCCAGTAGGCATGTAATGTTATCACATTTTTAAGTTTCAAGCCCCTAATGAAACAGGATACTGACTTTCATTTCCATGGTATTGCCATTCTTTTGTTTTCTTTGCTCAGATATTTTGCCCATTTTCAGAACCAAAGGTTTTCTTAATCTTCTTCAAAAGTTCTTTATATACTTTAGATACAAGTAAGATAGATGCTATGTTCAAGTATTTTTTCCTTTTCAGGAACTGGTCTTTTAATATTCTTAACATTGTCTTCTGCAGAGGAAGTTTTTAATTTAGCAAAAGCTCTGACAAATGTAGTTCCTGTTTTCTGATCTGTATATCTTACATTTTCATTTCCTATCTTATTATACCATCTAGACTTTCACAATATAGCTTAGTAGGAGTGCTAGGAGTATACTTTTTATGTTTTCCTTATCTTTACAGGGAAGTCTCACATTTCTTATCATTAAGTACAATATTAGCTGAAAATTATTTGTGGACAAGTTGATGAAGTTCTCCTCTATACTTTGCTGACAATTTTTCTTTAATCATGCATAGATGTAGGATGTATAAAAATACTTTTTCTGTATCAATAGTGTAATCATATTATTTTTCTTCTTTAATTTGCTGACAGTGAGTTATATTGACTTTTGAATGTTGAACCAAACACACAGGACTGGAATAAATCCCATTTGTCTCTGGTGTGTAATTCTTTCTGTACATGGTTAGATATGATTCGCTAATATTTTTGTTGAAGGTTTTTATATTTATGTCTATGAGAGAGATTGGGTGATAGCTTACTATGGTTTATCTTTCCTGTAATGTCTTTATCTAGCTGTTATGTAAGAGTCACATGGCACTGATAATAAGAGAAGCACTTTTTATCCTTCTGTGTTATTTTGGAATAAATTAGTACTAATCAGTATTATTATTTGGCAGCATTCAGTAGCCATAGTCTTTTTTTTTTTAAGGAAACTTATTAGTGATTTATTCATAATCAAAAGATATGTAACTCTTCATATAATAAAATTCACTTTATTATTTATATAGAGTTTTCCTAAGGAAAACTCTAAAAACCGATAAGCTAAGTAAGACCCGACATCAATAGTGTATACATAGTGACAACCAACATCAATGGTGAGTTTTGTGGAAACCAGCCAGATAAAAGATATGCAACTTTTGGAAGTTGATCAGAGCTCCTGGATTTCTTCCTCCTTTCCATCCTTCATACCTCCTGCCGACTACATCATGACCTTCTGTTTCCATATGACTAAACTGACTTTTATCTAGAGAACCAATACATACATAAAGGAAAAATATTCCAACACTTCAATAAAAATCTGTGTATGAACTTATTCACAGTTTATCATCTGATTCTTACCAAATCTCTTCAGTTTGAAAATAACAGTCAAGGTCCCCTGTGCTTTTTACCCCTAGTTTTCTTCATGTACATTTTGTGATTTTTTTTCAGGATAAATGGTAGGCCTGCCATGCTGATACCTAAGTGTTTCCTCTCGTGGAGCAGTTGTAAAGAACACTGTGAATTGGTGTTCATGTATTCCTTGTTAGTTACAAAGGAGGAGTTATGACCTTTACCTTTTTGTGTTTGCTTATTCTAGAGGATAAGGTGCCACCTGTAAATAGTTAACAGTTTCCTTCCTAATCTGTATCATTTTAATTACTCTTTTGGAGTGCTGTGCTATACTTACCATAATTTCCAGTATTTTGGAATGAGAGATATAAATAACAACCTTGACTTATTCCTGATTTTAAGGGGAAATCATTCAGTCTTTCAACATTAAATAATATGGTAGTTGTATAAGTTTTTTTTGTGTGTGATCAGACTGAGGGGTTTGCTTTCTGGTCTTTGTTTGCGGAGTTTTTAACATACATGGATATTAGACTTGATTAAATAGTTTTCTGCATCCATATGCATGGTGACCTGTTTTTTCTGTAGCCTACTTACCTGGTAGATCACATTGTCAGAATTTTATTGTACAGATATATTTCTAACGTTAAATCAGCCCAGGATAGCTGGAATCAGAGGGTTCATGGAGGAAAAAAAGCAAATACAGGTGTTGCGAGTCACGTCTGTGATCCCAGCACTCTAGGGGCTAAGGCCAAAGCATAGGTGCAAGTTTGAGACCAGCCTGGGTGACACAGTGAGTGTAAGGCCAGCCTTAGCTGCATAGTGAGACCCTGTCTCTAAACCCATCCCTTCTGAAAAAGTGGGGAGTGAAAAACAAAACCAGAATAAGTGGCTCATTAAGATATAGTTCTAATTTCCATTTATTTAACCACCTTGGTATTTTTTCAAATTTTTATCTTAGTTGTGCTAAGGATTTAGCAGTTTTACTGTTTTTGAAGACCTTTACAAAATGTGCCTTAAACACACCCCCAAATGTGCTAAGCTGGTTTTGGAATGGGTCCTGCAGCACTGAGTGATCAAAGGATCCCAGTTCTGGGCACTGAGACATCAGTCCTCAGGCACCTCAATCTCCAGAATCTCTCTTTAGCTACTTTTAGATTTTATTTCCAGTGGATTATATAGTAACGTTCTATATGACAAGAGAGACGCAAATCTGAGGAAGGGTGGTGGCTCACATCCTCTGCTCTTATGGGCTTAATAGTATGGCCTGATTTGGTAAGGCCCAAGGGGGCGGTTCCAAGGGCTTTTAGCCTCCCTTCACGTGACTTTTCTCACATCCTGTTAATCCACTGTATTTAAGAATTTGACATCTCACAGACACATTCCTCCTTGCCTGTCAGGATTCTCTGCATGCTATTCGTTTACTTGGAACACTGCATTCCCTGGCAGATTCTAGTACATTCTTCATATCTCAACCTACATATCACTTCTCAGAAGCCTTCCCTACCTGTACACCCTTGAAATTCCCTGCTCCTTCCCCACTGGGTGAATAAGTGTCTCTCCTATTTTTTCTTTCAGCATTTTACAATCTCTCTAACATGAAGTTAATGAAACTTCTCTCTTAGGTACAATTCTTATTATCACTTGTTTATGTGTTATTCTCTCATTTATTATCCCCAGTACTTAACTGAAAACTTGGTGTATTGCACAAGGTTATTAATGGAAGAATATTAAAATGTGGCATTTGTTTTCAAAATGTGAAAAATAACTGGGAAGGCAGAAATCTACCACAGTGAAAGAAGTAGTTCATGACTCAGGGCTTTGAGAGCCCGCCAAGCAGGAGGCCACCAATTTATATCACAGGAGATCTAAAGATTTGCTGGGGAGGCTTTTACTTTTAAGTCCTTTGAAAATAGTTCTTATGTCCTTCGTCCCTTATGTTATTTCCCAGCTGAAGCGAGGGGATGGGAGACTTTGGGAAGACAACCAAGTTTGACAAATGCCTCTGTGGTTTAGAAGACACAGAGAACCATCACCGCCTGTTTTGCGCCTGCTAGAACATGAGATACTTTCTGGAATTTCTCCTGAGAGCAAATCTAGAGGGGAAGAGCAATGCTGGAGCTTTTCAGTGAATAAACAAGACCATATGAAGGAGGGTGTTATTGCCTATCTCATGGGTGTAAGAGGCTTTGAAAAGATCTCAGGCCAAGCTGGGGGTGGGGAAAGCTGGATATTCGGGTGTCTACCTATAATTACAGAACACTGGGAGGCTGAGGCAGAAAGATTAGCCTGAGAAATAAGTGACTTTACAGAGACCCTGTCTCAAAATAAATTTTGAAAGAGTGGAGATGAAACTCAGTGCAAATGTCCAAGGTTCAATCCTAAATAATAAAAACAAAAAAAGTGAAGTACTAAAAATATAAGAAGAAAGGAAGGAAAAGTAGGGGGAGGAGGAAGAGGAGGAAGAGGAGGAAGAGCAAATGAACTTTGGCCGAAGAGTTTGCTTTCCTGCATTAGCTGATTCACAGAAAGCCATTTCACTGGAGTCAGTGGCTAAAAGGAGCATGATAGCTATTCAAAGAAGAGAGCATCAGTGGTCCTATGTGTGCAGGAGTGAGTGTCCAAGAGGCTCGTCTGAATGGACATGCTCCACGAAGCTGAGTATCTTTCAAGGAGTACAGTGGAGAAAAAAGAACAACTGAACCTTGGTTTCCAATCGCATTCTTCAGGGAAAGGAACCAAAGCTTCTTGGCCAGATGGTGCAGTCCAGGATAAACCCAGTGTATGTAGAACAAGACCCCCTAGCATCTGGTACTGAACTGATGGGAAGTAAAAAAAAAATACCCACCAAGACAATGCCACAGGCCAGCCTTTGTATGCTGCCCTTCACATACACGATGCCAGCAAGACATTGCAAAAGTCAACTCATGGACTTTCACTGACCAATTTCAGGAACATTTGAAATCACAGTATAGCGATGCTGGGTTGTATCTCAGAGGTTAAAGTACATGCTCTTGAGTATATAGATAAACAACGGAATAAAATTCTTCATTAAAAGATTCAGATAAACATGTAGAGACTGCTGTTTATAAGGTACAGCATTGTTTCCACTGAATAAGTGAAATCTACAACATGGCTTTCTTTTCTGAAAGAAAATTACCTTTACTGCAGAGAAATCAGAGAAAAACACCTTATGCAAACTACCAAGTTCAACACTGACAATAAGAAATCATAGTTGACATCTTTATCCTTGACTTAATCTGGAAGGAGTGACACTGCATCCCTGTAGACATCCTCCTGAAAACCTTGTTTGATCCTGAGAAAAATAGTAGATGAATCTCAGGCAGGAGATGTTCTGTGATACAATTGAGCAGTCTTCCTCAGAACTTGTCGTACAAGGCAGGATGGGCCGAGAAAATGTCCCAGGCAAAAGGAGATAAAGATGTGTAAGGGAAATGTCTACTAGCTGGAATCTTCAGTGGAAAACGAAATAGATTCTAAGTCTGAAGTCTGAGTAATAATAATAATAACACGAGCCAATTAGTTCTAACAAACTTTCCATGTTAATTAGTGTGGAGTTGTTAGTGATAGTAGAAAATAATATGTGGTCTCGTTTTGATGTCTTAGCAACTTGTACAATTATATAAAACCATTCTAGAATAAAAAAGAGTTTTTAAACTTTAAAATAAAATAAAGGTGTCCCTGACTTTCCTACAGCCTGCTCCTCATCAGAAAAGGGGAATACAGAGACATAGGACAGGGTGAGTGGTAGGCAGAGCGTGCCCTCTTCCACCAATATGAGACTAGAGCTTGGGCTACGGGATGGTGCACAGATTTATGCTGAGACATGAAAGTGTAGTTTTTGATTGAAATAGAATTGTTTAATATCCTCAGTGTACCTGGAGATGATGTCTTTCTGAAATACTGTTCTGATTAGACAAATGTTTCTCCACTTGGTTCTTTGGACTCGGTTGATTATCTATGGAAAGCAAAGAATGGCTGCAAATAACATCTTCCTTTCAGATGCTTCTGTGAGTGTAGGAGAGAGGGAAGATATATGAGCGATGTTCATGGCACAGGTATAAAGTCTATCACAGAGTTGGGATGAAGGCCATTTTCCCTGACTCTCCAAGGAGCCAGACTCTGACTCAGCAATTCAAGGACAGTAGCCTCCCAGCCATTCATAGATGGCTGACTTGGCTCCACACAAACCATTTCCATGGTCACTTCTTTGTTTATGGGGATGGTGAGGCTTCGTTTTCCTAGCAGGAGCTGGGCAAAAAAGAGAAGTGAAAGTTGAAAATGAAATGGAAAATGACTATTTCTGGTACAGTCTCTTTTCAAGATGCTAAAAAAAAAAAAAAAAAAAAAAAAATTCATAGTCTTTGAAAGGGGCTGACTGCTTGCTGAGGCAACTGTGCCAGGGCTGTTGTAAATTTAGCCTAAAAATAAATACATCTTCATTTATCAAATTGGCCAGGTTAGAAATACTATACGCAAATGTATTTTATTTGGTGCTTGAAAGTGAGAGGTATATTATTATTCTTAGATCCATTTCTATGGGGCCCAGAGAAGCTAAGGCCACACAACTCATCGATAAGCACAAAGGAGTCTCATTCCGAATAAGGTGTTTTCTACATTATGTGTGTAAATGTCAATATAAATAGAAATTAATCTTTGGCTCAAAATATTGTGGACTGGCAGGGCATAACAGTGAAATAAGTGGTGAACAAGACACCCACCTCTTGGTATGTGAGACCATGAGTGTGTGCTCTGCGTCAAGCAGTTTGGCTTTCCAGGGCACTGATGGAGGGCAGTTGGCTTTGTTTGTGCTATCTTTTTTCTGAATTGTACTCAGCAGACATGAACTGATAAGTGTGGATAATGCCAGATGACACTGTACTTGGCCTCTCACAAGTGGGCAGGCCCACATGCATTTTATGAAGCGTTTGACTTCATGGGCCCTCAATGTGCTATCAAAAGCCCATTACAAGGGCACTACTATTTTCCTTAGACCATGTTTTATAATTTGTTAAACCCCTATTAATAGCTAGCAGCATCTCTGTCACATGTTATCTGTTTCTATCTTTGTTGGGGGGGGGGGTCCAAAAATGTGGAAAAATACATTTGAGTGTCTTAGCTAGGGTTTTATAGATTGTTGTTTAGCTGTATTTCTTCGCACCTATTTAAACAGGACCTGCAGAGAGTAAATGAAACTGCATGCACTCCTTTCACTGCTCATATATCTTTGTGGCTTTGCTTGACAGCTTTAATAAGGTACAAGTACGAGGCCCAGTCTCAGGTCTTCCAAAACTAATTTATAATTTTTTCTAACATCTGCTTTTTTGCAACCTGTAGCTGTCTGTGGGTAGATTTATATTCTTTACTATTAGATGATTATGTTCTCAGTGGATTAGAGAAATGAGTAGGGAAGGTGGTCAAGACCACTTGAACTTTAACAGTAAGAACAACTTGACAGCAGCAAGTGTAATGGGTTTGGGGAGAGAAACTGTGTGGAGAAATGGGCCAGGCTGCTGAGTAATCTGGTGGCTGTTGGCTCCTACTGTGTGTACTTGTAGTATAGCCTTTTCTTTTTACACATAGGATTCCTTTCTTGGGATGATTAACGTCTTCCATTTCAACACAATGGCAAGCGACAGGTCTCTCCTAGCAGTCATTATCCCTAGTAATCTCTAAAGAACATCCGCTGCACCGTTCCTGTCAATTCAGCTTCAGTTTATGACTGTGAGACTCCAGAATAACCTCACATAAAGAACAGGAGAACTGCTCTGATGCCCCATTTAGAGTAGTTAGAAGATTTTTAATGTAAGGTAATTTGAAAAATTTCCCATCAGGTGGTCAAAAGGAAGATACATTATTGGAAATAATTATGTAGAGAGAATGGAGCTCCTATCCACTTCTTAGTAACCTTGAGGTCATGGTGAATGGCTGCCTGTTGACCTTGATGATTTGGAAGATAGCATATGAGTCAATAACCTAATACTCTGACAGTAGCTTGGAGGGTGCATTTGTTTGTCCCTGATTTCCAATCGGGCTTGGGAAGCTGGATTGGAGAGATAACTGCTATGCAGAAATGCCGGAGTGCTTTTCACTGGGCACCACTGAATTGGGGGAAAGTTCCCAAAGCTTTCTGAGGAAGGGAAATTGTGCCTTATTTTTGTCCTTAATTCAGATTCTTTTTTAAACAGTAAGTAAAGATCCACTTTTCTAAACCCAGTGAATTTTTCTCCACTATCTTTTCTTTGGTCCTGGTCTTTGTAACCCAAGATAAGATGTGCCATTTTCTGCACTTGTAGGTCATATTGCACACTTATTTCAGGTTTATTTCTACCAGAAATTTCACAGTGATTGAGCAAGAAAACAGGCTTAAATTATTTCTGACCTGAGAACAAATCTTACACATATTGTGCAATTAGAATTTCTCCTCAAATTAGCTAAATTCCAGGTAATAACAAATTTCCACATAATAATGTGTGTATCATGCCTGGTAAGTTATAAAATGGTACCTTGTAATCTTCCTTAGGAGGTAAAATTGTGTTGCAGGAGGATTAATATAATTTAACCCCATTTATTTAATATATCTCTCACTTTCTCTGTCTCTATCTTGCTGTCTCTCTGTCTATCTCTGTCTGTCTCTATCTCTCTGTCTGTCTCTGGTTTAATTTTATTCCATACAATGGAACTCCTTGTGGCTTTTAAGACCTCCAAAATGTTTCAGGTATTTTGGGGAGTAGAAGGAACTAATCAAAAAAGAAATTTAAAATTCAGTACCTGCTTTTGTCATCTCTTAGTATTTGAACATGAAAAGGGAACCCATAAATACATTATTTGTAACCTGCACAACAATTTTTTTTAGGGGGAGATAAAATAAAACACTTGTATTTTAACCATATATATACATATATTTCAGTTCCTTGACTCTTACTGTCTCAAAGTTCATGCTAATTTGAGATTTTTAATTGAGGACTATTGTCTGTTAAAATAACACTTCAGAGGTGTGTTTGAAATAGGAAGTAACATACAAAGAAATTTACACTTGGGTTAGCTTCATGGTAAAATTGCTGGGATTTGCTGAGCTTGGACATATGTCAGGCACAAAGCATTTTACATTGTTTGTCTCGTGCGGTGCTTGTGATGCCATACATAATCCCTTGCTACCTTTAAAGTTAGAAGTTGAATCATAATGCAACTGATGTATGAAAATGATAGAAGATGAACCTGAGTACTTTATTCATACCCAAACCTTGAGTTCTGGGGTCTGTTTTATTGACCCCAGCAATCTAGTGGTGAGTACTGGTGTCTGTCAGCTACTGGACAGCACCCACAAGACCTGGCCTCTTCTCCTTCCACCCCCTGCTGTCTCCTGTGCTCTATTTGCGAGTAGTTGGGCGTTGATGTTCTCCACAGTAAAAAAGAACCAGTAGAACGATTGTCTTTACCACTTTATGTAGAACAGGTTTCCTCTCCTCTAACTCATTAGTGTTATCTCTTTCATAACATTTATCATTTTGTGCAATTAATATCATGAATGTGATTTGTATTTGTTTACTTGTTTAATACTGTACTCTTTTCCACTTCTTCCACGTAAATACTCATTCCACGACAATGGGTTTCATTTCAGATACATTTTATTGAGTACATGAAGGAAGTTGTTCAATACAGTATCCAACACACTGGGTTCAGTGAATGAATGAATGAATGAATGAATGAGTATGTGTGTGTGTGTTCTTTGTAGAGATAAGTCATACAACATACTTACTTTTCAGTTGCAAGATTTAAATTCAAGGGCCCGTGAGATGGCTCAGCAGTCTAAATCGCCTACCTAGGAAAGTTTCAGCAAGCACAAGGACCTCGGCTCAATCGCTGGCACCACATTCTGTGCCAGCCCCACCCCCAGGGCAGGCTGAGCCAGCCATAACACAAATAAATAAATGAGGTTTTAAAAAAAGATTTAAATTCAAAATATTTATATTTAAATTTAAAGATTTAATTTAAAACTAGAGGGAGTATGATTTCTCTCTGAGAAGTGCAGTTTGATATGAACATGAAATGGATCATAGTCCAGGGGGACAAAGCATTTGGAAGACACTGCCCATTGTTAGCTGATCCTGTTATGCAGAGGCTAATGCTAGGGGTAAAGTGTCTTACCCTCCTGCACATTCACATGTGGGACCCCAGCCCCTAGTATCTCTGAATGTGATGTCATTTGCAGGTAAAGATTTTAAAGAATCTATGAAGTTAAATGAGGCCACTAATGAGGGTAATAATCCCCTCTGAATTATTCCCTATAACAATAGAGTTTTTAACACACAGATGGTAAGGTTGCCTGTATACAGATGGATGACACTAAGGAAAGACAGAAAAGATGGCCAAGGAGCAAAGTCTCAGGACGAGCCTCGCATTCTATTGCACTGCTCCTGGGCTTCCCGCCTCCCCAAACTGGAGAAAGCTTGATTTCTGTTGACTCAGTTTCATCTACAGTATTTTTGATGTTGCCAAAGACCAGTATTAGAGCATCTAAGAATGAGGATAGTTTAGTATCCATGGAAAAAGTGACAAGATAACCATGAAAACAAACCTCATCACTGCTTACTTGTCATCCTGGTGCCATCACACGCTGGTCACTTGTGTTATTCACAAAACAAATGCTACTTGGTACAGCCAATAGCATTAGGCTGGTTGTTATGGTCTTCAACACTTGTTTGTACCCTTGTAGTATTCATTCCTCTAGAGTGAATGTTTCCTAGCATAAGAGCAGAACATGACAAGATACTCCTAATTGCACATTTGTAGCATATGAAGTAACACTGTGTGGAATGTCCCCCGAGACTACAGCATGCACCTTGCTGGAGCCTCTTGTGCTTATTTGGGGCAAGTAGCATCCACTTTGAGGAGGAGCCTCACAGAGCAAGGAACTGCAGCTGGACTCTAGAGTCTGTGGGCAGCCTCTGGCCAACAGTCATGACATCCAGTCAGGGACATGATAAAAAGCCAGTACTACCAAGTTTGAGGACCTGCTCTATATCTATAAGTGAAAGCAAACAGCTGTGGGGCTTCATTTTACAGATAACAAAACTAGTACTGGAGAATAAACAAACTTCCACGAGCTCTCGTGACTGGCAGGTGTGGGCTGGGAATTGGCCCAGGCAGTCTGGGAGTGCAGACTTTCACGGGATAAATGCCATTTATAAACCAGCCAGCTGGTCTTAGCCCTCAGCTCCACAGTTTACTTTTGGATTTCTCTTCCCACCGCATTTCTTTGAACAGAAAACCTCTTCTGGCACAGGAATTATGTGATGGGTCTCTATATACTGACTGTGTAGATTAATATGGGGGTTAATCATAGAAAATAAATTATATCTTTTCAGTGAAAAACTTGTGCAATATCGAGTTAGTATTGCTGACTGATTTTGCCTTCAGTGAACTCCTGTTGTTTGCTTAAAATTGGTCATGAAGGCCTTTTCACCACAGCTAGCAAACACCACATTGCACGGCTTAGCTGATTGTTAGCGTGGATATCTAGGCTGAGGAAAGTAATGGACAATGTGTTAATCTGGCAGATTAAATTTGGAAGTTTTTAGTAGCATAAACAATCATCATGACATAGTTGAATTATAATCATATGTTGGAATCAATACAAGAAGAGGCAAAAATCCATGAAAGTATTAAAGAAATCAGTGGCTATATTGAATTTAGTAGAATATTGCATATTTTATTATTGAAAATATGCACTACCTTTATCTTTGTAGGGTTCACACTACATTATCACATTTACACTTCTATATCTATATGTGACTAGGTGTTTATTTTAATTACAGATCACCAGTTTCAGTTTCCTTATATCTTTTTAAAATGTACATAAGAAACAAGGACCTCATAACAGAAAATAAAGCATGCTCTATCAATGCTTGAATGGTCTGTTAAATACAGCAGCGTCTGAATTTTCTTTGTATTTCCGGTCTTCACATTTTGATTTGATATTTATGATGAGTGTGCAGGCTGAGGTGACAAGGGCAGCGCAAGTCGCTGAATGCAGCCACAGACTGCAGTGCTTTAAGACTAGAACGAGAGCTAGCTTGGTAAGCACTGGGTCCGTGGGTCCCAAAATGAGTCTTGTGCCTCTTTTTACCTTTGAAGACACAATTATTATTATTATTATTATTTTTTGTCTTTTTGAGACAGGGTCTCGCTATGCAGTTGAGGCTGGTCCTGCGCTCACTTTTGTAGCTCAGGCTAGTCTCGAACTCGCACCAATCCTCCTGCCTCAGCCTCCCGAGTGCTGGGATTACAGGCGTGAGCCACCACGCCCGGCTGAAGACACAATTATTGACATGTGCTCAAAGCGCTGGTGTGTCCACTTTATAACAATGATCTATAATCGTTATCCAAATTGTTAATGGATTCCTCTAATGTTATGGTTGCATGTGTGTGTGTGTGTGGGGGGGTCTTTTGTGAGTGTGTTTGGTGGTGGTTGGGACTGGACCTAAGGGCTTTACACCGACTTACATCAGTCCCTGTTTAGTTCTGCAGCAGAGCCTGACTAGTTTGCCAAGTTTCCCGGGCTGGGCTTGAATTTGTAATCCTCCCGTCTCAGCATCTCAGGGTGTTGTAATTCGGACAAGTGCAGCAACACTAGGCTCATGTTCCACTTCTGTTTTGTTTTGTTTTCACCAGAGATCAAACCCAGGATGTGCGATTGCTAGGCAGGCACTCATGCTGCTGAGCCATCTCCTGGCCAGCCTCACGTCACCTTGTTTGATGTAATATTCCCTCTGGAATTTCTGGTACAGAGAGGAAGTTAAAAAGTGTATGAGGTAAAACAATGAGCCAACGCGGTGGTTGGATGGAAGATCTTCACAAATAGCTTGCATAAGACAAAGTAAAAAATAACACTTCATTATTAATTAAAACAAAACAAAACAAAACAAAACAAAAAAACACTGGGCCAGCGAGATGGCTCAGTGGTCTAAAGTGCCTGCTTAGGAGAGCTACCTAGCACCACATGCTGCACCAGCCCTACCCTCAGGGCAGGCTGAGCCAGCTGTAATATAAAAATAAATAGTTAAATAAATAAATAAATAAATAAATAAATAAATAAATAAACAGAAAAAATCCTTTACTACAAATACAGGCCCAGCTTCTACTTTGGGCTTAATTGGTGACATTTGCAAAGCATACATACTTATTTCTTCCCACTGTCATGTTAGATGATTTCTCCCTGAAAATGTAGTTCTGAGAGATCAGGGAATATTTTTTTTCTGCTTTCCTCGTTGCTATATCCCAGCCATAAGAAGTGTTGTCACATATTGGGGAGAAAAAGCAATCAGCACTAGAAATCAATGTTGTCCAGTGACTGAATGAGCCCATTTGAGTGCAGTGCAGTGGTGTTAAAGCTGGGTCATTCTGACAGCCAGGCTAGCTGAAGAGCCTCGGCTCTCCCACCCTGTAGCTTAATACATATTTCAACAGCTGTAGAAAGGCACAGGCCAAGATTTGGTCTCTTGACATTGACCATATGCACTTTTTCATATAGAGCTCTGAATTATTTTATTAATAAGATAGTTAATGGTTATAGTAACCATGGAATGAAGGGTCTGACCATAGGGCATATTTCTCTAAGCTTCCTTTGGGACATGGCATTTAACATGTCATAGTCATCCTGATTTCATGTCATCTTTTCAGATGCTTGTTTTCTGAAACAGGAATGTGATTTAGACAAATGATAGTAGCTAGTGACAGCAATGTTTATTGAGCTTTTTCAGTATTCCTTCTGTGTCTTAAGCAATTCACCACTGTTATCACCTGTAATACTGATAAGGGCTCTGTGCACTGTCCATTCTTGGTTATTCCATCTTATCGATGAGGAGCTACTGATTCAGAGTTGTTATTACTGTTTATAGTAGGACAAAAGGTTTTGCTGTAGAAGCAATAAAACTAGATTAGAGGGGCTGGAGAGATTGCTTGGTGGTTTAAGCACCTGCCTGGCAAGTCCAGTTTGGTCCCAGGTACTATATGCTGTGCACACCCCAAAACCAGGCGTAGCAGTGCACACCTGTAATCCCAGCACTGGGGATGCTGAGAAAGGAGGATTGCTGCAAGTCCAAACTGCATAGCGAGACCCTGTACTAATAAATAAATAAAAAATTAAAAAGGATTTTAAAATACAGATTACAAAAACAGCGGGCTATGGTGGGAGAAGTGTAAGTCTGGGAGAAAATTACTGGCTCAGTGAAATCTTAACTCACAGTCCCCTCCTGGCACCAGTATTCTCAAATGGAAAGATGGGTTTTAAAAATCTTCTACAGTTTATAAAAGAAGTTTCTGTAATTCTTATTTCAATTTTCTCTGTGAGTGGATGTACTTGTGTTATGGTTTAGCTTTGAGATTAGCTCATGATCTACTGGGATTATGGGTGTTTGTACTGCTGGGATTAGGGATGTGAATACTATACCCAGCCTGGGGCATATTGCCTGAATGCAATTTAAGGCAAACGCACTGTAGTTTGTTACAGTGATTGGAAGCTGACTATAGAACTCTCTTTTTGTTGTCTTTCTTTCTCTTTCTGCCTTTGTTTTGCCTTTAGTCATTCTGCTGTAGTATGAGTCAAAAGGAATTTAGAGCCACTTAACAGGGCTAACACTTCCGTGGGGAAACCACATTCCATAGTCAATTTTTTTAAAGAATTTTTTATTTTTATTTTTTTTCTTGTTTCAGAACTTTTGTTTGTTTGTTTTTATTTATTTATTTTTATGGCCGGCTCAGCCTGCCCTGAGGGCAGGGCTGGCACAGCATGTGATGCCAGGGATCTAACTGCGGTCCCTGCAGCCGCCTAAGCTTTCCTAAGCAGGCACTTTAGATCACTGAGCCATCCTGCCAGGCCCCCATAGTCAGTTTTTCTTCTTTTGATCTTTATAAGACCTGAAAGTTGTTTCATCCAAATTTAAGGGCAATAGCAGTCTTATTGGAAAATTTGAAACTTTTCATCCTAACTACATATTATTTAGAAAAAAAAAAAAAAAAAAAAAAAAACTTTTACTATTTTCCACTAAACTTATATTTCCATTTATTCCTTTTTCAAAGAGTGGATAGTTGAGTTAAATCCTGACAATTTTGAGACGTATTCTTTTGATATATTGATTTTTTTGCCCCTTGTGACAGCAAGCTAGAAGCTGACAAAGCAACAAACTGTCTTTGTGGGATATTCTTTTCTTTTCTCTTCTCTTCTTTTCTTTT
>PVJA010000326.1:29966-179171 GCA_004027025.1 Myocastor coypus | reverse complement strand
TAAGTTGCTATCCTCCAGAAATGCCAATAGGGTAATCTAGTTTTGCCTAGTGATTCTATGAATTCTAGTTTGTATGTAACTATCTGTAAATAATGTATCTGCATTAAGAGCTTAAATATTTTCTTTATGAGTGTCTGCTGTCTCAAATCTCTTTCCTTATCTTTGTTTTATATTTTACAGATGGGTCTACAGGGTGTGCAGGGTCTCACTACCAGACCGGACTCATAGTGATCCACCTGTTTACAGCCTCCCAAGAGCTGGGATTACAGACACCTGTCACCATGCTCAGTCTCAGTGGCCCTCTGGTCATGCCCCAGTATCTCATCTCTGAATAAAATTCTTGGGAAACATTTTACGCTTAAACCATAACAGTCCCATTCCCTGAACAATATATTAAGCTGCTTGAATCATTTGTATTAAATCTTCTAGAACTTCAGTTCCTTACTAGTGACTACAAAAATCTGAGCAATTCAGGGCCGGCCAGATAACCCATCAGATTAAAGCACCTGCGTAGGCAGACACGGGGGCTGTAGTTTGGGGCCCTGCACTTGGGGCGCGCTGAGACTGGGTTTGATGGCCGGTGCTTGTAATTCCAGCGCTTGGGATGTTGCAAAACAGGAACATCACTATGAGTCCAATCTGTGCAGTGAGACCCTAATCGTGCAATAAAATACATTTTAAAAAATCTAAGCAATTCGTGTAATTGATAAAGTAAGTGGATAAGGAGTGAACAATTTAACTTACAAAGCAATGCCCAGGGAAGTTTACTTATTTTTCTTTGTTCACAGCATGGAAAAACAAAACGAAATGAAACAAACAAAAAAACAACTCAATTTGGCATAAGTAGACTTAATCATAGGCTTATACTGAATGCGGTGGGAAATGCACTTGTGAGCAAACCAGTATGGAAGGCACATAGTGTACTGGAAAGGTTTCTCTCCTACTGTGTGTTTTATTAAACACAGTACAATTTACTTCGGTATGAATATTGAACCCAATTGAAAACTGCCAGGAAGAAACCATTTTATTACATATTCTGAAGAATACACTGAGCTCATTTTTTGCTTACTTAAAAAGCATTTTTTACATGCCTAATTCACTTTATTTTTCTTGTGTAAAATCGCTTCAAGTTATAGCTACTGCTGGAGCTTGAGAGAGGGACTGCTCTCTGAGCAGAGACTGGTGTGGGTTTTCACAAGATGGTTAGTGAATTCCCGATAGGGAGACTTGATGAATACTGCCTCTTTCCAGAGGTCAGGGGTCAGGTTAGCTGTAGGTCTTAGAGAGGGCGTCAAAGGTGGCCTTAGCAAAGTTGCCTGAAGTAGCAGTGCACCCCCCAGCTGAGGTATAGAAGACATCAGCACCACCATCAGCAGCAGCTTCTTGGGCACAGGGGCTGAGACGATGCCAGTGCCTCTGGGGGCAGGGATCAGGTGCACCAACACAGAGCCACAGCGGCCAGTCGCCTTGCAAGGAACAATGTGGGGCTTGCCAGTCTTGTTCCCCCAGTAGCCTCTCTTCACGGGGACAATAGAAAGTTTGGCTAGGATGATGGCCCCATGAATATTAGTGGCTACTTCCTTAGAACATGACTGTTGTAATGCCCAGGGGCAACAAATACCTTGAACCTGCTCTGCTGGCATGCACAACATCGCTTCTGCGCATGCTTGATCTTCAGAACTTCATCCTTGAGGGGTGTGGCCAGGAAAAAAAAATCAATAACCTTGGACTCTTTGATGGGTAAGGAGAAAGGATAAATTTCCTCCAGAGACTTATCTTCATGTCTTTGACCATCCAGCCCAGCTTGGTGACAGGAATCCACTCTTTGACCTCCGTCTTACCTTCCTGAGCCCCACGGCCTCGGCACAAGCCCTGGCCTCTGCTGTGTCTGAAACCTCAAAGGCCACTGCTAAAGCCTCCACGGAAGTCGGCCTCTCCCGCCACACCAGCATCATCCGCTGTTCGTCATTTCCCAGAAAAAGAAGCAAGAAAACAAATCTTGCTTTCAAATCTTCAAGGTAGGGCTGGGTATATATCTCAGCAGCATAAGCGCCTGCCTGGCAAGTACAAAGTTCAGAGTTCAATCCCCAGTACCGCAGGGTTTATACATCTAAATACAAATATTTCCTTCCACATTTAAACCTTGCTACCTAGTAGGGATACACAAGACCCCTCTGCTCCATGGTGTCAAAAGAAGAGAAAACTATTTAAGCATTAATTGTTTCTCAGTAGTACAATTACCCAAGCTGCCCTGTGTGTGTACATTTATTGTTTCCCTTCCTTCCTTCCTTCCTTCCTTCCTTCTTTTCTCCTTTTCCTGACCCCAGTGGATCCGTCCCTTTCTTTCCTTTCACGGTAGCGGTCCTATATTCAGAATTCATTTTCTCTTTCAGGTTCGTACTCTGGGCAACCACTTGCCAGGCGGCGTGTGCTCCGTATTAGCAGCACGCCTCCCACTCGCACCGCCCCTCCTGTACTCATTCCTGAGGCCCCTGCCGTGCTCCAACATTGAGGTCGAGGACAGTTCCAGCTGTCGCTCCCTCGGGAATGTTCTCACACACAATTGTCTCAGCACGTTTGCTTCTCATCGGTTTCTTTGGGAATCACAAGAAGGACAACAGCCACAGGAACACAAACCGAGCAAAACTGTGGCAAAGGAGTAGAATTCAAGTACAAAATTCTCCGTGATCTTATTCTTTATTTCTATTAAAAAGGTTCAAAGTTACTTTATTTTGACATCAGTGTATTATTCAGCGAATATTTAAGTGAGCTTACAAGATATTGTACAATCTCTGTACCAAACTTGATTACATCACTTATGTTTTCTCTGTCTTAGCTTTTTAAATTTTTATTCTATCTATCTATCTGTCTATCTATCCATCCATCCATCCATCCATCCACCTATCTATCTATGTATTACAGTACCAGGGGTTGAACTCGGGACTCTGTGATTGCTATTCTCTTATCTTTTAGAGAGAATAGAAGAAAAAGAGTTAGAAATGACACAGAATTTCACTAAACAGGATGATAAAAGATGCATCATTTTTCTAAGCAGCAAATGTGACTGCCTTTGATCATATTAAAAATACAATAAGACACCTGACTTGGATTTTCTACCTCCATCTCAGTCT
Organism: Myocastor coypus; assembly: GCA_004027025.1. Taxonomy (NCBI): domain Eukaryota; kingdom Metazoa; phylum Chordata; class Mammalia; order Rodentia; family Myocastoridae; genus Myocastor; species Myocastor coypus. The sequence continues at coordinate 176,040 of PVJA010000326.1, read as the reverse complement.
TTTGCTCTTTCCAATCATTCCATCGTTTCTCAAGCCATTTAGCAGCTGCATCTGATCCCAGGATACGCTAGAATTTCCATTCTGCGTCATAGTACCACTAATGAGATATTGTAAGAGAACATTTGTAAGGAATAAAACCGAATCTTACTCTTCTCGCTAGCAAGTGAAATGCTTTCGAAACCTACTGTCAATTTTTTTTTAAGAAATATTCTTGTATCACATACACTGTTTCCTGGAAGTGCTTTTAATATGGTTTCCACAAAGTTAGTGAGTTAGAATCCCACCTCTACAAGGTTAGAAGTTGCATTCAGTTCCATCCTTTTAATAGGTATGACCTTGATATTTGTTTAAATCCTGTGACCACTTTGACAAAATTAGACTGCAGTTCTACTACAAGATAATTCAATAAAATCTATGAATGTGATTGAGTGATCTGAACACTTATTTTGTGCCTTGAATCAATGTTTAGATGAAAAATAGACTATTTTCTCCAAAAGACTTACAGAATGAAACATCAGTGGCATTTTAGAATTTTGTGTGTGAGACTTGCAATATGTTTGCTATAAGGGAAGAGAAAATATATCAATTTTCTTGAATATAGTTATGGCAATTTTAGAGATCATATGAGATGATTTTAGTTATTGTTTCAAATTATATAGTAATCTCCATGGAGTCAAATTTTTGCTTATTTGTTGTATTACAGAATGTTCACATTGTGGGCAGTGTATTGCAAATCTGGAACTACTCAATGGGAAATTAACTGCCTGTAGAAAATTTTCAAAGTAACAAGCAATCATTGATGAAAATGGAATATTATTTCCCTGTCTAGCCTTTGCTACACAGGCCTTACATTTATATTAAAAGGCTGCATTCGCACTATATTATTACACAACAGGTTTTGATTTTTTGTATAATAGTAATGGATAATGATTTTTAATCTTGAAAAATGACATGATAATATATTTAGCAATAAATATTCTCAAGATTTCTGTCCTGCAAAATTTCTATTTTTGTCAGTCTCTTAAATCATATAAAACTGACAAAATGCTGATGGTAAATTTTTTCCTTCTTTTTTTTTTTCCCTCATATTATTGAAAAGAAGACTAAATAACAGTGAAATTCTATTCGATCAGGAAAGCATTTTTGAAGAAAGGTAGTTGGTGGAGCATAATTTACAAGAAGAAACCCAAACATGATCACCGATGTGGTACAGTAAGAATGTAGCAATGCACAGGTGAACTGTTGAAGATATTCTCTATTAGTTTATTGGGTTAGTATTTTAAAATTTACTTATTTGGTCCAGGGTCTTGTTACACAGCTAGGACTCAAAGAGATTCTCCTTTCTCGGTCTCACCATCTCTGGGATTATAGGTATGTGCTACCATGCCCGGTTTTCATGGCTAGCATGGTGTGTACATCTCACAGCCAGCATGTCATGTGGTATTGTGTGGGAGCCCAAACTGCTGGCGTCCGTTTTGTAATGACATCATCATCTTGCGACAGCCTCATCTCGCAATAGCCTTTAGTTAGGTTTCTATTTTCCTAACCCCTGCTATTTTCCCATAAATCACATGTTCTATATCCTCCCCCATTGCACTGGATACCTGCTGATGTGTTTCCAGGCCGCCACCACTGCCTAGGATATATGCTGATGTCGCAGGCGGATATTACCTCATTGCTGCACCCTACACATATACCCGAGCATCTTTTTGAATAAACGAGACTTGATCAGAATCCTGTCTTGTCTCCATTTCTGGTGTGTCTTGTCCCATTTTCCTCCTATAATCCCCACTCTCGCACTAGGACCCACACTGATTCCTCGTAGGTATTGGAGATTGAACCTGGGGCACTGAGCTGGCCAGGCAGACACTTAGATGGCTGAGCTATCTATCTCACCAGACCCCAGTTTATGTTTTATGATGATGATGGTGATGATGATGATGATGATGATGATGGCTGGATCAGCCTGCCCTGGAGATGAGGCTGGAGAAACATGTGATACTGGGGAACGAACCACAGTCCCTGTGGTTGCTTAAGCTTGCCTAAGCAGACGCTTTAGACCACTGAGCCATCTCGCTGGTCCAGCCCCCAATTTATGTATTTAAAGATATTTTACTTGCCACAATTGCTCTTCCCTCTGTCTGGAGTTTCAAAGACCCCGCTCATTGCGAGGGTATCATACTTACATTCTCTGAGATGCCTATGTTACTTTTAGCAACGTCTTGTAGAATCCAGTTTAGTCAAGTTCATCAAACTACTTTTCCACATTGCACGTCATGTGTTAACTGTCGTTTACTCAGAACGACTGACAAATTTGAATATAACTTTTTTTGCTGTTTAAAATCTTTATTTATTTATTTATTTATTTATTTATTTATTTATTTATTTATTGTCTTTTTGAGGCAGGGTCTCGCTATGCAGTTCAGGCTGGCCTTGAGCTCACTTTTGTAGCCCAGGCTGGTCTCGAACTCGCACCGATCCTCCTGCCTCAGCCTCCTGAGTGCTGGGATTACAGGCGTGCGTCACCACGCCCGGCTTTACTTTTATTTATTTTAATGAGAAAAAAAGATAAAATAGCAATGAAACAGTTTCAAAACAAGTTAGTAGGATGATTATAATAATTAATACCATGAATGTTGTTGTCTTCATAGTAGTTATTCAGAGGACAAGATGCAGACCTGATATCTTGTCTAAACAATATTAGCACAAAGTTCTATTCACCATGAATTAAGACAAAGTGGCTGTACGTATATCCTAACTCATATATATATATATATATATATATATATATATATATATTCTTTTTAAAGTTTCTAATACTAGCCGGGCGTGGTGGCTCACGCCTGTAATCCCAGCACTCGGGAGGCTGAGGCAGGAGGATCGGTGCGAGTTCAAGACCAGCCTGGGCTACAAAAGTGAGCTCAGGACCAGCCTCAACTGCATAACAAGACCCTGTCTCAAAAAGACAAAAATAAAATAAAATAAAATAAAATAAAGTTTCTAATACTAAAATAAAATATCATACCATCTCTTATAAGTAGACTGTAAGTCAGACAAACTGTATGACTCATAAAACAAAAAGTATAATTAAAAATAATATTCAGGAAATTAATTAAATGCTAATTAATTAAAATTAAAAAATATATTTCAAAACAATATTCTGAAATTCAAATTATGATTCCAATTTAGAGGCCAGATTATTGTGTATCATATGTATGAATTCGTAATCAATTCAGAGTACCTGTATAGTATTTGAATTGGCTAATATATACAAACATATCAAGTAGCAAAAAGTTTCCATGATAGTAAAGAATTACTAAGAATAAAATATAATATAAATACTGGAATGGCAAACATATGACTAGAACTTTTAACAGTTTGGGGATAGGATAGCACACAGAGTTCTAGTATGTCATGGACACAGAAAGTGTCCATGACACTTACTGGTGGCCAGGTGACACTTGTGGGACTGAGATACTGCTATTTCCTTGATATTTACTCTGTAGAACCAGACAGAATCATGATCCATAGAGTGCAAAAGAAGTGTATTTGCAGAATATGCTGATGGACTTATTGTGCTGTTATATACAAAAGGATAGATGAAAGACTGCTTTTGTATACCACTTTTTCTCCTATATTTAATTGTTGGCCTTGTTTGGTGGATTTTTTCCATTCTCCTTCATGGAGTTGTGGTCATCTTGACTCCTCTCTAGAATGTCTTTTAATAAACTGCAGTGTTGACTTTGTCATCATGAAATTCTTTAGCTATTCTTTGTCTTGGAACTATTTCACTTCTCCATTGAATTGGAAAGATAGTTTTGCAGAATATAGCAGTCTGGGCTGAAATTTGTTTTCTTGCAACACTTAAAGTACTTTGCTCCATGCTCTTCTTGGCTTGATGGTTTGTACGGAAAAATGTGCTGTTATTCTGATGAGTTTTCCTTTAAATGTGGTCTGTGTCTTTCCTCTACTGGCTTTCAGTATACTACTTCAGTGCTGAATTTTTGGAATCTTGATTTTGATATGTCTGGGTGTGGTTTTAATTGGGCTGATATTATTTGGACTTCTATATGCTTCAGTTACCTGAATGTGAAATTGTTTCCCCATATTTGTGATGTTCTCGGCTATTACTTCTCTGCATATTCTTTTTACATAATTTGTACAGGCTCCTTCTTTCTCACTGATGCTTGTTAGTCATATGTTCACCTTTGCTTCACCTTGCAGATGTTGAATTACTTTTTCTTGCATCCTAGTTGTTATTGAGAGATCGTTTGTTACCTCTTCTCTAGCTGCTATGCTGTTTTTAAGTCTGAAAGTCATTTTCACTTTCGTTGAAACCATTTTGCCAGCTTGTGGATGAGGTTGTAAGCTCCTGTAGAGCACTTTGAATCTGCTCCATACATTCTATTACTTTCTTGTATTGCTCATTCTGAATTCTGTAACTTTTCTATTCTTCTCTATTTTTTTTCTCAGTGTCTTTTTTAGAAGCACTTAGTACTTCTTTTATTATAAGTAGTATTTCTCTTTTTACTTCTGGAATTATTCCTGATCTGATTTCCTCTATATCTTTCTGAAGTTGTTTCTTTACTTCAGCTACTTTTTATTTCAGAGATTTCAGATGTGTGATCTCCAGTTTCTTCTATGCTATTGTCTCCTGTATTTATTCTGGGTGGGCGTGGCTCCTGAGAGCACATTCTTTTTGTCACTGTGTATAGCCCTGCCTTCGACCTTTAGTGTAGAGTTTTTTGTTTGTTTGTTGTATTTTGAGATAAGGTATTGCTATGTAGTTCAGGCTGGCCTTGAGCTCAATTTTATACTCCAGGCTGATCTCAAATTTGCACTAAGCCTCCTGCCTCAGCCTTCCAAGTGCTGGGATTACAGGTGTGCGCCACCACACCCAGCTCTGGTGTAGAGTTTTGGTAGAGGTATTACTTTAGCACCAGATCTGGATCTACCAAGTTCAAACTTGTCCAGGCGGGTGTGGCTTGGGTCTGGCTGCTGAGCTTCACTTCTTCCTGCTGCAGCCTTTGGAGTCGAACCAGCTGTTCCACTCTGGCAGGATATTCTGTTCCTGAATCAGCTGGATGAATATAATATTTATATACGCAGATACTCAGGAACAAAACTAGAAAGGACTTGGGTTGGTGATTACCTTGTTTTTCATTTTATTTGTTCAAATATTGCTGAATCCACAAAATCAAAGACCCTGCACACTTTAGTCAGTATACTATGTCTTCAGGATAGGTTGATGCAGGGCTTAAATATTCAAGACAATTTTATGTGAAAAATATAAAGGGAAATTAACATCTTTCTGTAGAGAGAAAGACGGATGCAGGCATTTCCATCAAGAAGTTTTTCTACTATGCAACATGTGACCCTTAGCCGCAGGGGAACGCTGCCTCCTCTGTTCAACATTTGCCTGGGGTTTTTCTCTTTCTCCCTTTTGTACTCCGAGTTTGCCTGCCATCATTTTTCTGCAATGGAGCATTTGACCAATATTTTGATTATCTTCTGTGCTTCAAGTGCTCACTTACTTTTCAACTCCTCAAAAATAGTTCTAAGTCCTAGACGTTTTATTTTATTTTATGAAAAATATATCAAGTGCCTTGCATAAATGCAGATGAATGGGCAGCCTATTTTAAAATAGGCTGTTGAGATTGAAATGCATCCGGAGAGAATGTAAACTCAAAGGCATGACTTTCGGATTCTGGGAAGCAGCACAGCCCATCTCCTAAGTTCACCTAGGCTTGACAAATGAGAGGAGAATTTATTTGTAAGTGAGTTCATATCATCATTGCAAAGCATTTATTCTTCCTTGAAAGGTTATTTTCTGCAAAATAAGATATGGAGCTGCATCCGGGCATCTGGGTCTGCAGTGCAAGGGAACTATCCTTGGCGTTTAGACTAAGTGCTACGTCCTCCAGCTGGGACATGAGATGTGGGGAGCATTGCTCGTTTCTCCTTTTTGATCATGGTGATGTGTTAGTGTGCTGACGCGAAGATAGCTGCTGCTAAGCTGGCTTATTATCACTGGGCTGCAAAATGAAATATGGAGGGAAGACCTCAGTGCCTTAGTTGATAGCACTTTCTATCACGGGAAGACAGTGGGTCACCCAAGTGTCGCCGATACGCATTTGTGTTGTACTATCTTCCTCAGGACCTCGTCTGCTCCTCCTACGGCATGCACTGCCTTAGGCACTCAAAAGTTTTAACGACATATTAGGTATTCTCTGCATGGTTGCTTTAAAAAATGCTACTGATAATATAGGCTTGTTAATTTTCATAAACTACCATAGCACTGAGACATGAGGAGAGAAGAATTTTATTGTATTTCCTAGATCATTGTATTCCCACAATATTAATTAGCTCCTGTTATACGTCAGACTAAGAAAAATCACAATATAGCCACACATTTCATGGGGAGCTACAGCTCACTCTTGGTAGCTTCAAATTTAGAGATTTTTAAATAAATTATAAACAGGTTTGATTTACAAAAAAAAGCATCAGAATAATAGTGCTGCATTATTAAAGTTTATCTTTCTCATTTTTCTCAAGTGATAAAACTGCTAGAATTAATCCGTAGCTCTCCATGAAGGACACATGAAGGGCATCTGTCGAACAGAAGTTCCTGTCTTGCATGCTCTTGTCTAGCCCCAAAATTGGCAATCGCCTTTACTCACTGATGTGACAATTCTTTATTTAATTTTTTGCTACTAGAATATTAATCCATATCTATAAAAATTATCTACTTTACTTGAATCCATATGCATATCCCACCCTGGGATAACAATTGCTTTAATGGACTGATGCACAGAAGAGCATTTACCATGTTCACCCATGCTTAGCATAATTGGTGAATGACTACTTAACTTTGAAAACTTATGAAAAAGAAAAAAATGTTCAAATTTAAAGATCAATATTGACGATGTTTTAATATCAATTCACGTAAATTTGACTATGAATGAATGTTGGAACATGATCATGGCACTTTTGCAATAAATGAACAAACTTTCAGGGGACTTTTGGGAAATCGAAGGGCTCAAATAAACAAGTCATAATCGCTGTACTTTTGGGTTAGCGCCTAACGAGTAATATGGATGAGGTGACTAATTCCATCCCAAATGAATTCATTAAGTGCTTAGCATATTTAGTTTAGTCTTTGTGACATTTAGAAAATCTCACTAGAAAGTTGTCCTGAAAAAATTTACAAAGATCAAGAACACCATTCTCTCCACTGACAGTCTTCCAAAACGTAAAAAGAATGCTCTAAATATTGTTTATAAAACTAAAGAAATAGTTTTAAGCTTAGATAAATCTCTATATTTCCTCCCTTCCTAAGAGTAGGTGTAATGCTGAATGTGAGCATAAGATAAGTTATTTCATGATTATTGGCATTCATAACCATAACTTCTGCTTATTTTGCCTTAAAAAGTTACAAAGATAGACCTAAGTATATTGAATTTTCATTTTTGCTTTAACATGTAATTCATTATTCATACAGTCTTCATTTACAGTAACTACATTTACCATAAAAGTGGTGACATATATTAGATTTGCATCATATTGGCACTAGCTTGAGACTGTCATTGACTTCTTCTGTGATGAATTTTATGGCCTGTTTGGAGACAAACTTCTTCAAATGTCATGGAGGTAAAAGAACATCAATGGAAGTAGATTGCAGTGGCACGCGAAATGTTCATTTTGTTAAAGAAAAATCAAGAATGTCTGTGCACATACTTAGATATTTTACATTTTAATCAAAGTGCCTATTATTCACGGTCATCAATTATGATTTCTAAACAGCACTTTATTCCTGAAAAATTGCCTAAAATCAAATACATTAATTTTGTGGTACTCAGTAAGCTTAAGTAAATGATATACAGGCAAGGAAGGTGAAATCTGCATGGATCATTTTGAGAGAGAAAAGTGCAAGTGAAGATATTGTATATCACTATAAATATTGTATATATCCAGGGCACTAATTCAAGAACATTAACAATGAATCACACTTTTCTTATTGTAAGCTACATAATTTCTAGTTGGATGAAGAACAGACCTTAATAAATCTAGAACATATTATAAACAATAACTGATGTGCATGGAAGAATTCTCCAACATGTTATATTGAAAATCTAGTATCCACTGTCTTTCAGTACCATGTCTTAAAAATTAGGAAATAAAGATAATGACATCTATATAGGAATCACAAGAGTTATAAGATAGAACTAAGAATTGGGAAGTTCAAGAGAAATACCTCCTGTGTCATGTCTTAAATCGTATATTTACTAATCTCCTTAGGCTTTTATCTGATTGATGCTTTAAAATTTTTAAGTCAGTGTTTAAAAAGGTTCCCAACGTCACAGAATCCAAGAAACATGTTCAATCAGAGGAAAAAGTGAGCGCATGTGCAGAAGTGTTCAACAAACTAAATTTGCTCAGGTTTGTATAAGAGTTGTTGGATAAAAATATTTCAGAATGTTTCAGAATGGAGGAAATTGTATGATGGTGGGGAGACATGAACTCGCCCCCAGGTTGCAGTGCTTTACAGCTGTGGCCGTGGTCCAAATCCTTGCTTTATAATAATGGATCTCCATTCTCTTATCTGAAAGATGAAGATGAAAATGTCTTTCCCTTAATTTTTGTCCAACCTGGTGTGTAAAATCGAAGCATCATGATTGTTTGAATACCAAGATCGGTGATCGCTGAGTCCAGAGCTCTGTTCTTGTGTATGGTATCAGACCACAGCTAAGAAATTTATGCCAGTGGTCCTGCAAATCAAAAATGGAGAATGTAAAGACCCTGTTTAAAGATTATCCATGGTTCTGTTTTTGCACAAAATGAGATGGCAAAGACAGCGCTGAGATACCTGGAAGTCCAGGTTGGATAGAAGCTGCATTTCCTAAGAGCTTGGTTTCTCAGGGCAGTTCTAACCCTTTTTTGTGAAGGAAGGGACCTGCAGAAATCTTTTAAAAAGATTTAGAAACCTTCTGACATGTTTGCCATTTAAGCAAGTCTTGTGCCATTGCAGAAGCAGTACAGGGAAGCTGGGAGCTACTTGAGAAAGTGTAAAATTAATGAGCTTTGCTCCTGTTCTGCCAGAGAGCACTAGCAGCTCTGTGTCCTTCACTTTGTGTGCCAGAGAAGGGAAAATTCACTCTGGGCACCACTGAACACTGATCTACATTTTATCTCTTATTTTATCCTTTCCCATTAATTTTCCCTGTTTTTCTTTTTTCTTTTGTTTTTACTTTCTGTTTTCACTCTTTGCTCCTGCACTGATAGGCAAGCAGGATAACCTGATCATCTATTCCTTACACACCAAGGATGCAGGTTGTCTTCGTTACTTTCTTCATTGCTGAGACGAAATACCCAATATCCAATGCTAAAGACGGGAAGTGGTTTTCAGCTCACATTTTGAAGAGATTTCGACCCGTAATTGGCTGGTTCCAAGACAGGGTGGCACATGGCAGAGCAGTAACAGTTCATAAGAAAAGCAACAAAGAATGGACAGGGACACGAATATTGTTTTCCATATTCCAAACAACAAGGAATATTGTTTCAAATAAAAACAGGCACCTGTAATACTTCGGCTTTAGGGTGACGCAGAGTGCAGTGGACATTAGTGAAATCTCAAGGTTTCACTCTAGTGTCACTGAGGCATTTTCCTGACGCCTCCATATATCCCCGTCCTCAGTTACACAGCTGTGTTCCAGTAGTTCTCCTCTGCTTACCTACAATTTATGGAGCAGACATTCAGGAAAAGGAAGCGAGTTTCGCTTTAGGTATAGTGGAAAATTATCTTTCTTAGGATTAATTATCCTGTTCCAGCTCCCGTTTCCACTAGGGTTTTCATTTTCCTTTCTTGTTTCACAATTCCCCTCATTTTCCCTTGCTCTACACAAAATTCTGCAGGAGCCCTGGGTAGCTGGAATCTCTTTCTAGTCAGATGGTTCATAAGAACCAATTGCACTTTCTCTGATGATGTGGTTATGGAACAGCACACCTGTCAGCCACCCGCTGCTTCTTGTTCTCTGTCGTTAGAGGGTACCCTAATACTGAGTGCGTTAAAAATTGACTCTAACTACTCCCAAGTGTGAAGAACTCTGCACAACTTTCCCGCCGATTACATTTCCTTCATAACAGTTTTTGAAACTCACTATAATTCCTCGTTCTGAATCCATGCTTTTGTTGAATTACTAATCCCACCTGTGGTTGTTCATTTTTTCATTTACTTCAGTTCATGAAAATATTATGCAGCAAAGAACTGTGTGCTCTTAAAATGCTTATGAGAGTTGTTGTGGTATTAGAATGGTTTATAGGGGATGATAGCATCACACATACAATCTACATTAAGTTTTTCTGCCCGTATAAATTTCTACATCATATTAGATACAAATTCTTTCCTTACATGACATCTCGTCTGGATTTCTGGTCTCTTGGCACACGATCCAGAATATATGATGACCTCAAAATCCTATATTTTTGATCAGAATCCCAACGTGCTTAACTGAGTAAGTTTGAGAAAATGAAATTTTCCAAGTTCCCTTAGCAGGGTCTTGCACAGAACACGCTGGGCTTAGTTGAATCCTGGGGACAGGAGAAACACACGACAGATGGCCCCACCATTCACCCTTCACACTGGAGCAGCCCGCCACCCTGCTGTTATCTCCTTTAAGTTTTGCATGTCTCTCACACGCATCTGTTCTTCCATCTCAGTCCCTTTGGGTTGCTATTACAAATAGTTGGCATAACGCTGTTGTGCAAACAATGGGTTGTCACAGCTTCACAGGTCAGGAAGACCAAGATAAAACCACCTGTGTGCCCTAGTTCAGCTTCCAAGCTGCTGTCTTACACATGGTGTCCTCTAGAGGGAAGGGACATTGCCCCCCGCTGAGAAGCCTGGTTACCACTTCCTACAGACTTTTCCATTGTGCACTCAGTGGCGGCGTTGATTATTGGGTATAACTGGCCCATGGTTTATGGCTGTGCTTATTTACGACGAAATCTGCAGCCAACAAGAGAGCTCAGGTCCCAGTTACACTACGGCAGCTCCATCTCCCAGGATGCATCACCCTCCGAGGTGTCATGTGACCTCCTTCTTGGCTGCTGGAGCCTGAGGCTGAGTCTACTAACGTCCACCGGTCCTGGTATCTCTCCTAGAAGATCCAGCGCATGCTCCCTTGCTCGCTCCCCTGTCCTGTCTCTCTGCAGTCCGCTTCTCCTTTCCTGTTTTATTGCATCCACATATGTTTGCTTTTTGGTTCTATAGAACTGGCATATTCTGTGGATCCCAAATTATACTTTCTAATCCATTGATTCCTTCATTTTAAGTATTTTCTTTTCTTTCTTATTTTTCACTGTATTCTCATAAGTTTTTTTTTTTCTTTTTGGGACAGGTTCTCACTATGAAGTTGAGGCTGACCTTGAACTCATTTTGGAGCCCAGGCTGGTCTTGTATGCTATCCATTCTTCTGCCTCAGGGCCCTGAGGGCTAGGATTACAGCAGTGTCCCACCAGGCCCGGCTAACTGCTCACTGACCACGCTAGTTCATGCGTAGACTCCCCTTCTACAGTGTTTAGTCAGTCTCCTATTCATTCAAGCTGAAAATCACAAATAATACTTAATTGATACAAATTAATGTTGCTGGCTGATATCTTTATCATAACCATCCTTTCTAGAGAAAGATGATACCTCAGTTTTGTTTCATCTGGCATTTCTTGGACGGCTAGCAATGTGGAGCATTTCTTCATGTGTTTATTACCTTTTAGCATTTCTTCCTCTGAGAAGTGTGTGTTCATCTCAGATGGTCGTGATCTGACTGTTTGCAGCCTCCCAAGAGCGGGGATTACAGGCGCGCACCACCGCGCCTAGCCGCAGTTGCCCTCTCAGCACACATAAGGGGTGGGGCTGGCAGAGCAGGCCCAGGGATTTCTTGCAAGGAATTTAAGAATTATTTTATTTTATATTTTATTGTATTTTGGCAGTCTTCCTACATAGTTGAGACTGTCTTTAATTCCTAGGGCTTCCCTGCCTCAGCCTGCTTATCTCTGAGTTTACAGGCATGCACCACCACACCTGGCACAGACCTGTAAATTTGGAAATTGTCCCATCATTTTTTTTTTTTTTGCAGGACTGGGGTTCAAACTCACGACCTTGCACTTGCCAGGCAGGCACTTGTGCCATGGAGCTATCTCCCCAGCCCCCAAATTGTCCCATCTTAATAAAGCACTTGCTCCATGGTCTCTCTGTCCTGGTCTCCCACCCAATGTTAAGGAGCTGAGAGGTGCTGCGTGGACTCCGAGCTACTGCGTCCCTAGTCAGGCTTGCGGCATGGGATCATAATTCACAGGACCAGGGTTCAGAAGAAAAATCTCAAAAATCATTTAACAAGCGTGCGAAGCCAGTGGCTCTTCCTCAGAGGTATCTGCAAGAACACTGCGCAATGCGCTGTGTTGTTAGATGACTGGGGTTGACAAGTCAGGGGCGCCGAGAGCCTTTCCACTTAGGACATGTTCAGTTCTCACGGATGTGTTGGGATGCAGCTGCACAGAAAGCCCGAAGGCTCTGGGCAGGGGAAGCGACCACATCCCCAAGTTTAGCACAGTTTGTGGAGAGCAGCCCATGCAACGCAACTTTGCAGCGGCTTATGCCAGGCGTGGTGGCTGAACTCCAGGCACGCAGAACACGAGAAGCCACGTAAACGTGAGCCAGGCTTCCACCCTCTCCTTAGACGCCACTCCCTTGCAAAACAGAAGTACAGTCCTCTGTCTGAAGCCCTTGGTGCTGTCCTCAAGCTCCAGGCCTGTTGTCACTTGCCAGGACCAGGCTCACTCACCGTCTTACTAAGCCTCTATCAGCAGATGTAGGAGAGCAAGGAAAATGCAGTGGGGTAGGATTCCGAATCCATTCTGAAACCTGGAAAGCAAGCAAACTTAATATAAATGAAAGGTGGCGATTTTATTATTCTAGAGGTGCCTCCAGAGTTGTGTCCTCGTAGGATCAGAAATAACCTACAAGCCCCAAAGAGTTCCCACCCTTAGAGACTTATTTTCCCAGAGAGAATTTGCGGATGAAATCTGCAGAATGGCAGGGTCTGCAACTCCTCAGGACCAGAGGCTTGCTAAATCAATATAACTTCTATCGGTCGTGAGGCAGAAGATTCATTTCATGCATCGAACAGAATGCAAAACCAGGGATTCTCCCACTCTTAGTGAAATGTGTTTCTGTACAGATACATGAAGTTAATAAAAAACTAACAGTATTGGTGGTGAAATGCCAGGCCACTTTTCCTCTGTGATTAATGGCTTTGCATTCCATGCCAGTGGTCAGAGCAAGCATTTCTGAACATTTCTTGCTACTATTTAAAAGTAGCCAGCCATCCTTTCTCTGGCGCAAATTTCTTTAATCATGATCAATCACTCTTGCATGGATTAGCTATGTAAAAAATGATCAGAAGTGGAGGGGCAGCTCAGCGGTGCAGAGCTTACTGGTGTGCTTGAAGGCTCTGAGTTTACTTCTAGCACAACAAAAATGAAAATATCTTTATAGATAAAACTGCAGATCACAACCCACCCTCCTGCAACGTGTCAGCATATATTATGTTCATTATATTTATAGCAAGTATGTGTTTATATTTGTTATATTTAATAATGAAATTCATAAAGCCATGTGAAAGGCCTTAGTCTTTTTTAATATTTAGGTGGAGCTCAAAAGCTGGTTGGAGAGGAATGGAAGACAGAGGGAGAGAAAACAAGGAAGCGAGCAGGGAAGGAAAAGAAGGAAGATGGGGAGGGGAGTAAAATGGAGGAGAGGACTCGGAAGGAGGAAAGGAGCAAGTAAAGGAGAAGGAAGAGCGGAGGGAGGGAGAGGGGGCTGAGGGAGGGAAAGGAGGGGGGAGGGGGCTGAGGGAGGGAAAGGAGGGAGGGAGGGGGATGAGGGAGGGAAAGGAGGGGGAGGGGGATGAGGGAGGGAAAGGAAACGTGCAGGCATGCTTCATGAAGACCAAATGTGACCACCGACAAATTTGACTGAAGACCAAATGTGACCACTGACAGAAAGAGAGGGTAACTAAGGCAACTCCCTGGGTCCAGTGAGATAGCTCAGCAGACAAGGCACCAGCTCAGGCAAGCACAGGTACTGAGGTTCAAACCCTGGCACCATATGTCCTGCTGGCCGCGCCCTTAGGAACACAGGGCTGACCACTGAGTCCCGGCATGGCGACGTGCACGTATAATTCTAGCAGAGGCAAAACTGAAAACAGGTGGGTCTCTAAGAGTCCGAGCTGCACAGTGAGACCCTGTAGCAAAATACATAATAAATAAACAAGCAACAAAGAAATAAATATAAAATAAATCAATTGTACACCTAGTTAAAGTTCAATGCCCAATGCCAGTTCTTTATTTTGTTTCTGGACATGTAGCTGTTAGATTGTTTTACCTTGACCACTAAGCAGTGCTCACTCCATCCTGGCGAGAGCAGGACTGCAGGAAATTGCCCTGTACTGGCAGCGTTTCCACTCTGTAGGACGGGGTAGCACTGATGGGTCTTTAGATTCTCTCTGTGTACAACCAAACTTGTAACTAATTAGCAGCAAGGAGCATCTTGGTGAACCTGCCAGAGACGAACCATTTGCAAATATTTTTGTAACTCCTGGGCTTGAGTCAGCACCATGCAATTGCCATCTTAAATTCGAAGGTGATGCACAAAAATAGGATAAAATAATGTAAGTCAAAGTAGCTACATATTCTTGATCGTTGTTCTTGTAGAATTTGAAACATTTACCATGAGACTTTGGCTGCTCAACAAGTAACTGTTTGGCATCGAGGTTTTCACTTTATGTGGACAGGGTGACTCCTCTGTGATGTTCTACACATTCGAAAATGCGTAAGGTGAAGAAATTTTTTTTCTGGGTCAACAGTGCATCATTCCCAGTGAGTGGGAAGAGGCTGGCGAACCCAATAAGTTTGGCAACCACAGTGAGCCAGTATTTATTTATTTATTTATTTATTTATTTATTTATTTATTTTTTAAGGTTTACAGGATCTCACTATACAGATAGATCTTACAGTAATCCTCCTGTTTTTAGCCTCCCAAATGCTGAGATTATAGATGTGCACCACCACACCCAGTCTCAGTCGCCCTTTCAGAGTACTCCAGGGTCAGGGTCTACACAGCACCAGAGATTGAACCCTGGCCTCTGACCTTGCCTAAGCAGGCACTTTAGTCTGCTGACCTATCTGGCCTACCCAAGACAGTCTCTTGGTGGAGAGAGACATGCAAATTCTAAGACAGGACAAAGGCAAGATTTCCCTGTATATTTTCCTGAATCAATCCTATAAAAAGATATCTTTTTCCATTGTCTCAGTAGAAAAAGTCTTTATAAATGGACTTCCATCATTGATTTTTAGAATCAATGTTTATTTGATGCATCATTAGATTAAAGCAATGAAGGGAGTAGAAAGCTGTTTCCTTATAAAATCTACACCTAATTTGATACAATGCTGAAATCATAAGAGACAGGGCCTGGTAGAATAGCTTAGTTGTCTAAAGTTTCTGCTTGGGCAAGCTTCCTCTGTTGTGGGGGACCCCAGCTTGATCCCCAACACTACATGCCTCTCCAGCCAGACCAGCCCTTAAGGTGAGCCTAGCCAGACAAAAAATATATTAATAAAACCCAAATAAACACCCACATAAATAAGTAAATAAAAATAAAAAAGTTTGGCCTGATAGCTCCACAGACTAAAGTACCTGCTTAAGCAGGGCACAGAGGCCCACGTCCAATCCCTGGCATGTGCTGAGATGGCAATTGACACTGAGCGTGGTGGTAGGCACCTGTAATTCTCACACTTGGGAGGCTGAAAATAAGAGCATCACTATGAGTGGGATCTATGTAGTGTGACCTATATATTGCAGACTAAGTGCCTGCTTAGGGAAGATTAGGGAAGAGCAAGGACTGAGGTTCGATCCCTGATAGGACTTGCCACACCGGCCCCTGCTTGCCACACCGGCCCCTACCCTAAGCATGCTGAGGAGGCCTCCAAATCCAGATATGGTGGCGTAAGCCTGTAATCCCAGCACTAGGGAGGCTGAAAGAAGGAGGATAACCAGGAGCCTGAGCTGCATGGTGAGACCCTACCATGACCAAATACAGCGAGAGAGAAAGACAGAGAGAGAGTGAGAGAGAGAGAGAGAGAGAGAGAGAGAATCTCTTGTTTCACATTTACTCCAAGTCAAATGTCTAACAAATGGTAGATATAATTTCTAACACGTTCTAATTTCCTCAACATTGCCTTGCCCCTATTTTTGACAAAATAAGTGATCGCTATTGAAGAAATATAACTTAAAACAAAATCAAAATACCCAGTGTGTGACCTGGATGCAATCTGTGTCACTTGTTGCTTAGTAACTTATCTTTATTCAGCACTCCGCTGTCCACACTGACAGTAGTCATGTTGCTCCTTTTGCTGCAAGGGCAGCCCTCTTCCTTGTATTTCAGCGTCCTATGCATCAGCAAAGGGCCAAGCCAACTGTCTGCTGAAACGCTTGCTCTTCCTATGCCACTTTCTGGCAGTCATATGTCTCAAGGTTGCCCTGAGATAGATATGTAAACTGCATGCTATTCATAGGTTGCAAAACCTGAGACAGAGATGGAGAACAAAAACAGTCTCAATTAGGGATTGAAGAGTTGGCTTTATACATGTGGGAGTTTCGCTTTGCAAGATCCGAAGTTTAAAACTGCTCAACAAACTGAATTTATTGACTTTCAGGAAAAATTAAAAAAATATATTTTCTCAGTAAACTGAGCTAAGATTTCATTAATTTGTAAATGATTATACATTATACACATTAAAAAAGACAAAATATATTTAAAAGTTTTCAAGAGATTTAGGTTGGTTGATTAACCTAAGGAGATGGTTGGCTGATTAACCAACCATAGGACAAGTGAGAGGAAAAGGATCAAACTTGAACCAATTAAATTGTAGAAAAATAAGTACAGGCTCAAGCACTGGCTTTGACATGGATGAAGAACTCAGGAATAATTTGAACTACAAGCTGATGCAAGTAGATTTTTAAGTTCCAAGGTTGTACTTGAAAGCTGTATATTAAACGGATTGGAGGAGGACTAAAAGAATATCAATTAATATAGTTCTAAAAATAATTCATTAATGAAGACTGTGGATAGTTAAATGCAAGTGTTCAACTAGTTAAAGTCTAATATGAGATGGGGTTTGAGGAAGTGATTGATAACTCTTGAGACACGAGGAAAATAATTTAGCAGTGATCTCATTCTTAGTGAAATTGGACAAACTTGTCAATTTTTCTGCTGAGTGATACCAGAAAATTACAACAGTAAAACTAACCCAAAAAGCAAAATAAAATTTCTTTTGAAGAATTGAAAAACCATTCATATAGAAAGCAGCAAATACTTAAAAGTACTTTTTTAAAAATGTATTTAGTACAGAGTCTACAGGGTCTCACTACACAGATCAGACTCATAGCGATCCTTCATGTTTTCAGCCTTCCAAGAGCTGGAACTACAGGCATGCGCCACCATTTTGAGTCTCAATTGCTGTCTCAGTGCACTCCAGGGAGCCGGGGCAGCACGGCACACCATGGACAAACCTGGGTCCCTGTGTCTGCCTAAGCGGGTGCTTTAATCCACTGAGCTATCTAACCAGCCCTGAAAGTACATGGTGTTTGTGTGTGTGTGTGTGTGTGTGTGTGTGTGTGTGTGTGTGTGTATGTGTGTGTGTGTGTGTGTGTGTGTGAGTGTAATACGTGTGTGTAATAAAATACAAAGGAGTTAACCAAATATCTGTAGCCTTGGAGTAGACTGCACATATGACCATAATTCTTTTACTTATTTCCATTTATAATAGGATTCTGAAATTTTCTCCATCAATGAAGTGAAACATGTGTCTCTACGTCTTGAGTCCAGCTTGGACTTGTCATAGCTTTGAGACAAATACAACACAGTGGACATGAAATTGTACTCATTTCAAACGCACATCTGAAACACAGTACTACAGCTTTGCTAATTCTCTGTATTCCCTGACCAATAATACCCTAATATGCTCAGACTAGTTTATGAATGAAGAAAGACATATAATCTAGGCTACCTATTAGAGTTATAAGCAGTGAGTCAACCAGAGAGATAGTAGTTTAGCAAATCAGCAAGTTACCTCAGATACAAGAGTAAACCTAATGAAATTCAAACTGTCCAGTTGGCTGAAACAAGAATTGGGAACTAAAAGAATGGAAAATCATCTCCCTTACTGATAGTGAAGTTAAACTGGATTTTTGGCTTGATTGGTTGAGAATCACCCAGAAGATTAGTGAAGCCTGCATGTGGATGTTTGGGTTGGCCATGGAGGAGTTTGACCTTGGGGCTGGGATGTACTTTATGCATGCCTCCTCCTTCTCTAGAATAGCTTCCCTGCTCTGCTGTGACCACTGTAAACTAGCAGCTATGCTCCACAACATGTCCTTCTGCCATGGCGCTTCTGTCTGGGAACTAGCGAGCAGTGTCCGGAATGCTCAGATCCTGGGACCCCTAATAAACTCCTTTCAGTTTAAAGTGCTAGGTACTTGGTCTCTGTTGAAGCAAAGTTGAGTAATTCATTGACCTTAAATAAAGCAGAATTAGGAACCTAAATAGTTACATAGTTTGAAAGAACTACACGTCTGCTAAACTTGGAATACCTAAATACATATTTTCCCCCAAAGGAAATCAGCAGTCTTATGAAGTTGCTTATTACCTCCTCGATTCAGGGAATAAAGACAGTCAATCATGCACACACTCTTTCAGATAATAGGACAAAGGGAACATTTTTCAATTCATGTCATGAGCTAAGCAAAAAATAGATTGAGTTCTATGAAAATTATATATAAGGTTTATTTTAATAACATGCATTGATTTTATGCAATCAATAATCATAGAAGGGAGTTGAACAGATGCAGTTCACCACATAAACAGTATAAAAGTCTAAATGATCATTTTAATGAATATTTTTCTGTTTTTTTTTTTTTTTCCCCTGAAGGACTACTGCCTTGCTAATTACTGGAATAGCCTGACGGGCTATAATAGCACGCCCTCCTGTGTCACGCTGTAGTTTCAAGGGTAATGAGCATGCTCCTGCTTCCAAGTATGGGTCAAATTAGGTGTGTCCTACTTGATTTCTTGTTAGAGAAGCCTGTAGTAGACACAGTTATCTGGGAGAATGTCTACTCATGGCTATGAGCAAGGAAAACAGAGAAGAAGCTAACCTATATCCCCAATAAGTACTATCCCCAGAAGGTCACGCACTCTCACGTCCAACTGGATTGCCACATGAGCAAAGCAAAGGAAAAAAGGAATGAGAGAATGTGAAGCGAATAATAACATCTGGCACAAAACAAGATTGACAACTCTCTGCTTCCATAAGGAACCAGGAAAATGACTGTTTTGTAGTCTGCATTATAGAAAATGAAAGAAAAGCAAAGAATATTGATAATATATGCCCAGGATAACTAATGCTTTTTAAGTGAAATATTGAAGTTCTAATCTAAGAATAAGACAAGAATATTCAAATCATCAATCTGCCAAACACTGCAGAAGTTTCTCTACTCAATAAAGAAGAGAAAAAAGGAGAAAACATCATTGGTATGAGTATCCATATAAAATATCCACAAGATCGTAGGGATAATTGTTTAGAAATCAATAATTTCTGAAAATGTAAAAATAAATGAAAATTAATTAATTTTGAAAAAATAGGAAAGAAATTTCATAATATAGGTTAATTATTTATTGTGGGTTCAAAACTACATGTTACTGCTTTTAATGCAAAAGTGGGGTAAGGCAGTCTTCTATTTGGGTGAAGTTAAGGTCACACTTTACAGATAAGGAGACTGAAGCCTTGAGCTTTTCCGTTGCCCTCCATGTGGTCAGTCCAACATGTCGACACATAGTTCATTACGAACAAGGTCTTCCCGTAGTGCGATTTCTTTGTGTGGCTTTCCTCTCAATGCAGTTCAACAAGTAGCCTAAGGCAAAAGATGGAGTTATCATTAGCCAGTTCTCTCTCGCTCTTTTTCAAAAACACATTTAGACAAAATAAGTTTCAAGAGAACAAGTATCATTTTAATCTCATTTTGGATGCTTTGTAACAATTAATCTGAGTTCTCCTATTCCGAGGGCTTCTGATGTAGTTAGACCACTACGATCTTTTGCCATGCCTCCTGCAATCTTCATGACCCTTTCTTTCCAGCTTTCCTGATCCAGTTCACATTTGAGATTCTGGATATCGTTGTGGTATTTCCAAAAAGTAAGCCTGTCCTCAGTATCCCATGCTGAAAACCTTGTAATTACTTCTCTTGCTCTCAAGGCATCCCCAGCCTCCTGGGCTTCGCTTACCGTACGTGCAAGAGTTGCCCAGACCTTCTACTCCCTCCTTCCTGCCCCAGAAGCTTTAGCCATTAAGGCTCCAAACTTTCTGGACGCATCTTTAGAAAAGCAAATCTATTAGCTTCTTTCCGTTAGTATTTCTATGTGCTTTCCCCTTGCATGTGGCTAGTTTATATTTATCTTTGAAAATTCATCTTAGATATTTTATGTTAAATTTTCTAGGAAGCCCTCCCTGAATTAAAGCTCTTCTCTGTGTTTAGGTTCAATGTGCATCAAGTCCTGCTTTAAATGAAAGACAAATCGTCTGCTTGCTAACTTCCTGAACCTCTAAGCGTGAATGCACACACACACACACACACACACACACACGTATGTACACAAGTGCTATTTGCTCTCTCCCTAAATAGGATCTGAGAGTTCCACCTTACTCATTTTCTTCTCAATGCCCTATAATTACTATTTTTCTGGACTGATTGTCCTGGATGTTTTGGTTTTCCTGTTACTTTTTCATAGTAATAGAGATTCATTGCCATGGCCGTAGACTGTGCTTTCTCAACGGTTTTGCTTCTCTGGGAACCAGGGACAAAACACGCCCTTTTCCTTCTGTTCTGGGTCGAATCGACCCTTTCATTTCAAAAACTTGAAGGAAATGCCTACATTGTTATAAAGGCTATATATATATATATATATATATATATATATATATATATATATACTGTCCAACTGCTATACGTATAGAAGTGTTACATCTTGCTGCCCTGGAACCTCTCAAGAGCTTGTATAGCTCTCATCAAAGTGACAAACCTAAGTCTTATTCTAATTTTCTCTTTTAATATTAAAAACACAGGCCCAGGGAGATAGCTCAGTAGGATAAGTGCTTGCTTGGCAAGTCCAAGGTCCTGAGTTCAATTCCCGGTACTACAAAAAAATTGAATGAATGAATGAGTGAATGAATGAGTAAATAAATAAATACCCAAGAACACATCCCAGTCATCAAGCTTCCATGCAGATTTTCCTAGAAATAGGCAGTTCACTTAGTAGGCCTGCGGGAAAGCCTCATGCCCTTTCTCTCTGTGTTAGACAGGACTACGAAGACCTAGAGAAGCAGCTGAAGGAAGTGTTTAAGGAGCGAAGCACCATCCTTCGCCAGCTGACAAAGACCTCTAGGGAGCTGGATGGAATTAAAGTTAACCTCCAGGTGAGATGCGAGCTAATTACCTCGGCTGCACAGAGCCCTACTCGGCCCCTCTAGGCTGATCTGCATTTCAAAGTAGTTTTTAATATATTTCTGGGCTTGATCAGGGTCGTTATACCTTGTTCTTACCTAATCTTTCAAAGGAAACGGCCTTTGAAATGTGGACTGGGGAGCTCAGCCTCCCACATACAGCAAGCAGGGTACTGTCTGCCTGCCAAAACCGTCCTCAATTCCGTTCACCTCCTAAGATGAACGTGACTGCTATGATTTTGTAATACAGAACGATGGAATGTAAGTAGATCAGCATTTAAATGGACATGGGATAAAGAGTATCTAGATGAGAATTTTTAATTCTCTCTGAAATATAGTTATGAAGATTTGCAAAAATAAATGTTGTTACGAAATGGGGAGCTGGGAGGATAGCTCCGTGGTCTAAGCACCTGTCTGGCACGCTCAATAACCTGACTTCAATCCCAAATGCCATAAGCCATGCATACTGGAACCCTGGGTGCACCTTGCAAGCCATGACCCTGCGCACGGTGGTACTCACCTATAATGCAAGTGCTGGGGAGGTTGAGACAGGGAATCCCTACGAGTCTGAGCTGCATAGCGAGCCCCTGTAGCAGATAAATAAACAAATAAGTGGTTTAAATATAAAATAAAATGGGCAGATTCCTCAGAAAGGGGACTATCATCTGTCTCACTATGCTCCCACAGTGAGATATCCATTGAAAAACTAAAAACAAGGCATATGTCAGGCAATCAGAGTTCCTCCTTGTCTGATAATGCTTTCCTGTTTAACTTTAAGGACTGCATGTACTAATCAGCCGGTGACATACTACAAGATTTGCGTGTGTTATACAATTCAGCACTCACATCTAGGCAGTTGGCATTAATTTTGTGATTTTCCTAGCCACAACTAGCACATTTAGAGAAAATGAGTTACTTCTGCAAGGCAAAGGGGAAGGCGGAGCTGCAGCGCAGGCAAGGTGGCTCCAGGACCCTCTTCACTTCCTGATGAAGTGGAGCATGTCCTTGAGTCGCACTCGGTCACCGTGACCCACCCTTCTCCCTAGCTTGCTGGGCTTCTCCGGATGACGCAATCATCACTCACCAAGGCTTGTTGAAGTGGATCGAAGCCCTGTGCTAGGTGCTCTCCTGAACATTTGTCCTTGATTTTTTTTTTCCGAGAAGATATCACTGCATCACTATGGAAACAGAGTGATGCAAAGGTTTAGAAACTAATATCTCAGAGCTAGTTCCTGTAAGGAGCTGGTATTCAAACCATAATGAAGCTCTGGCTCTGGAAATCCTACTAAATGTAAGCAAAGTAGAGACAAGAAAAGATAAAACATATCAACCCCTGCCCCCCTGGACACAGGAGCAGAGGAGCCCTAGCACAGGAACAACAGTGCTATCTTAAAAGTGGGCACAGCTCATCAAGCAAAGGAGAATCAGAATAAAAAGGAATGCAGAGTGATTTTGAGTTCTGCGGGAAGCCACTGTCTGAGGCCCACTTTGTGGAGCAAAAGTGCACCACGTGAATAAAACTTGAGGCTTCACCTGTTCTCTGAAGTATAGAACAGACAGCATCTTGGGACTATTACAAACATGGTCACTGTTGCCAAGGTTACAGAGATGCTCAGCATCTATCTCTGTAGCTTGTGTCAAAGCATCTTGCTACTGACTGCATTTTTTCAAAATGTTGCAATCTTACGCTTGATTATAATTAAGCTTTAAACTGTTTCTTTTTTTGTGTCAGCCATTATATGAGATGATTTTTAATGTTTTATCTTATTAAATTTTCTTAGCAAACATTTCACATAAATAAGATGCAATGTTCCTTACAAAATTTGGAAGCAAGTCTCAAAGAGGCTGCGGAGGAGGTGCCTGAACTCTTATATGTAAAAAATGGAGACTTCAGGTTTCAGATGTATAGTAAGTGATAATTTAGTCCACTGTACATTTTTTTTTCCTTGCAAATATAAGTTCTATAATATGGGCATTTTGGAAGTTTGTACTTTAAAGTCTTGGCATTTTTGTAACCATGGTACCTGAATAGGATAAAAACATCGAAAAGCATAAAATCATGAGGGTTGATGCATTCACCTGTCAAACTTTGGTGTTTTTGTTTTTGTTTTCCTCCTCCTCCTCTTCCTCTTCATCTTCCTCTTCATCTTCCTCTTCGTCTACCGCTTCATCTTCCTCTTCGTCTTCCTCTTCGTCTTCTTCTTCATCTTCCTCTTCCTCTTCGTCTTCCTCTTCCTCTTCTTTTTATCTTTCTTCTTCCTCTCCTCCTTCTCCTTCTCCTCCTCCTCCACTCCTCCTCCTCTTTCTTCTTCTTCTTCTTCTTCTTCTTCTTCTTCTTCTTCTTCTTCTTCTTCTTCTTCTTCTTCTTCTTCTTCTTCTTCTTCTTCTTCTTCTTCTTCTCCTTCCGTATTTTAGGGCAGAGCCTACAGGGCCTACAGGGTCTCACTATAGAGATCAGACTTGTAGTGATTCTCCTATTGTCAGCTTCCCAAGAGCTGGGATTACAGGTGTGTGTCACCACATAAATCTTAAATGCCCTTTCAGCATGCCCTGGGGGAGGGACAATCCCTTCAATCTCTGTCTAAGCAAGTGCTTTAAGCCGATGAGCTACCTTACCTACCCCAAACTTTGGTGTTCTTAATTGAACACAGATGAAATTCAGAGAATAGTACGCCACTCTGCACCAATTGGATATACTTTACAAAGCCAGATCTGGCTAGAAACCCTTTCATTCCTGCATCTTAAGACAGTTTGCTTTTCTGGTGCTGGGAATTGAATCTAGGACTTTGACTCTGCCAAGCACAGAACCTGCCAGTGAAGGCTGTCCCAGTCCATGACCTTGCTTATTTAATGTGAAATTTGTCCCATACAATTTCTTTAAGTTTTAATCTGCTGATCCTTGACAGTGCCAAGGTGATACAAATGTCAGTAAGTGAATAAACCCATTTTTATTCCAAATATCACCAATGTTTCCACATATCTATTGAGTGACCTTCAACTTGATCTGTGCTGTGTCTCTGGGGCACTTATAATTTACATCTAGGGTACTGTAGATGAGGCAGAGAATTGCCTGAGGTCATGTGACAGTGATGTACTTTGATCTCCAAATGCCACCCACAGCAGCCTTCCTTCCCATGCTCTTCCTCACTGTGTCTTCTCAGTGTTGTGCCAGAAGCTACTCTTTCTAGTAAACACAGCACTGTTTATCAGCTTCTTCCTAATGACACATCAGAGAGCCCTCGTATGACAGAGCTTTTTCATGTGAAGTTCAGCACACCACATAATTATATGACACTTATACTATGTGGGCATTGCCTCTTTTCAGCGGGAAACAAAAATTTCTTTTGCCTGTTTTTTGTGGAACCGGGGATTGAACTCAGGCTTTTGCGCTTGCCAGGCAAGCTCTCATTCTACTGAGCTATCTCCCTGGCCCTGGGAAACAAAAATTTCTATAGGTGTCCCTATGACTTTGTAGAGGTCTTAGAGTATTCCTTCATAGGTATTAGATAAATATTAAGTAAAGAGAACATTTGTGTTTTGCTCTGTCTTTCCCCTACCTACTGCTGCAGTTCCATAAACAGGATGATCATTTCTCCCTTGAAATCTTTAGTGTCAAGGTGACAGATTACTCTATTAAATAGTTTATTGTATATAAATAAGAAAATTATTGGGGATGGTTTAATATGACAGATTCTCGTGAGAAAAAATATCATGAGGGATATTTGCTTTAATTAATGGATTCTGAGACCAGAATTTTCCAGAGTATATAAGCATTCATGACTCAGTTAAGTATTTTTCTTCATACTCTATGTAGAGAGGCCAGTCACCATTATGAGTAGCCCAATTTTGAGTATTCTAAAGCATTACTCATGAGAGAGAGAGAGAGAGAGAGAGAGAGAGAAAAGTGCAAATAGGCATATTCCCTTTTATGGCTTTGGTTTTTATCTGTGTTACTCTGTGACTTACATGGAAATGCTTTCTGCGTCCCATTGTATTTGTCAAAACTGGACCCAAGGTAGTTGACATGCCTACAGAGAGCACAATAAATCTTCAAAGGAAGTGGGCAAGATGCATTTTTATACTCACTTAGGAAGAGGCGTAGGTATTTGGGGAGCATTTCGTCTTCCATAAGATTTCTAAATGCCGAGACCAAGCTCAGCCTCTCCCACTTCCCATGAAGCCCAGGGACTCAGTGAGTGAAACTGCTGCTGACACGGCCATGGCATGGCTGCACTCATACTCTTGATTCAGATTGCATGTACCAGGAACCATGCTTTAGTACAGCTGAGAATAAAGGCAGTCTCACTTTGTCACCGAAATTAAACTTCAATTTATTTCACTCTTCTTCTCAGTCTTTAAAGAATGATGAACAGTCTGCCAAAACTGATGTTCAGAAGCTCCTGGAACTGGGCCAGAAACAGAGGTAAGGCTGTGCTTTCAGTCTGCATTTTAGTTTCTTTTGCAGCTACATTCAAGGCTGCCCTCAGTTAACTAATTTTTTTTTTGTTGTTGTTGTTGTTCTAAATGCATGCCCTGGATGAGGGAGATAGCTCAGCAGCATAAGTGCCTGCCTGGCAAATGCAAGGTCCTGAGTTCAGTACACCATATCAGAGAGAGAGAGAGAGAGAGAGAGAGAGAGAGAGAGAGAGAGAGAGAGAGAGAGAGAGACAGAGAGAGCATGCATTTATTTATCTGCTCATATTGGATACTATATGTGATTCACTTAGGAATATTGTTCGAATGCAAATTCTCATGCAATAGGCTGGGGTTGGGTCTTAGGGTTCTGCATCTCCAACAAGCTCCTGGGTGGTGAGTCTACTCTTCTTTGCCTGTAGATCACAGTGGTGATGTTAATGAACAGGAATGCTTTCCTTTATTGTGTATTCTCGAAGAGGGAGCCTGAGATGTGCGTTCATCAGACCTAATATCATGGGCCTCAGTAGATAAGTTGACAAATGTCAAGCGTTGATCATGGCAACAATGAAGGGTTGGGCATCATGGAAGGTGGTAATCCTAGCAGGAAGGTGACTAGAATTTTTAAAATATCATCAATGGTAATTTATATGCTTTAGTGCTATAGAATTGTAAAATTGCTTCTCAAAGCAAAACTTTGAAAAAGGAATTAGCTCTGGAAATGAGCTAATAATGGCCAGAAGCTCACCCACACTATTTGTGAACATATTTTTAAATTCCACGCTTAGAAGTGTCTTGTACAAGTAGATATCAATTGTCATTTTATTGGCTCAACATTTTTTAAAAAGTGTTTGAGTTTCAGAGGCTCATGCTGATTTGGGTTTGAGTAGCTCTCACATTCCATCGCTGCATCTTTCCACATTGTCTCGCTGAGCACAAAGCAGAAAACTGTGTGTCCAGATAGCTCTGTGGAGTCACTTATTGATTTCTTTCAACAACCTCTGCCTCATCCAGTGAACCTGAAACCTGTCATTGACATTCATTTATCATGTGCCAATGGCGTCTTCTAAAATATCAAACTTAGTGTCAGGAGTTGATTAGTCATTTTTACTGGCATGTTTATCGGTTTATTTTTAAAGAGAGTGCAAATTAGAATTAACATAGAAAACCATTGCAAGTGATCCAGAATTTCACTTAAGAAACTTACATACATTTTACAGTATTTCTTGTAATCCATAACACTGCCTTCCAACCAGTTATTCATATTGCCAGATATGCATGTAAAATTGAAGAAAGAAAGAAAAAAAGGAAACGTATAAGAAATTAAGAAAAGAATGAGGGGCACCACCACACCCAGTTTTGGAGGCCAGCTCTGCATGGGGCTGGCATGGCATGCAGCACCAGGGATTGAGCCAACGTTCGTGAGCTTGCCAATCTGGCGCTCAGACTGCTGAGCTATCCTCCCAATCGCCAAAAATATTAAACTGTCTGAGGGTGGCCGGGAACGGTGGTGAATGCCTGCAATGCCAGCACTGGAGAGGCTAACTTTCTTTAAAGTTGAGGATTAAACAGAACTTGCACCAATAATTAATAACTAAATAATATCTATACACAAATAATCAATATTTTTATTGATTGGAGCATGTATCCAAACATACTTTATTTTGAAGGATTTTATCAGCTTGAAATATATTGCTTCTTAAAACACCAATCTTAGTGTGATTGAAATATTTGTAACTAATAGTGTTCAGGATGCAGCATTATTTTCAATATAAATATTTTAATTCTCTTGTAAGGTAAAGGAAATCAGAGGGCTAGTGACAACATGGAAAGATCTAGAAAACATTTTTACAGGAAATGAAGCAAGCACAGAAAGTAAATTTTTGCTTGATCTTACTCCTGCGTGGAGTAGAAATAAGTGGACCTCAGCAGAGAGAAATGCACAGTCGGGGTCTCCATGACTGGCGACATGAAGAAGAGGGTGGAGGAGGCGGTGGTCCAAGTATCTAAGGTTTCAATCAGGTAGAATGAGCTTGAGCATTCTATTCTGTAACATACTTTAGAAATATAACCCACTCCTTTTATGGACTATTGGACTTTATACACACCTACTTTCTCTTAATTCAATGAGAAGAAAGATTTGTCCTAATAGTGTTTAGAAAAGATATCACATCTACATCTTGTACGCTGAACAACTACTATGAAGAAGACATTATGCAATTTATTAATTATTGTAACAATCCAAAAAAAAAAAAAAAAAAAAAAGGCATTGTATCTTAAGGGCCAGCCAGGTAGATTAGGAGATTAAAGCATCTGCTTAGGCAGGAACAGAGACCAAGGTTCAACCCCCAGCGTACTGCGCTGGCACTGCCCCTGGCACCTGCTGAGACAGCCATTGAGTCTGAGCCTAGTGGCATGTGCCTATAATCCCAGATGAAAGTCCAGCTAGGACGCTGAACATAGGAGAATGACTACGAGTTCAATCTGTGCAGTGAGACCCCGTACCAAATACATTTTTAAGGAAAATACTGCTCCTTGAAAACATAGAAGGCAAAGAAAATAGAACTAGTGTCCAGGCATGGAGGGGCGGGATGTGCCTCTAATCTCAGCCCTGAGGAGGCCAAAAAAAGTAGCATCAGTATGAGTCCGATCCGTGTAGTAAAAGCCTGCGCAAAGTACAACGAAGAAGGAGGAGGAGAAAGAGAAGCAGAAGACAGAATTGCTCAGAAGACCAAGAGACGTGAAACAACTTTTTTGTGCACAACACTGCAATTTAGGCCAGAAAATTTAATACAGATGAACAGAAGTGACCTGTATACTATGCATATGGTGCACCAATAAGAAGGTCAGGTGCTGCTGACTGAAGAAGATGGCGGTAGTTATCAGGGGACAAGTAGCAATAAAGCTCCTTGCAGACTGGGTCGAAAGATAAAAAACGGCGCTCAGAGGAGACTTAGTAATGAGCCACGAAAAACCCATCTCAGGTATCCTGGAGGACATGATAGAACTTGAAAACTTGTCTGTGAGCCCTGGTTGGGGCAGAAATAGATAGGGACTGAGTGAGGGAAAAAATAGTTCACCGATAACAACAGGGAAGTCTCAGCAATGAAGGCCACTGAATTAAAGAGGCAAGGAGGGAGGCTGGGGAAATAGCTCAGTGGAATAAACGCTTGCCTGGCAAGCACAAAAGCTGGAGTTCGATCCCCTGGTCCTGCAAAACAGAACAAAAACAACACAAACTAAAGAAGGAAGAAGATGAGGTGATATGTGACTGAAAAGGGGAGAATCTACTCCTTCAATTTTCAGAGATTTCCTGAGAATACCTGAGTCTCGTTTTAGAGCGTACAAAACTCCCAGACAAATCAGAAAAACTTGTGATGAGCTTTTGTGGGCTTTTTTTTTTTTTTTTGCCTGTTTACACCTAGGCATAGTGTGTGAAAACCCAGCTGAAGAGACAAGACTCGTCGTGGAAGGGCAATTTGTAAAAGACATTCTGATGCCATTTTTCTGCTACAGAATTTCCGCATTAATTAATCAGATTTTCTGGTGCTGGTCCCAGAATACTTGACACCACAAATTAAAGGAGGAGATGTTTATTTGGCTCACTACTTCAGAAACTTCAGTCATGGACACCTGGCTCTCAGTGAAAACATCACTGGGGAAGGATACGCCCATCAGGAAACAGAGCCTGAGGGCAAGGGCTGAGGAAGCAGACACAAACACACCATGTCCCATGCAGACACACCGGAAGTGAGTGTTTCTAGTCTTCTAGACGTCTCTTATCAGCTTCAACTTCCTATGCCGCAATAAATAGTCCAGGACGTACTACAGAAGCAAGTCCGTAACCGTCTCCTACGAGGCACAGCCTGAAGGTCTGTGCGGTGGAATGTTGGTCTACATAAATCCAGAGGGCCGTGAGCACCTGAAGACGTGTGCAAAGAAGGCAGTAAAGGAGGCGAGCACTGCGTAATGGCAGATGTCCGTTTGTAGTACCTTTGACAATATTCAGTGGCAGTGCGGCGTACAGAATGCCCCATTTCTCCAAGTTCTTGTGCATAGACTTTATCTTTTATCTTGCGTTTTTTTTCATTCTCTCAAAATGTCAGTATGAGGGATTTTTACATAATGAATATGTTTTGCAACCTAACTATCCGGCTAAATATTTTCTATTTAATTATTTAAAACAAAAATCATTCCTGAATGGTGATCTATGCCTCTAATACCAACAATCTCGAGGCAGACGCAGGAGGATCACAAACTTGATATCAGTCTGGGCCATTTAACAACATCCCGTTTTAAAATGAAAAATTACAAAAGTGAGCTGAAAAGTTGGTCAAGGTGAAGTCTCGTTGTAATACAAACTATTGTAAATAAATTATTTCCAAAATCTTAAATTTAAAATAATTGTCACTATATTAGTATAACATCTTTGGTTGGAAATACGGTTTGAAGGCATTCCACTCGTTACATACCTGAGTGTTGAGTCTGACCCCTCAGTCCTTCCTTCTCCGTCCATGCCTTCTTTCCTTCCTGTTATGCTTCCTCTTGCTCTGTTCATTAGTTTTCTGTCTGTAATGCTTGGTCATTCATATGTTAATAAGAGGTTTATAAAAATGACTTGCATAAGGCTACCAGTTATGAAGAAGTTTATTCTGTAGCGCATTATACCAGGGCACGGGTATTGCTCATGAAAAAAAAAAAAAAAAAATCAAAACTGATAGTGGAATTCCAGACTTAAATGTCCATTTATAAAGCCAGTTTGATACAACGATTTGAGACAGTAGTGGCTGTCGTACATTAACACGCGCTTTAAGCCAAAACAGAGTAAATACCTCACTGGTGCAACCTAACTCACTTCGGAATGAAACTGACAGCAGTTATGTCCTCACTTGGCCGGGCAATATTTTGCTTTGCCAAAATTCAAGGTGATTTCTACCTGCATTTAGGCTCCTTCACTTTCTGACATTTCAGGATGGGCCTAAGAACTCCTGGAGCAGAAAATCTGGGACACCATGGATTGACATGAGATGAAAGAGCAGCCTGAGATGAGGCGGAACTTGGGGGCTTGCTCTGCAGTTGGTGGAGTGGCAGTGGTCTAATATTGGTTGTGTGGGGTCGTGCTGAAGCTTTGGCCATCTTTCTTGACACTATGCTAGGGATTTTGTTTACACAGTATCATGCAAATTCAGCCACAAGCTTCCCTGCTAGTTCTCTCTTCATACTCATGTTTACAGAAAAAAGAACCAGGCTGGAAGGCTATGCCACTGCCTGACGGTATCAGGACTACTTTCTGTGACTTGATTGAGAACAGTCACTGAGCTAACCACCTTGAGCATGGGTGATGCCAGATCAGGTTTAGGGTTAGTTCATGCTTCCATGTGGGAGTGGCTCTAGCAAGAATGTGTTCTGGTACCTATGTATATATGCACTAAATCTTATTTATTACCTAGCTTTTTTCAAGTGATATCTTGGGTGCTAAAGCAAAACATAGGCAGATAATGTTATCTGCTTTAGAGTAGTAAATTTAAAATCCTTAAGAAGCACAAAAGCTTCAGAAAATATTTGCATTCTCAGCAAGGGAGACAGAGCTTGTATACTCATGTATTAGTGACAATGAGCCACGGAGTGTATATACAAGGAGACTGTTTCCTTTTTTATGCCCATTAAGTGAGGTGGCGTTCAAGTTATAAATAATTCTCTTTGCTCTTTGTGATTAGGAAAATGCTCAGGTCTTGGAAATGCTGTCCAGAGCACAATGCTGTAGAATTATTCAATTAGGAGCATCGGAAGGGAACAGTCATTTTATCCTATCATCTGGCCTATTGTGACTTTTTCTAACCAGCAGGCTCACACCTTTGTGTGCTGTCAGTAAAATTAGCTTTTCAGCCCAAATTAATAAATTGATTTGATTTAGCACATTATGTAGCTCACAGATGATTCACACAGTGGGATTCTTACAAACCCTAAGAGCAGAACAATTTCCTTTAGCTACAGCTTGCTTTTGGTATTTGCTTGGGAGACAAGGTTCTTTAGTACAGAGTGTTTAGATATGTCTTATTTGCATAACTTCCATTGCTTTATAAAATTCTAGTCATCTATTCCCTAAATGGTGGTAGAGGGTGGCATACACAGCGCATAATAGCATGATATTATATCTCCCCTTTGCTCTTTGTTTTGTACTAAACTAGAGAAGAAATGAAGTCTCTCCAGGAGTCCTTGCAAAATCAGCTTAAAGAGACATCTGAGAAAGCAGAGAAACACCAGGCAACGGTAAGTGTGCTTTTCCTTTTTATAAATCCTTTTGCTTCGTACTTAGGAGACCAACACAGTTTCACAATTACTAAATGCCCTTCAGTCACAATGATGAGAAAAAGGAATGTGTTTACACTTTTGCTCAGGATGTAAGTTAGTGCAACTGCCGTGGATATCAATGAGAAAGTTCTGACTAGTCACCTTTGTTTTGGTCTTCATTAGATACACATTTAATGTGTGACAATGCTCGTAGGAAGAGTACAATAGAAGTGCTCCAGATTTCTCTAGCTGGATATATTGATGAGTTGTTTCTGTGATGAAATTAATAAACTCAGAGAAGGAAAATTTCCAGCTTGTATTCATGCTGGTAGTCTGCAGAGGAACTGAATACACACTTATGATGATTCCACTATAGTGTGCAAGCTAAGATCCAAAAAGACGATTTCTCTCTAAGTGACTCTCCTTTGGCACATTATGTATATTCAATCCCTTTCCTCTGTAGCCCCATAATCTCCTTGAATGGAAAATTTGGGAAACCACTGAATTATACGATGTTATAGCACAGGTTCTCTTATGTCCTGAGTCCTCACTGACCTTAAAGGGCTAGGGTCAAAAATACTGGCTATCTTTGTAGCCCACCTTTTTCTCTAATTTTTGGTCTGTAAGCATTCACAGAGAGCAAGCTGGTCAAGCAATGGTCATGACTTATCCAGACGGCTGACACTGGCAAAAGTTCTACAAAGCATTGTACATGGTTAAAAAAAAAAAATCCCAAGGGGATTTGATTTACCTTGAGAGATACAAAAATTACATGTTTTGCTATATAGGTCATGCTTAAACTTTCCCTTAACCACTCAGAAGAAAAGCTTAACCACAAGGCATAAAACAGAAAGCTAGATTAGAATGCTGAGCTGTAAAAGGCTTAAATCAACAGCTTCCAACATTGAAGTTTTACCAATAACTCACTGTGATTATTGAACATTGGATTATGTGTATAATTACTTTCTCTTATTTCAATGAGAAGAAATTTGGTTATACTAATAATAGTTTGAAAAATTATAACTTCTACACCCTGTGCTCTGTATAACTAATAGGATAACAATATGCACTGTATCAAATATTGAAATGTACTAATAATGTGTTTTGAAACAGTCACATTGTTATACATTGTTATTCTTTATTAAAAGTAATGAAAGATGATTTCAACTTGTGAAAAGCAGAAGTCAAAACATCAATTAAACGCATAATTGGAAAATTATCATAGGCCTGGAAACTCAGTTGGAAAGAAGCAGCCACCTTCCCAGCCGGTTTGTAGCGAATTCCGAGGGGTCATTGTTGATATTTCAGGGTTTCTGCTCCCTTGGGGAGGTCTACTCAACCAGAAACTCCCTATAGGAGCCCAGTTTACCATGCATTTCAGACTAAGAAGTTCTACATTAAAATTCTCAGTGGAAAACCTACTCCATAGATTTGTTCAAGGTCTTTAAATTTGGCAATTTTTGTTAGGTACCCATTTTAGAAAGTAGAATCTCATCAAAACAGCAGAAGTAGTGTTGCTAAAATTATGTCTGATATTAGGAGCAAGTAGGGACTGAGGTAATATTATTCTACTTTTCTTTGCCTTGTCATTCTAATTTCATATCTAGTACTTCTTAGCCTAGTGAATATAATTTATTGTTGTTTTTATTTGTAAACATTTAGAACTCTACTCCCTTTTAACATCACCATAAGTGCTCTACAGGATGAGAAGGAACATCTGAAAAAGGCTAAAACCAGTGTCATATTATCTAGACTTGTCTAATTTTTCAACTTTCCTGACAGTCCTATGCAAAGTCATATCCTTAAGTAATTCCTGGATAGGACTTCATGGATTTCCAAAAGCTGTTCTTAAAAGATGATATGAGATTTTTGGAAACTGTATTGAGACGCCCATATTTGCAGACGTTGCTTTTTTGGATATCAGATATAATCTTTACTGATCCATAATTAGCACAGTGCTGTTTCACTTTCGTATCACAAACAACTAAAAATGAGGCTTTTTATCTGTGATTTGCTTTTTTTTTTGAAATGCCAGGGATCAAACTTGGGACCTTGTGCTTTCCAGGCAGACACTTAAGCTTTTATGCTATATCCCCAGCCCCTCCTATTAACTTAAATGATGTAAAAAACATTTATTTTCATATAGTTATTTAATATGATAACTACATGAAAGTATGTATGTATGTATATTTGTATGTATGTATGAGTAAATAGTAGTTTATATTCTGGAACACAATACGTTTACTGGACATATATAATGTAAAGAAGGAATCACCATTGGACTCGAACTCACTTAATTTGGAATGGAAAACTTGGCATAGCTAGGCAATGCAGTGTGACAGCAAATTCAGCTCACTGCGCTTCGTATGTTAGTAGAGGTGCTTTTCTGTTCCCTCCCCTGATGACAACATCAGAAGTATTGAGAGCCATAGCTCATAAAGATGCCAAATATTCCAAGTCACCAACTTCAGAGAACATTTCCTGAGCTGGTGAATCATACAGGAAGGGGCAGCTTTGGTGGTCTTCAGGCTCAGAGGCTAAAACTGGAGGACTGCACCTTGCAAGACCACACTATCTGGGAAAGTCAGGACTCTGTAAGTCTGTATCTGAAAGAGAAATAAACACAGAAAACAGAAGAACAAAAAATACAAAATTGCAAGAAGGATGGAGATGTAGTTGACTGGGAAAGCCCTGGGTTCAATCACTCTCTCTCTCAGAAAACATAGAAACATAGAGAAAGAGAGAGAGAGAGAGAGAGAGAGAGAGAGAGAGAGAGAGAGAGAACAGTTAAAGCTAAACTAAGAGATAGTATTAAATACAAAGCAAGGAAATGTTAAAACTTGAAAATACTGCATATTTAAGAGTAAATAATATAAAATATAGCTGCAAAACCATCTTGTGAATTAGTAACAATGGTGATTGCTCACATATAAGAAGAATGTAAGACACAGTGATTCAACAAAGGAAAGGTTCATATAGTAGAAAAGTATTTTAAGAAAGGAAAAGTAAGCTTCTCTTGGCCGTGTCTCCAGCTGACCAGGCAGCAGTGTCAGCCATCAGTTGATTCGTAAGCGTGAGAAACATATGGTCATATTCACCTCATGTTTTGAAGATAAAATTGAGTTTCATACTTTTACTTCTGTATAAGAAAACTCCAACGAAGTTTCTATATTTATTGAAAACACAGAGGTTATGTGCATCAATGTTATAGAAAGTGTGTCATAATACCTAAAGTTTGATACATTTAAGAGTAGTAATAGCAGAATATATAGCAATCAATTTCTTTTTATTCTAATGAAACTATTTCATAATATGAAACAACTCTTAATTTTGGAAAATATGTAACTTATTTTGCAATAACCTTTGGATTAATGAGATATAACGCCAGGCAATTAAGACACACATAGGACCAATTAATCACTACAATAACAATGCTAGTGTCATACCCTCTAGGAACCTCATGGCTCTACATAATTTACTTTCAGAAAATTGGGAAGAAAAAATTGAAGAAGATGATTAAAACATAAAACAGGAAGTTCTACATAAAGAGCCAAGAAAGTCTGAGGAAGGCTAGACACAAGGGAGCCACAAGGAAGAGTGACAGAGTTGGACTGCTTCTGAGGGGCAGAGCCTTGAGTGGCTGCATGCGTGAGGCCATGGGTTCCATCCCAGTGCTTAAATAAAGCACAATAAAGATAGATGAAAGGTGGATAGATAAATAGCTGGATAGACAGACAGACAGACAGACAGATAGATAGATAGATAGATAGATAGATAGAGATAGATGAATAGATGATAGAGAGATAGACAGATAGAGAGACAGGGACAGAGAGATAGAGACAGAAACACATAAACAGCAAACATCCAAGAAAAACCTAAATATTCTTATGCAGTTTTTTCAAAAGATGATAAAATTTCCCAGGGACCAAGGTTCAACCACCATTGTGCCATACTTCCTCACCAGGGGCACCCAGAGATGGTAAATGAGACTGGGTGTGGTGGCACGTGCCTATAATCCCAGCACTTGGGAGGCTGAAAACAGGAGAGTCTGATCTCTGTAGTGAGACCCTATAGACCCTGTACTAAATACATTAAAGAAGATAAAATTTCATTAAAGATAAAATAGTCTGCAGAAAAGTATAAAATGGCTCAACTTATGAATTATTTTGGTACGGAAAGGAAAATAGCCACATTCATAAGTGAAACTAGTTATAGTACAATGAGTAACTGTCCATTAAAAATTTGAAAATGGAAAATGGCAAAAGTAAAATTCTAAGTGGTCTCAATATCAATATAGCATTTGAATAGGCCAATATACTTAGAGTTTATTGTGCCCAAAACTGTTTCTTTCAACTTTCAATGTGAGAATTTCTTATTATTATGGTACACATTATAGTACGTAATAGTCACTCTTCTGATGGGTGCTGCTGTGCCCGCAGATCGCGTCTGAAATCCTTCCCATTCAATTCCCCTATGCACATCTGCTTTCCATTCCCTCCCTTCCCCTCAGCCAATTTGTGGATGGCTTTTCTTCCTGTATCTTTTCCTTCTGTTTTATTCTTTTGCGCATGTTTCCAATACAGAATATTTACATATCTCATGTGGAGTTGGTTTCATTTGTGATTTTCCATCCATTTTTCAAATACAAGTTAATTCCTATCACATGCAACTATTTTCGGAAAACAGAAAACAAAATCAAAAGTTATTTTTGCTTTATAGGTGTACATTTAAGATTACAGAATCAATGACTAATGAAAAGTTTGAATGCAAAGTTCTATTTAATTGGGCAGTATGATACAAAATCCTTCACTAAATATATTTGTGAGTGTGTTAGCAAAATATACATTATGATCTATGAATGTAAGTATTTACATGAGCAAGAAGTCATAATGAACACTTTGCAGGGGGAGGTTTTACTTTTGAGTTAGTTACATCCTATGATGGTCCAGAAAGAGGCAACAGCAGCTTTTAACACAAATAAGAATGACACAAACGGTAAATACTTACCTCACACAAACGCAAACTCAACAAACACAAACACACAGACAAATGACGCCTTGGAGGATACACATTTTTTATTAATAATTCATAGTTTAAAAATTCAGATGAAACTTCAATTACAGTGACTGGTGATTTTTCATTTTTGTTTCTCTGGTGGGGGGGCAGAGTCTCATTGCAAAACTTGAACTCATACTGATCGTCCTGTTTTCAGCTCCGCAGTGCTGAGCTTATGCACAGGCATCATCATGCCTAGACATCACGCTGGCTCAGCCCACCCTGGGTCTTGGCTGATGCAGCGTGTGCTGCCAGGGGTCAAACCTTGGTCTGTGCCCTTACCTAAGCAGGCGCTTATCCCACTGAGCTATCTCACCAGTCCTGACTCTTTGTTCTTCTGTGAAGAGTCTAAGTTAACTAAGGTTCAGTTAGTAAGTAATTTTACCATTTTCATATTTTTTTGTAAAAATTTCACTATCTTTTTCTACTAGAAATACTATATTTTTAATGAATTTTTTAATTTTTAATTTTTTACAGTTTCAAAACACATTAGTTGTACATTTAAATACTTGATACAATGAATATTTTATGTTCTCCTACTAGTTATATGGATCACAAGGTGTAGGTGTTATAATTTTTCAAATCATTACTAGTAAAACCAAATTTCTTCTCATTGAACTAAGAGAAAGTAGTTGTATACATAATCTAGGGTCTGATAATCGCACTGGGTTATTGGTAAAACTGGTAATGTTAGAAGCTGTTGATTTAAGCCTTTTACAGCTCAGCATTCTAATCTAGCTTTCCATTTAATGTACTGTGGTTAAACTTTTCTGCTGGGTGGTTAAGGGCAAATTAATTAATTAATTAATTTATTTATTTATTTATTTTGTTCTTTTTTGAGGCAGGTTCTCGCTATGCAGTTGAGGCTGGCCTTGAGCTCACTTTTGTAGCCCAGGCTGCTCTCGAACTCACATTGATCCTCCTGCCTCAGCCTCCCGAGTGCTGGGATTACAGGTGTGAGCCACCACGCCTGGGTTAACTTTTTTTTTTTTTCCTTTTAAGGGCAAATTTAAACATGACCTATATAGCAAAACATGTAACTTTTGTATCTCTCAACGTCACTCAAATCTCCTTAGGATTTACTTTATAGTATTTTGTAGAACTGTTGTCAATGTCTGCCATCTAGATGAGCCATGGCCATTGCTTGACTAGCTTGCTCTCTGTGAAAGCGTGAGAGAGTGTTTTCTCTCTAAGTAACTCTCCTTTGGCATACTACATATCTTCAGTCCCTTTCCTCTCTAGCCCCATAATCTTCTTGAACAGAAAATTTTGGAAACGACTGAGTTATATTTTGTTATATAGAAAAACTATATTGATTGAACTTTATTCAAGAAATACAATGAGGAGGTGTCATATGCATCCACTAACTCCCGGAGATGAGTTTAATGATTACATGGTCCAAACATACTAAAACAGAAAGGCAAGGGATATCAAAGTTGTTCTCTACCAAGTGGGCAGTCATATTGGATTTCATTCTGCAAATATTGTGATGGTTGAGACTTCATGGAAGATGATTTTTATACTGTTTTTATTTAAATAACAAATTATTTATTTCCATAAAAAGAAAAAAATCAGTATTTTTCACAAAAGATGTTTCAAATAACAATTAGATCTGGTTAAATAAAAAGAAAAATGCTATGAGGTAAAAAACGTAGTTTTTCTTTTTAAATTATAAAGAAATTACTACCTGGCAGGTATAAGGTTATGAGTTTGAACCCTGCCCCCCCCAAAAAAAAATAAAAAGAGAGAAAAAATTATAAACATATAGAAGACAGTTCTGAGTGAAGATAAATTTCCAAATATTGGGCCAGTGAGATGGCTCAGTGGTCTAAAGCGCCTCCACAAGGACCGTGGTTAGATCACCAGCATCACATGCTGTGCCAGCCCCACCCTTAGGACATGTTGAGCCAGCTATAATATAAAATAAATAAATAAATAAATGAAAAAAATAAATATCTCAATAAATGCTACATAAAATTCATGAACGTGTTATCAAATAATTCTATGTCCACATATATTTGATGAAGAAAGGCACAACTATTTTCGCTTTTAATCACAGAAGAGGGGAAATATTTTTAAAGCCCATTTGCCTCATGCAAAACAGTAGCAGACCACGGGGAATCCTGTGTTCTCAGGTGTAACCAGAATATTTACAGATATTAATGATCACTGGGTGTAGTTAACTACTCTTGTCAATTTTTGTGGCTTAACTTGTCCTGTGTGAGACATAATTAGTGCAAAGCTAAAGTTACCTAATGCTTTCACTCTCATTGTGAATAATGAACTACTGTTCTTCCATCATTTATTGGAAGTTAAACATGTAGTATTTTCTGTGTGTAAGAATTATTTCATGACTACCTTCTAGGAATGTTTATTTCTCCAGGGATGTTAAAACTCCCTGGGACTATCTAATGTAATAGACTCAAAATGCTGATAGTTTTTAAATATTCTGAATATATTCTAGGCTCTGAATATTTAAGTTTCACATTCTCAATTTATTACATTTGCATTTATATTTTAAAAAATTTCAGAAGTGACATTGCAGTATGTTTTCAGTGGGAGTATCTGTTAATCATATCTAACTTCAATTCAGTAGTTCCAATATGTGAAGATTTGAGTAGAATAATACTATCCCTGTAAGAGCAACTTATTGATATAACTTACATGGCATCTACAGAATCGATGGGAAAACAAACCTGGAATTTATCAAAATTTTCTACTACTAATAAATTTTTGTAGAAATTGTTGTGGAATCTGTCTGTTGACAGTTCTACACACATATCTTTTCAAGTGGCATGATATCCTTCCAGGTAATACCTTTGTTCATCTACCTACAGCTCTCTCTCTGATGGAACAATAAGACCAAGTCATAAATTGCATTGTATTTCATATTCTCTTAGTTCAAATTTACTTTGAAAATTGTCCAGTGATGGAACACTGGACATAGTTCTAAAGCTATTAACATATTTCTTAGGTCCTATTGTCTCAGCATCCAGATTATTGGCTTTGGGTTTTCAGTACCTGTGAAGGAAGCCATAGTCACCCCCCACAAAAAGCAGAGAGTTAGCAGGTGTCTCAAGGCCTCTGGCTGGCTTTGGAAAGTCAAGCCCTTGTGCGAGTTACAAGAAGTCTAAGTTGCTTTCTGTCCCAATGTTGTAAGGTACAAGGCTCTTATGATGCCTTTTAGACAAAGATTACCTCAGTTGCATAATATATTTTAAGAAAAATGCGGGACAGAAAAGTGATATCCATTTAATCTTAAGAGTGAGACCATGGGCCATTTTACCCTTTATGATGTATTGTTTTCTTGGGACTTGAAACGTTTCAGATATAAATATTTTTAGAGAGACCTATACACCTGATTGAGTGTCTCTTTCTATTCAGAGAGACAGCCCATACTAAAGTCACTTTGCACAGTGAAGGAATCTTTATAAACGGAAGAAAATAAGTACGTACCAAGAATGTAGGGGAGCATTGATAATATATTGAATGAAATATATTAAACAGTTAATTTCACCAGCATTCTCTTATTACTTCAAAATATATGACTCTGAAATTTGAAAAACAGAGAAATTAAATTTTCCCCCCAATATCATGTGTGTGTTTTTTTTTTTTTTTTTTTAATCACAGGGAACCCTTAGTGAACATATTGATTATAAAATCTATGCAAATTCTAAGCACTGTTCTAGACTGACTTTGTTTTGTTGTATCAAGGGCAGACAAAGCTAAAATATTTCTTGGAAACAATTTGGAAAAGTGGTCTGCAGTTACAAATCCTGAAAATAAACTCAAGGGAAAGTTTTAGGGTTTCTTTGATATCATGTAGATTGAACTCTTCAAGATTTAGAGGTGAGGGAAGACGCAGTGCGGTTGCTTTCAAATCTGGCTACAGGGCAAAGTTTCCCAGAGAGTGATTGAGGAGTATTCTCACCTGGCAAATCTCTGCCCCCTTCTGTTTTACAAAGTAATCATTAAAGAAAACCATGGGATTTAGCCAAGTTAAGTAATTACAGTCATTATATGGATGATTTCTCAATTTAAAAAAATGTGTTACTCAAGGAAAAAATTATATATTATCATGTAAATGCATTTTAAATTGAATAATAGAAGTTTAACTTAATGAAATTTTTAATTGTTTTTTCTTTTTTCATGGATTGTAAAAGGACTGTCACTTTATTATAACTTCACATAAATATAAATAGATCTATTTAATACTCTCTTCCTTTTCAGATCAATTTTTTAAAAACTGAAGTGGAAAGAAAGACGAAAATGATCCGAGACCTTCAGAATGAGGTAAGAGTCCTTCCTCTCTTAGGAAGACAACATATAAATCAATGAAAATGCACAAGCACAGGTGTGAATTTGCCACACGTCTGCAGTTCTGATCGCCATCCAACTGGATCTTCCTATGACTAATAGAAAGAACATTAAGGTTAAGAGTGTTAAGAAGTAGGCAGGACTGGGTGACTCACATCTGTAACCCCAGAACTCTGGAGGCTGAGGCAATAGGATTGCTGAAAATTTGAGCCCAGCCTGGGCTACGGAGTGAACTGGAAAGAGTCAATCTAGAAGGTAAATGTATCCTTCACTCTCTCAACTGTAGTAGATTCGAATATAATGGAACCACTTCATGGACACTTTCAACAGTGTGTAGCACACAAACATGAAGACATACACATACAGCAATTTGGACCTACGTATATGAGCATGAGAAGATTAGGTTAATTTTTCTGTATACTATCAGTTGACTATCAGTTGACTCATTAATCTCATCTAAATTTTTAAAAATACAGAACTTGATAATTGAGGATTCCATTGGGAATTAAGCTGTAGCTGGGTGTGGTGGCGCACACCTGTAATCCCAGCACTTGGGAGGCTGAGGCAGGAGGATCAATGGAGATCGAGACCAGGCTGGGCTACAAAAGTGAGCTCAGGGCCAACCTGAACTGCACAGTGAGACCGTGTCTCACAAAGAGAGAGAGAGAGAGAGAGAGAGAGAGAGAGAGAGAGAGAGAGAGAGAGAGAAAGAAAGAAAGTGAAAAAAGAAAGTTAAGCTGGCCCTGGCTTGAGTACAGATGTCCTCCCCAAGCTGCATGCAATCGTGGGGTAGTGGACTTTGGAGAGGCTGCTGAGTCTGGAGAGTGTGGGGCTGGAACTAGGGTGTCTCTCATCAGTTCACTGATTAGCTTTGCACCCCCTAATCCCAGCAGCCAAGAAAGAGGATAAAAGGGGCAGAGACTGGCTGTTCAGGTTCTTCGTTGCATTTGCTGTCTTGCACGGCCATGAGCTCTTCCGCCTGGGCCATGCGGCAGTGTGTCTTGGAGACAGCTGATTATGGCCTGAGACCTGCACCAACAGTGAGCCACACAAACCTTTTCTGCCTTAACTTCGGGTGTCAGGTATTTTGTCTCAACAAGAGTAACGCACAAAAAGACGAAGCTCTTAAAACATAACACTACACGTCCTTTGCAACACGCTAGTATGAAGAGTAAGAGTATTCGTCTGGTGAACTTCTATGTGAAATTTTAATTTGCTCACTGATTAAGGCTTGAATAATTGTAAAAACTTTAAAAGGACTAGTATTGGCTAAAAGCAAATTTTTAATTAAACTCATTAGTATTTATTTTGATAACATGGAAACACTATGAGATAAAAATTGGTAATGAAAATTTGTTAAAGTTGTTTTAAAAACATTAGCATGGAAAAGAGTAGCCTGCTAAATTTTGTTTTGAATCATTTGTATTAATTCCCTGAATATGAAGGTGTTTATTTGAGTAAGTAATGTGTATGCAGAGACTAATGAAGAAATAGGGAAGGCAGCAGTTCACCCACAATCTTGTGTGGACAGCACGAGAAAGATCCATTCAAGAATAAATAAAATAAATGCATCGCTTGAATAACATATAAGAAGGAGAGGACCACAGCAAGATAGACACAATTCCCAAGCAAGTTTTGAAGTAGCCACCAATGTTATTTTTTGGTTTGGGGGTCACCCCAACATGAGGTACTGTATTGCGGGGTCGCAGCGTTAGAATGATTGAAAACTACTGGTTTAGAGACTACACAAAATACCCAGATTAATAATCATGGCACTTCTGAACATACTGAACTATCATAAAAAATGTACATATGCATGTGGACAATTTCAAAAGGAAAAAGTCTAGATCCTAGAAGGCAGTCAGCAACTGACACCAGAAGTATTAAAGTTCAACAATCACTGATTTACAGAAAGCTCTAGTAAATTTTAAGAGAAGCATCCATTTTAGTTCAATTTTTGGGGCTGTAAATCTCTCTAAATTATTCTATCTTCCTGGCTCACTGAGCACAAT
Organism: Myocastor coypus; assembly: GCA_004027025.1. Taxonomy (NCBI): domain Eukaryota; kingdom Metazoa; phylum Chordata; class Mammalia; order Rodentia; family Myocastoridae; genus Myocastor; species Myocastor coypus. The sequence goes on along the minus strand of PVJA010000326.1, from coordinate 132,343 downwards.
GAAGTGAAGACATTGGGATATTTCTTAATGTGAGAGAGGGCTTCGAGGTCATCGTGCTGCAAATGGATTCCCCTGCCTGCCTGTGGAGGCGCAGGCAGGCCTGCGCACGCAGAACTTACGCTGAGCTCAGCGCATCCTTGTGAGGTTGTAAATGATCTTGTCACGCCTTTTTCACTTCCTTCTTAACCATTTCCCCCCATTAATTAAAACTTTTGATGTAATCTTCAGAACAATTTTGATTAACCACTTACTTGGATTAATTTTGTAGCTCGTAGGGGAACACAGTATAGCCTACCTATGACACCAGCGCTGCTCTGTGGCGTATTCCGCGTGGATGCTCCTCCGCTTCTGTGAGGCACTCCTGTTTGTTCTTTGGAATGTCATAAAGACTCAGGCACGAACATCTTGAGGAAGCTGTGAGCCCTGTGGCCAACACACACTCAGAGTATGTCTTTCAGAACGTCAGGCAGCGTCCGTGGTCCATGACATCCTTTTGGTTAGGTTTACACTCCTGCAGCCTCTACTTCTATCTTAACATGGCCTGTTTTATATGTCTCTATCCTTGTGTGTTTTTATTCTTCTTAAGAGATTTAGGATATATTCTAGTTCAGGACGATCTTGCTTTAACTTAACTACATGTGTGTAGATTCTATTTTCAAATTATTTTTATTCAAGTGGATTTCTTTGCATCCTAATTCCATTTGTGAAATGTAACATTTTTAAACTTTTTTTTTTTTAATTTGTTTTCTAGCATTGGGAATTGAACTCATGAAGTTATTCTTCTGAGGAAATGGCCTTGCCTCTGAGCTATATCTCCAGGGCATTTTTTTGATAGTGTTATTATTTTTAAAAAATTAAAGAAAAGGAAGATAAAGAACGAAATTGAGTTTCAAAGCAGGTTATTAGGATAGTAAAAGTAGCTAGCTAATAGAAAAATAATAATAATGAAAATAATAATAGCTATTATATTACATATTGTCATCTGCACTCTAATCAATAATTTTATTGGCAGGCGCTTGAGATACAAGGTGAGTGCACTCCTCTGTAGGAGTTCATCCAAATTCTGAGGGTTCAAGAAGTCATGACTGGGCCAGCGGGATAGCTCAGCGGTCTAAAGCACCTGAGTAGGCAAGTACAAGGACTGCAGTTCCATCTCTGACACCACATGCCACGCCAGCCAGCCCCGCCCACAAGGCAGGCTAAGCCTGCCCCTCCCCAAAAATGCATGACTTGGGGATGGCAAACTTTAACTCCTTCCACCATTTGTGTATTCGCCAAATACAGCACAGTCAGTCTTTCTGCTGGATAAGAAAAGTACAGTGTTTTAGGTGTAAGTCTATGGATATATTCTAATGTTTATTTAGAAGCATATGTGAGATTTATTACCTCATCTACTCAATTTCACTGATGAGCATTTCACTGAATTTCACTGATGAGCATTTCACTGAATTTCCAGTGTTGTCTGAGGATTTATCTAAGTTACGCAAAGACCATTAGTATGATTACACTTCAGGAATACAAAAACGTAGGTATGGAAATGAGCAGATTATCATGTAATGCTACATAATGAGTGGCTTCCCTACTATAAGTGACTTGGCGATAATCACTAAAACTTCACAAATGAAGGGCAGTGCAAAAGAAACGAAAATAAGCACTTTTACTGTATTTTTGGGAGGGTGTACAGGGTGTTCAGGGTCTTAACTACTAGATTGAACAAGTCGTCATCTGCCTATTTACAGCCTTCCTAGAGCTCCGATTACAGGTGCTCACCACACTCAGTCTTAATTGCTTTCACAATGCGCCCTGGGGTGGAGCCGAGCGCGTCAGACGTGAGCATCAAAGCCTTAGTCCTGTTATGGTTTGTGTATAAGCGTCCCCGCAAAGTCTCATGCCGTCTTGGGGCAGCTTCTGGAATTTGTAATTGATTATTGTGGAAAAGGTGCTGCCTCTCCACTGGGGCAGGTGATTTGTATTTCGGTGTAAGGTAGAAAGAGAAGCTAGCTGCTTGAGCAGCTGCTAGCTCTCCCAGTGTGCTCCTGCTCTCTGCCCACTGCCATGGAAGGCTGCCCTCTGCACTGTGCCAGTCTTCTTTGGAGCCAGCTGAATGTGGACTGAAACCTCCAGTAACTGCGAACTAAATAAAACTTTCCTTCCCTTATTTTAAGTGTCGGGTGTTTCTCCCAGCAACGAGAGAAGAGTAACTAAGACAGGTCCCTTCACCTGCTCTCAGGTACTTTAGTCAACTGAGCCTCTTGGCTGGATGAAAAACAAGCACTTTAACCAAAATCTTATAAAGATGCAGAGGACTGAAACTTTCTCAAATGTCATAAGCATGGAAGGCTTCATCTAAGTCAGTGGTTCTCAGTCTTTCTAGTATCGTGACCCCGCAATACAGTTTTTCATGTTGCGGTGACTCCAAACCAAAAAATTAATTTTGGTGGCTACTTCAAAACTGTAAGTTTGCTACAGTTATGAATCAGAATGGCTTTAGGCGACGCCTGTGTTTTGGTCATTCGACCCCCGCTGTGGTCTTGACCCACAGGTTGAGAACCACTGATCTAAGTGGGAAGGATTTCTTTAAGGGGGATGAAAGGATTAAAGTTTATGGTATTTCCTTCCTAACAAGAAAGACGGTCACTGAAAAATGGATATATCAAAGTTCTCACAGGAGAAAAAGAAAATGCTATTTCTAGATGTGGATTAAGTAGTTAATTCAATGATGTGCTGTATCTGAATTAAATTTCAGACCAACCATCTTACTTGAAGGAATGTGTTTGAACTTCAAGAACCGAGGTTATAAGTCTCAGTCATGTGAGGTTATTGGGACAGCCGATATGATAGCTCAGCGAAAATGTAATAGGAAAGTGGATGGCAGAAGTGTTTCTAGCACATGCAGCTCTGTCAGGTCACCTTCTGCTGTGCAGGGGCCGAGCCCTTTTCCTCAGCATTGCAGAAGCAAGCCAGGAGCACGGCCTGTTGGGGCGCCACACCCTTAGATTCTACCTCATTTCTTGCTGTCAGCAATTAATCCCATGGTGTAGCTTCCTGCTGCAGAATACGGAATACATAATTAAGTTATATTATGTTAATCAATTTTATACTATATCATGTGGTTATGTTATCTTTGTTATGTTATAATTAGAAATTATTTAAGTAAAATTATGTTCCTCAGACCTCTAGTTTCAACAGAGCACTCCGTTTGCATCTCTGATTGAGAAAATTCTGCTGGTTATTATTGGAGCAGGGGAAATTTTGACTCTGTTCTCCTGCCTTTTGTAAAATAACATGTTATACATTTTGGGTGCCTTATACTGTTCAGAGACACGAAGAAATTATTAAGCAAGACAATGCCTACATTAAGAAAATTGGCGATTACCTTGACATGGTAACTTTTGCGCCAATTTCTTATTGAAATGATAACAACACACTGGAGCCCAGTGCTAATATGCCTTGGTTCAAAGGATGGAGGATCACTCATAAATATGACAGTCCAGTGGGACCACACTGCTTGAATCTTTGGATTTCATTCTTCCACCCAGTTGCCCTGCTGACAAGCCTTTGTGGCTGCCTCTCTACAGCATTGGTGGTATTGGCCCTGTCCCTGTGGGCTGAGTGGAGACTGGTGTCCTCAAACCCTGCATGGTGGTCACCTTCCTTCCAGGCAGTGTGACAGCTGAAGTCAAGTTTCTTTAAACATACCAGGAAGCTTTGAATGAAGCTCTTCCTTGGGACAGTATGAGCTTCAGCCTCATGAATGTCTGGCAAAGATGTGCCTATGTCAGTGTTGCTGGTGCCAATAAAAAGGAGGACATAAACAAAGGACCATCTTTTTTTGTAAGAAAAAAAATGGAAGCATCTGGGGTGGCTGCTCAGGGGATTGTCCTGAACCATCCCAGCCAGATCAGTCCTGGCTATGTCGCGTAGTTCACCTTGCTTGCTAGTTTTCTGAGCTGAAGAAGAGATTGATGGTTGGCCAGGTAAGAAGCTGCAAAGCGGACCCAAACTGTTGAAATCTGGTGACGCTGGTTGGGATTGTATCTGACAAGCCCAGTCAAATCTGGTTGACACGAGCTCAGGCAAGTGTGCGTGTGTTGAGAGCTTCTCTGATCACCCATCTCTGGGTCATTTTGCTGTGCAGGAGATGAGACAGACAGTTCCTGTGGGTGTCATCAAAGCTGTGGACAAGAAGCATGTTGGGGCTGGCAAAGCCATCAAATCTGGCCAGAAAGCTGGGAAGGCTAAGTGAATATTATCCCTAACACCTGCCACCCCAGTCTTAATCAGTGGTAGAAGACAGGTCTCAGAAATATTTTACCCAACTGGCCATCTAAGTTTAATAGTGAAAGATGGGTTAATGAGAAAAAAATAGCATAAAACCTTCAAAAGAAAAGCAGGACACTTTGTGAACAATTTTGCTTGTGTGTGTGTGTGTGTGTGTGTGTGTGTGTGTGTGTATGTGTGTGTGTCTATGTGTGTGACATTTTCTAAGTCACTAATGCAAACAATTTAGCCAAAAAAAAAAAAAAAAGAATTGAATTGTCAATTGATGCTATTTTTCAAAAATTGTAATTTCTGAAAACACAGGAAGCAAGCTTTCACAACTACATGATATTCAATCATGTATTTTGAGTTATTTTATTATTTAAAAACAAAGAGCCAGCAGTCATGCTGATACATGCCTGTAATCTCAGTGCTATGAGAGGTTGAGGCAGGAGGATCACAACGTCAACAGAAATTTAGAAATCTCAGCATATATTAAACAGTAGCAGCTCAATTCTATGGCATTTTTCCTTGTCTCATTTTCTCTTTTAAATTATAATTTTTAAAATCACGTTCTGTAGGGGGTTATTAGAATATCAATGGTTGACAAAGAATACCATTTCCATGTTAAGTTTAAGACACTTAATATTTAGAAATATAGTCACGTTAAGCTCAAGTACCTCTGTTCTAGAGTAATAGTATTATGAAGCTTCTCTTCTGGAAGGTTAACAACTTAAGTTTTCAGACCAAAAATTAGAGAACAAGAAGGGCTACAAGGATGACCAATATTTTGACCCAAGGCCTTCAAGGTCACTGAGCACTCAGGACTTAAGAGAACCTGTATTGTAACATCCTATAACTCAGTGGTGTACCAAATTTTCACTTTAAGGAGATTATTGGAGCACAGAGGAAAGGGATCGATATTACACAGTGCACCTAAGCAGAGTCATCTAGAGGAAACATTCTCTCAGGCTTTCACAGAGAGCAAACTAGCCAAGCAATAGCCATGACTCATGGTATACATGGTTCCAAGGTAAATCCTAAGGGGATTTGACTGGGCTTGTCAGATACAAAAGTTACATTTTGCTGTATAGGTCTTGCTTTAACTTGGCCCTAACCACCCAGTAGAAAAGTATAGCCATGAGACATAAAATATAAAGCCAGATTTTTTTTTGTTTTGTTTTGTTTGTTTTTTGTCTTTTTGAGACAGGGTCTCGCTATGCAGTTGAGGCTGGCCTTGAGCTCACTTTTGTAGCCCAGGCTGGTCTCTAACTTGCACCAATCCTGCCTCAGCCTCCCGAGTGCTGGGAATACAGGCGTGAGCCACCACGCCCGGCTTTTTTGTCTTTTTGAGACAGGGTCTCACTATGCAGTTCAGAGTGGCCTTGAACTCACTTGTGTGGCCCAGGCTAGTCTCGAACTCACATTGATTCTCCTGCCTCAGCCTCCCAAGTGCTGGGATTACAGGCGTGCACCACCACGCCCGGCTAAAGCCAGATTAATATGCTGAGCTCTAAAAGGCTCAAGTCGAAAGGTTCTGACATTGGCAGTTCTGTTGATAACCCACTACTATTATGGAATATTGAACTATGCATACAACTACTTCTTCTTAGTTCAATGAGAAAAAATATTTGTAGCAATAGCGTTTAGAAAATTTATCAGGTCTGCACTTTGTACTCTGAAGAACTACTGTGGAAACAACCACGATGTGCATTTAAAGACAAAAACAACAACAATAACAACAACAACAACAACAACAAAAGTTCAATCCCAGCATTGGTAGCTTGGCAGCTTATCCAAAACTGTCACAAAACAAACACAAACAAAGAAATGAAACAAAAATTTTGCTGAGGATATCCATCAGTGCAAATGCCCTGGTTTTATAAAGGCTCCTTAATATTCTAGTAATAACAAAGAAAGAAAAAAAAGAACTTTCTCTGTCTTTTTTTTTTTTTTTTAATTTGTTTTGTTTTTTTTTTTAGTACCAGAGATTGAAGTCAGGAGCCTATGCTTGCCAGGCAAGTGCTTATTTCACTGAGCTAACTCCCCAGGCCCAAAAGGAGAACTTAAGTGTACTCTCAGCTACACTCCACTCCATGGCTCGCCTCGATGTCTGAGCAGCTCCTCCTCTCTGACCAACAGCGACATTGGGCGGCCAGAGGAGAGCAACCACTCTTATGGACTATGCAAGGGAAAAATTGCATACTCCTTAGGACTAACCAGTGTTACAGATTAAAGCACCTGCAAGCAGGTACAGGGCTTGGGGGTTCGATTCCTGGGCCTGCCATGCCAGCCCCGTCGGTGGGGTGTGCTGAGAAGGCAGTTAAGACTGAGTGTGGTGGTGTGCCTCTGCAATCCCAGCTCTGGGAGGCTGTAAACAGGAGGATCACTATGAGTCTGATGTAGTAGTGAGACCCTGAACACCCTGTAGATGTATCCTTAAAATGCAAAAAAAAAAAAAAAAAAAAAAGGATTAACCAATGTCTAATGATCTGAAGTGACTCTGAGGTGGCAAAGCTAGAGTTGGGGAGCAGCTGCAAAAGCAAATTAATATTACCAGAGAGGTTTCACGGCATAGAAATCCTAGTGAATCAATTATTTTCCAACTCGTATCAAAGTGGTATCAGTGACTGACCGTGACAGGGCGGCCTCTGGCTGGAGGCTTTAAGTTACGTTCCAACATCTGTCCTAGTCGGCCTGTTCTCTTAACGTCATTTTATTCTCACTGCTGTGCACGCCTCATCCTGCTGAAGCCCACTTCTCAGGCACAGGCGGGGTCAGCCCCCTGTCTAATGCCAGCCAGAATGAATAAAAGACTTTTGTATTGAGGAGCTCTTTTGAAAATGGGGAGAGGACCAGCAGGGAGACAGCAAAACATCACAAGACTGTCCACGAAAGTAAAGCTGCATTTCAAAGAAAACACCAAGATTTGTATTTAAATTAAAGGTTCCTTGCAGCATGAAACACAAACGGATTACAGATCCATTCCTTCCCGATGTAGGGGGGCTACTCTGGTTGGGGGTGAGTGTTTTATGTTGCAAGGAACCTTTAATTTAAAGTGATTCACACTCTCCTAGATTCACTGCAAATTTGTGATGACCGCTGTCCAAGGGAGCCATGAAACCTTCAATGCTGCTTCATCCCATGGAAACTGTGGACCTTGTTTCAAAAGAAAAACAAATGCGAAGGAGAGTGAAACAATTATTGAAAGCCGCCGCTTCAGCAGACTTGATCCTACCAGCTGCAAGGGATAGTTCTTATGAGCATTGCTGGAGGCTGCAGTCCCAGTGGGGGCGTGAGTTGCAATTTTGGCAAGTGCCACCATCTGTTGGATCATTGAAGCAGCAAGGGACCCAGAGGCGCAGTTGCTGGGGCTAGAGTTGGCGAGCTACACCACCCAGCTCTCAGAGTCTTATAATGTTGATGACAGGGAAAATGCTTGCTTTTCAACAGTATGTGTCACAAAAGCACGCGTAAAGGTACGTTATGTGCATTGTTGCTCTTCGAGGCTGTGAACAATTGTGTATCTGCAAAGCTGAATTGCTGGCTTTGTGCTGGCGTGAGCAGAGAGAGGACCTGTGGCGACTGGGTGAATTTCTGGTTTCACTACTCAGGTCAAAGAGGTCCCTTCTGAATTTGAGACTGTCCTGTGTGTCTCACATAAGAAATGCTGTCTTGCTGAAAAGACATGGGAATTCAGTAAGGTTTTTCTGAATTAAATAATTCACACTATGAACCTCTCACTGACATCTCCTTAAGCAGCTCTGTGAACAGACACAGAGCACAGTTACTTATGTCTTCTCATACACCAATAAAAGAGGTGGTTTTTCTCAAGAGAGACCACTGGTAAGAGTTTCCAAGTTAGATTTCTTTTCCCAAAAGAACCATCATTGGCAGCACGTTTCAGTGTCACAGGAGGGATGACCGAACTTGATTATTCCTGTGACTTACTCAACCTGCTAGACAGGATGAACTCGGGAGGCCAAGGGCAGCGCTGTTCAGGTCAGCGTGCAACGTGGATGCCTTCAAAGCCGAGCTCCAGCTGTGAGCCTAAGCACTGGACTTGGAGCAACGTGGTTGACACCTTCGTGGAAGTCATGCAAGAGGGTGAGCCAGGACCTTCTGTCCTCCAGCTGGAGCACAATCAGCTGCCTCAGCTTTCAAGTGAGTCTGAGCGTCGGCACTCACCCCCAACCAGGGTAGCCCCCCTACATCGGGAAGGAATGGATCTGTAATCTATTTGTGTATGAACGAGGAGAGCTGGCTTGGCTTATGCCCAGAGAGGATCCACTGCTTAATAGGGCCAGTGGCTTAAAAGCATGCCTGAGGCAACTTCAGATCTTCATCTGTTCTGCATTTGATGCCAACCTACCTGTGTGAAGCAGGCTTTCCTACAGGGGCAGCAAACAAAATTAACGTAGGGACATGGCACATATCACACTTCAGTGTAAGTGTCCTGGGCACCTGCCAACGGGACCATCTCACCCCAGGCAAGCTAAGTCAGAGACCCTGCCAAGGTGACTCTATTGCAGCTGTGTAATTATTTCATTAGACATCACAATGCAGTGATAACAGAGGTAAGGTGCACAATAGCTTTCCTGTGCTCAAAGCATTCTGCCACTATCACGCCTCTTCCCACACCAACCAAGGGGAAAATTGCCATCCGTGCAATTGGTCCCTGGTGTGTGAAAGATTGGGGTCTGATGCTTTAGACACTGCTCATTGATTCTGTTACGAATGGTAAATCGTTTGTCCGCTTCTGTTTGAAATAGAGCTGGAGTCATTGTCCGCCCGTAATGAAGCAGAAACTCCAGTCTTTTCTGGTTTTCCATAAAAGCAGTTTCTTTGTCTGAAGTTGTGGACTCATACTCATTTATTTAAAGGGCAAGTATTCCAACCAAACATAACACCAGTCAATGTGAAACAATACAGAGGGACAGTTCTTCAGTAAGCTACTTGCTATAGAAAGACATTCTCAGCACACAAGTTCAACTTTCTGACATCCGTGTCTTCGTGTCTTCTAATGTTATTTTGTAATGTGATATATATATATATATATATATATATATATATATATAAATTTACTTTAATGACATTATTATTATTTATTTTTATTCTTATTATTTGTGGCCAGCTCAGGCCACTCTCGGGTCAGGGCTGGCACAGCATGTGGTTCCAGGGATCCTGCGTCCTGAGGTTGCCAAAGCTTGCCTAAGCAGGCGCTTTAGACTGCTGAGCCATCTCACCAGCCCCTATACTGTTTTGATCAGGCATATAGCATATATGCATATAGATGTATCTAGATATATAAGTACTGAGATATTAGATGGAATTCTCGTTGGATCGGCCATTGGGCAAATGCATTACATTTCATCCGAGTGCGATCCCACAGCCTATGCAGGTGCAGAGCCCCTTGCCGCGTTGCAGCTTCCTGCCTCTGCAGCTCCTTCATGAAAGCCAGTTCTTCCTCAATGACACCTCCTCCACAGAGCCCTCCAGGCCCTGCTGTGTGGAGCCCTCTACCTTAGCCTCTGACTTCCTCGCCACTGGCACACATCTCTCTAGGTTGTTCTCACCATGTTTCTGGGGAGCTTCTGATGATGCTCAGGCTGTTCTCTCACCCAGGCTCTGACGAGCTGCTCCTGATTCCTCAAAGCAGGAAATGGTGGAGGAAAGGAGAAAAAAGAGGAACTAGCAATCTCTATCTCAAGTAAAGAAGTGCATCAGATACATGTACGACTGATGACGTGTTACAAAAAGAACGTTAGCATTTATTGTGGCATATATGAGTTATTAATCAAAGGATAAGATTTGTTTAGAAAAGTCTAAGTCCTTTAAGTATCTAGTGACCTTACAGCCCTGATGATGACTGTGGAGTTTCAATGGCCTGTCTGTACTAAAGCCTGACATCGTATTAGGAATTTTAAAAGATTGGTAAAATGATGCCAGTGTCAATTCCAATCCTAACTTATTAATATGAAGTGATTAAAATAAAAAGAAAGAAAGGAAGTGAGCTTACATGAATGGTGGCATCAACATGATTATTATGGCTAAAAGCTTACTTTAGTCATGCATAGGGCCAATTAGAGCCAGGATAAATCTCAGGCAGCAACTACCTGTGCCTCTCCAGGTACAGATGGCATCTAGGGGAAGTTTTGTCCTGAGTCTTGGAAGGTTTAATCTGACTCTCTGGCTGCACTGCTTCCCTGGTCAATATTTTCTGTTTCTAATTCGGCCTCCTTATTATTCTCAGAGCCATAGGTAGCATTTCTAGAAGAGGTTTCTGAATGGAGTTGAGTTCCTGTTCACAGTCTTCGCATTCTGATGCTGCGGTTGATTTCCAGCGAGGTAACGCAGAGCAACCTGTGCTACTAATCCAGCGTTAGAGCTGGAAGTATTTGTGCCCAACTGACACTTGGTAGATGGTTACATCCTTACCCAGGGCTTGCAAACATCAGAGCATTATGAGACCCTCACAGGAAAACTTAAATTCCATGTACAGGAGTGAATACAGGTATATCTATTCATTTATACTCATTAAATATAAGTACTCATGATATATATATATATATATATATATATATATATATAGGCATATATATTTTAAACTTAACCTTATTTTCTAACAAGTGCATGAATGCCTAACATACAAACCAAAATGAAGAATAAAGTATCACATTCCGTTATCTTTTCATAAGAGAAAAATTTAGAGTATGAATATATTTAATAAACATAGTGCTTGCATGTCCGTAGATACACTATGGTATTCCTTTTAGCAACTTTGCATACAGAGTTTCTCATGATACCATATCTCTTGGTAAATATTTTATCAAGGGTTATTTGTTCATATCATCTCACTTTCCCATGAAAAAATACAGGTATATGTACGTCTGGTGATAAATTATGACTAAATATAACTACATGGTTAGACCTACAGTGTATCTCTCTGTATCTGTAACTATTTCTATAATTACTAATCAATACAGGGGCAGATACGTGAATCTTTCATGGTATTAGCAAAGATTTTCCTTAGCCACAAAAGATCAATGATATTTGGATTTTATTACCTATTCTTATCCTATAGTTAACACACGATCTGTATTCTGGAATGTGTTTGATATTTGCCTATAACTTCTCCCAGGTGCTATGGTAGAAGCCCTGCTTTTCAGTAGAAAGCAGTGTGTCCGTAAGCAGACCATAATATCTGCATTCTCTGCTTGGGTTTGAGCACTTGGAAAATAACAAATGCTACCGCAACACAGCGGTTTGGCAGCTTTTCTGTCAGTTCCGCCCAGTTATTAACGCCATGGAAGAGTGGGTGTTTGGGTTAATTGAGTGTTTCTGTTAAGTCAAGCAATGCAGGCTTGGTTCCACACTCACTTATCCCTGGTGCTGGTTATGCAGTGCCTTCTAATTGCAACAGCTGTATTCTGGCATCCTTCTTAAACTCTGGTTAGCTAGTGTCTTTGAAAATTAAGCCTCCTAGCCGGGTGTGGTGGCGCACACCTGTAATCCCAGCACTTGGGAGGCTGAGGCAGGTGGATCGGTGCAAGTTCGAGGCCAACCTGGGCTACAAAAGTGAGCTCAAGGTCAGCCTGAACTGCATAGTGAGACCCTGTCTCAAAAAGACAAAAAAAAAAAAAAAAAAAAAAAAAAAAAAAAAAAAAAAAAAAAAAAAAAAAAAAAAAAAAAAAAAAAGAAAATTAAGCCTCCTTGAATATTTCTAGTCCTCCAGAGCCTGAAGCTCGATTTTGAAGTGTCAGTAAGTGCTTTTCCATGATTCCAGACATTGATGGTACAAAAAGTGAGTGGAATATGATTGATATGATAAGCTGAGAAATTATGGGAGCACATTCTTTGTCCTTTCTTCTGCAAAGCTAAACGTCGTATCATTTTTCTAACCTCATTCGCTATGAGAACGAAGCTCTTAAGAGAGTCAGTGGCACACTGTCCCTGTCTAATCAATGTTGGCAATGTTTGTCTTAATTACCATAATTATTAATTAACAGTAAACTAGGTCATGCTTCAGACTGTCTTCATGTAAGTTTTCCCTGACCCTAGTGAAGGAGTAGGAGCTGAAGTGGCCACACGACGAAGCTCCTACTCATGATAATTCTAATCGATTACTTTCTGGTCTGTCACAACTGTTGTGGTTTTTCTATCTAAATGGACAGCTGTGCATTTTCTCTGGAAGATCCTCTCTGTAGGATCCTTTGTTTTCATGGGGGTACATCACCAATGGATAGAAGCCTCTGGTTAATTTCAGAGAATCATCTTTACAACACACAAAGCTAAGACCTCAGTGAAACACCCTTGATGGGGGTGTCCTGGGGTACCAGTGTCATCAGTACCGAAGAGATTGTCACTATAAATCATGATGAATGCTAGCACGATCGATGCATAAGCAGCTGAGTGGGACAACCTCTGGCTGAAACAACCTGCACCTCCTCACTAACCCTCCCTGCACAGGGCTTTTTTCTACAGCTATTCACAGAACATCCAAGCCTAGGCAAAACAATCAGTACTGAGTGGAGAGGGAGCAACATGCGAAGAAATGTCAACAGAGATGGAAAGCAGAAATTCAAATTGCTTTGCAATGCCTGTATTTTATCTCTAATACTAATAATCTTCAACTTTATTCTACATCTTCAGCTGTTTTTCCATCGCGATATGTACTTTAATAACGTGCATTATCCCATATAAATATTCCTATGTAGCCATATGTTCATATTTATGTATGGAAGAAATCATTCTAATCATCTAACCTTTTAACTAATGAAAGTGTATTTTTTTCTTGACACTTTCATATTTATCACTAGATGCTCTTAGATATGACTTGTGCTACTGCTGCAGGTCGGAACATGATTCCCCATAGAATGGTGCTTTCTTACATGAGTACTTCATCTTCAAGGCATTTGGGAACTTCTTTGTTTCTTCTGAAAGACCAACTCCTGCAGAAGGAATTCAGCGGGCATGAATTCTTTTCTCAGATAGCTCATCAACCAGAGATACCTGATTCACATCACAGGAAATAGATTGAACACCTTGGGCTCTTACAGAAAGATGTCGCCTGGGCTACGGCTTTCTGAGGATCTCTCCCAGTGGGCTTCCTCACCTAACAAGGAGAGCATTAATCTTCTGGATATCTTCCCCTGTTTGATTCACAGCCCTCTGTTTCTTCCCTGGCAACATCCAACCTCTTTGCGCAGTTCAATACACAATAAAAATTTCACTCTCCTCACTGTTCTTGAATTTTCTACTCTGGTGATCACCATCCAAGTGTACGTAATTAAAATTGTTTTGTACCGGTTTATGGATCTACTGTCAATTTCTTCGTCTCAAATTATCAAAACTTCAGATGGTGGTGCTAAAGTTTTAAACTCCTCTGTGCTAGGATTTCATCTTCTTTTTAATGAGAATTGCCATTTCCACATTCTCTTCCGAATATGGCAATACAAGGCTCATTTGTTGAGCACATCATCCACTTCACCATATGGCTGGCATCTCCAATGTAAACATCTAAATATGTGCTTCTTAAGGATAAATAGGAGACACAGTGTTTTGCTGACTGTCAATATGCTCTTAGTTTGAATTATTGACAAATATGTATGCCTTCGAGTTGTTTGCTTATGTGCCACTTTGGCCATGATTCCCGGATGCAGCTCGTTGTTCCCTGATTGGCTCTTAGCACTTATTTCTTCCCTCCTCTCCCATCTCAGATCGGATCTCATGCTAGCAGGATCACCTTGGAGATTCCTGCATCAGCCTCACCTCTCTATACTTCGTTGTGCACTTGGAGTTGAATCCAAATGCTGATTAACTTTAGCATCTTCCTGTGTTTGCACCAGTATAGGCCAGTGACTGGGGAAAAGTTTCACAGCCATGAAGATCAGTCTTTATTTTAAGATGCAACCCATAACATTATCAGTGGCTTTATTACAGGAAACAATCCTGCGGTGTCATCTATTGATGCTTACCTTGATGTCCCTTCTCTGGTGCAAGTCTGTTTTACTCTCTGTCCTTAAATACAGCCTCTTACTAAACATGCACAGGGACGAGTATTCTCAGGTGTTATACTTCCTCAGGGAAATGCAGGAATGGCTGCTTTACTACTATTTCCCTTACTATTACAGATGTTTACAGCTCCCTTGCGTTACATCTCAAGACGATTTTGCAGACGAAGACTCAGCAGCAGGTCACAAGTTCCAACAAGGTCTCCCCTTGGTTGCATCCCCTGATGGAGGAGGACATTGATAGGAACACAAGTTGCAAGAAGAAATCACACGTAGAAATAAAAATCACAACAGCCATTGAGGGTTGAGTCTCACTGTTACAGCTATTCTGTGGAGACACAGGAGGGCTCCCATAGCACTACCTCAGTCCCATCTGCCAGCGGTCTTCAGCTTGGATGCCCACTCAAACCCACATCTGTACACGAAACCTGGGCAGCAAGCTCCTCACATGGGCGTATTCTTGGCACAGTCCCCATCTGAGCCATAGTCTTTGTCCCCAAAACTTGAGATTGGGTTCCTGGGATTCGTGTGAAACACGAACTTGGCAGCTGCTGAAATCTCTCATATAAAATGCTCCACATTTGGCATAGTTAACCTCAACCCCCCAATATGTAGATTGTAATATTGAATGCAATGCAAAATTCATATAGTCCTCAAACTTCACTGAGGGGTACTAGTGGCAAGAAAAGTCATTGTGCATTCTGTAGGACACAGCAATCATAGATCTAAATGCACAGTAAACAAAGCAGAGATTCAACAATGTGTAAATAACGCATGCTTGATAGAGGCCAGCGTCCTGAGCAGGGATAGGTGTCCGCAGCAGGGTTGCCCTAGATTCGGCTTGACACATGTGGATTCAGCATCGTTCTTGGGGTAAAATAAATTCAAGCGTTCTGGTTTTGGGGATTTTTTGCAAATTTTGTTGTAGAACTTTTCTACTCATGGTTGCTTCAGTCCTTGGATATTCAACTCATAGAGAAAGCTGCTTATGTAGATGTGTGAGCATTACTGTAAGTGCATGTATAAAATGGGAAAATGCCTTAAATCTTAAATATGTATGGATAGGAAAAAATACTTTGTCTCCATGATTATGGGGGCTGTGAGTACCAAATTCTGCAAGTTGTCTGTCTGGCTCGCTATGAGCCTGGCAAAGAGGCACCCCTGAGCTGCAGTCTAAGGAGATTAGACCTTCGGTGAACCCAGGCCCTCCGGCAGCAAGTCCAGGCTCCCTCACATTAGGCAGAGCCACCTGTTTCCCTTACAACCCACAAGTTTAATTGCAAATCTCTTCCAAAAACAATCCCACCGAACCATGAAGATCAATGTTTCAGCAAATGTTTGGGTTCTGAGGCTGGGCCATGATGGTACATAATATAACCTGTCAAATCCTATTTATTTCTTCAAAATGAGAAGCCAGTGATACTGCGTGCTTTGATTTAGCCTTCCTTGTCACTTCCTGATTGCTCGGCTGATGTGAGTCCCAGAAGCAGCACTCTGTGGGCTGTCACTTGTCCCCTTGATATTTGGTGTCTGGTTGGGTTTTATCCAGGGGAATCCTTGGTAGTACATAGATAGGAGCTCATAGAAAACAGGACCTGCTAAGGTTTCCAGACATCATTCTCAGCTCCTTTCAAGGAGTTCCTCTGAACCAACCTTCTTCTCTGGGGCTTGAGTCCTCATGTTTCTGCTATTTGCATGCCTGATGTACCCACGCTTCAGGCTATGACACCATTCTGTAGGTGCCTGGCTGTCTCATTCTCTACATTTCATTTTTGGTCTCTCAGGTAAGGCTGCTCACATTGTACTATGTTGCTTATCCTATATGCTGCCTGCTGGAATCCTAAATAAGTCCCAAGAAGTGAATTTTCATGTGCTCCAATCTCTCGCCCTCAGCCCTGCTGCATTACTGCTGGCTTTAGTCCGTATGTTCTATTACAAAATACCATGGATTTGATGATAATATAGAGTAGAATGTTTCTCTTGCGGTTTTTCTTTTGGCTCTAACGAATCCACATAAGGACCAAAGGATGAGGATTGGAAGCCAAGCACTTTAAACCAGAAAAAGGAAACAGAAAAGATAATTTGAAGTTTCCTCAAACGTCAGAAAGACTCCGGTTTGTCTCAGCTCGAAGTGTTCAGAAATATGTGTGCTTCTTTGAGAGAGCATCTCTGTTCTAGAACAGAAAGCGAGGGGACTTCTTCACAGTTCCTCATTCCACAGTGTTCAGCTGCGGAGGCTGCTGCAGCTCTGGGGTAAGGATGCTTGGTCACAGTTTCCCTGATATCAGAGTTTGCCGTCCCCCACATGATGCTGGTTTAATGTCATGCAGATTGCAGAAGTTGTACATGCAGGGAGATTTCCCCTCAGATTTCAGAGGAGGGCTTAAGACTTTTACCTCACAGAGGGCAATGCATGGAGCTGTGGGGGTGAAGCGACAATGTCGATAAAGTCCCCCAAAGTTGGAGGAGGTGAACATGCAGCATCTGCTGAGGAAGCTGTGGTCCATGAGCAGAGCAGCTAAGCAGCCAGGGCATCTGTGGTCCCGGGGTCCCCAAATTGCTCAGAAAAGCATGCCATGCCAGGGGCTATCTTACCCCAGATAATGAAATACAGGATGCAGTGATAGGTATCAATCTTCTTTTTAGCTCTTGACTATCTCCTATTCTTTCCTTTTAGCATGGACATGCTTACCCTGTGTCACTGTACCTTGAAACTGGAAACTTGTTTGTAAGTTTTATCGTGCTTCAACGTGAAGATTTTCCTGTGACTTTTAGAAGAGATTTCACTAGGACTTGAAAAACACTGGGCATCTTCTGTCTTCAGTGAAGGAACTGGTTCATTCTCAGTTTCAGGCAGGATGTTGGGCCCAGTGAAGCAGACTCCTTCACTCGTTATTTATTTGAAGTGTGGTTTAAGGTGGGGTCCTGGAGTGTCAACTCGATGTGGGTGAAAAACGGTGGCTGAACTTGGGTCACCTTGATTGGTAAGGGGGCCACCCATGGACCTACTGGAGCACATTTGCTTGCCTGGGTGCAAGTCTGGGTGGGTTTTGGGGGGCATGACCTTGGGATGTTTCTCTGGTTCCTGGCCTCTTCTTCTTACCCCAGTTCCTGGCTCCACTCTCTGATAGGTGCCTTGAGCCCAGTGGCTTTGACACACCACACATGCCATCACAGTGTTTGCCTTGGAGAGAGCTGATCCAGGGTAGAACTCTCTGAAACTACCAGCCCAATTTATACTGCTCCCTTTAACAACTGAGAGTGTAGTTTTTGTGTCGCAAAATACAAAACAGGAAATCTGATTGAAACAATGTTTGAATAACATATCTTATTTGTTTACCTAATTGTTTTATTAACGTATCTTTATCTGTTTGAGAGAGGCTTTTGTTGAGAAGTTCAGCTTAGCCTCGAGACTACCTTATATCCCAGGCTGGTCTCAAACACAAAGCAATACATTGGCCTCAACTTTCCCAGTGCTGGGATTACAGACATACCCCACCCACCACACCTGTCAACATATTTTAAAATAATTTGTCCTTTTGTAAATTTAAATTAAACTTCAAATATACAATGATTTGTAGAACATGATGACATTTTTAGTGGACTTCTCAGGTAGCTTCAGTAGTTAATATAATTTGCTGAATTAGCTACTTCATATATTTGAACATTCTTGGAGAGGATTTTGTTTTATTGTTTTACATTCACAACTACTACCTAAGATGCATACTATAGATTTAAAAGCCATTTCTTTAAATCTTTGAATATATTATTATGTCAACCACCTCTGGTATGATATCTTATCTCTTTTATAACAGAATTAATAGTGTTTATGGTACATATGTGTGCAATGAGTGTTTGACACCTTTGTGTTTTTTCTTGAAAGGACAGGGAAGGGAATAATGAATAAGTATGAGAACCTGAGGGCTATGAGTAGAAAAAAAGAAAAAAAAACTGACTAAATTTTAATGACCAGCCAAAACTACTGAACTAATAGCCATTTTTGCAAAGAATGTACTTGTTATTTTCTATTTTAGGAAAGGAGGAAATTATTTATGAATGGCTGTTAGTCTTTTCAAACACAGATATCCTAAGATTCAAATTTAAGACAGAGGAAGGTATAAGAACAGAAAACACAGTGAAAATTTTCTTCTATTGTTCAGATTTAACGTTCATCCAGTGAGTGATTTTTGGGAGAGTTTTCAGTGTGAATAGAAATCAGGCTCTTTCTTTTATTTCTTTTTTTTTTCTTAGTTTAATGATTAAGAGCTTAGAGGTAGCATCATCTATTTTTTTTTCTCTCCATTTTTTTTCACTTTTTGGTTGTTTAAATTTAACACAGGTTATATTACATATTTTCATCATCAGATCAGTTTAGATTAATACATATAGGTATATAAGATTGATCAAACAATTAAACATTAACCCTTCTAAATCAAAATTATTATCTTTTTTTCCCCCTTTCTTTTCTATGAAAGTTGACATATTGCATAATGTCCTCACAATCATTCTACAGAGTACATTGTGTGGGCATGACCCACCTCCCTATTGATGTTGCTTAGAAAAAAAAGGAAAAGAATATACTTCTCTTTGGACTAAGAGGAAGCAGGTACATATACAGTCAAATGTTCTGCAATTGCAGTGGGCCACCAGTGAAGCTTGTGATGTTGGAAGCTATTGAATCTAAGCCTCCTGAAGCTCATAGCTCTATGCTTCATGCATTGTAATTAAGCATTTTTTTTTTTTATCCTGCTGGGTGGTCAAGGGCAAGTTGAAGCAAGACCTGTATAACAAAACATTTTTTTTTGTATCTTCCAGGGTCAAATCCCCTCAGGATTAAGTTTGGGACCATAGGCAGTACTTTGTAGAACTGTTGTTAGTGTCAGCCTTCGGGACGAGTCACGGCCATTGCTTGGCCATTTTGCTTTCTATGAAAGCCTGAGAGAATGTTTTTCTCTGGGTGACTTTCCTTAGACGCACCACAGTTCATTCATCCCTTTCCTCTGAGGTCCCATAATCTCCTTGACCAGGAAATTTGGGACACCTCTGAGTTATAGGATATTACAGCACAGGTTCCCTTATATCCTGGGTCTTTATTGACCATGAAGGGCTACGGCCAAAATATTGGCTATCCTTATAGCCCTTCTTTTTCTCCAATTTTTGCTCTGTTAACTTATATTCTTAGCACTCCAGCAGAAAAGCTTTGTGATACTATTACTCTGTAACATAGGTACTTGAGCTTACCATCACTGGCTTTCTGAGTATCAAATATCTTTGACTTAGCTTGGAAATGATATTTTCTGGAATCATTGATATTCTAATAACTTTCTATACAATGTGATATAAGCAGTTACACAATTTTGACACAGATATTTGGAAATTCAAGGAAAAACAATATTGTACCCTTTCAAGAATATGGTATTTGGCCCAGTCTCTTATTTTCAAGTACTACTCTTGAGAGAGAGAATGAGGGTGATCTGGCTGCTACATCTGTCACCCCATTGATCGCCAGGGTTGATTCGTCTGATCTGGCTGGCTAGGAGCGTGTCCCCTTCCTTCCTCAACGATCCATGTGCGTCCCTCCCAAAGCTGCGCGTTCGGTCGAAGAGGACGACCACCCCGATAGAGGAGGACCGTTCCTCGGTCAAGGGTATACGAGTAGCTGCGCTCCCCTGCTAGAACCTCCAAACAAGCATCATCTATTTTAAATCTCTGGAATCATGTCCTCCATATACAGAGAGGTGCTGGGGGCTATTTCTTGAGTTCTCTTCTCAAACACATACAACTTAAATTTTGCAGTAGAAGTAACAATACCACTAAAACTCTCTTAAGACCATTTTGAGGATCTGAGTTAGGACTATTTTTTTAACTCATTATTTCATATGTATAACAACCCAGAGACTTAATGGTCTAAGCTCTGCTTTATAGAAAATGTCATGCAGAACTATGAAATTCAGGTGTTTATCTACATCCTAATAGTGCACGGCAAAGGCTGAAGTTAGGGGAGTGCTTAGATAGCCAGCATTTTGGCCCCAGAACTTCAAGGTCAGTGAGGATTCAGGACATAGAGAACCTGTGATGTGACATCCTATAACTCAGTCGTGTCCCAAATTTTCTGTCCAAGGAGATTGTGGGACTACGGAGGAAAGGGATCCATGACGTATAGTGTACCTAAGGAGAGTCACCTAGAGATAAAACATTCGCTCAGGTTTTCACAGAGGGCAAATGGGTCAAGCAATGGCCGTGATTCATCTACAAGGCTGACAAGGACAACAAATCTACAAAGCACTGTACACGACTTCAAGGTGAATCCTGAGGAGATGTGACTGACCTTGTCAGATACAAAAGGTAAATTTTTGAGTATACAGGTCTTGCTTTAACTTGGTTTAACTAACTAGCAGAAAGTTATAACCTCAAAATTTCAAAAGTAGTGTCTTATTAATATGCCCAGCTGTAAAAGGATTAAGTCAGCAACTTCTGACCACTGCCAGATCCGCTGATAACCCACCGCTATTATGGACTGTTGGACTCTATTGGGTTCTTTTGCTGAGTTCAACTACCTACAATCTTTGGACTGGCAGCAAATATGAAAAGGCCTTTGAAAGATTTCTCCAAATTCAACTTCTGTAACAGCAATGGAACACCCATCTCTGACAAAACAACAGCAAAGTGGGGGATAGAAAGGATCATATTGTATGAAAAATATATACATCTGAACATGTATTTACAAAATAGGATAGGTCTACAGCCACTTTCCCTCAGTTCGATGAGAAGAAAGGTGTGTACTAATATTGTTTAGACAAGATATCCTGTCTACATCTTCTACTCTGAGCAACTGCCACAAAGACAACAGTATGAGATGCATTAATTATTGTAATTGTCCCACAAGCCCATTTTGCAACTCTCTCATTGATATTTTTTCTCATTAAAATGAATAATTTATTTTTTAAAAAATCAGATATATTGAGAAACAGCAAACTCCTGTTGTGGATATCTCTTCTGCGCTCACATCCGGCCTCACATGCAGCCTGGAGCTGCACCATTAGTGCTGTTTGCACCTCTCCCACCCTCTATCTCCTTGCTAGACTCGCTCGCAACCAGAAGACAGGCTTCCGCCTAAGATCTATGCCTGTTCCCTGAACAGTCTTGCAGCTGTTCTTGTGATTTGCAGTTTTTCTTCTCCTTCTCGTAGTGAAAGATTTTGGCTCCCTTCTTTCTAAAAGGCTGACCTGCTTTCTGAATTCATTGCTTCCCATTGCCTTATTAGAACTGAGTTTGAGTTTTTGCTGAGTAACTCAACTACAGGTGGGTCAGTTTCTTCAGTGTGATTTTCCCTGATTCTCAAGAAGGCAGGGTCTCCTGTTCCTCCAGTTCCTACCCTGAAAGAGGTCCAAATGTTTCCCCTTTATTTCATTTCTGTTGTACTAATTACTAATGCTTTAACATTTACAGGTTTAAAAGTTTGACGCTGAAATATGAGCCCGTGCATCTTCCATACTTGCCATTCCACGTGTCTTTATTTGAGTTGGAGTTTTCTGTTGTGATGTTCTTGCGAGCACTTCTGAATTCTAGGAGCCAAATGTGCACCCTGTAGGTTTTTCCTCATGTGAAAAAGGTGCTGCTAGCACTGCTATCTGTAAGTGTCTGCTGGATGTGCTGTGCTTGGACGGAGAACAAGGAATTTATTTTTGTGGAATTTCAAGATCCTCAGCTGTAAGAGAAATAAAAGCATTGGCTAAATTTTTTCTAAAGGAAAATTTCTCCAGGCCAATTTAAACAAGCAAGCCGTCCATAGTTCTGTGTTACTGTAATAAGGAGTCAGGCCAGCACAAGTATATGAACTCAACGCTGCAGAAACAGGGCGGGTCACTGGACTTGATATGAAAAATACTAAAATTTATCAGCAGCGTAATTGGTGTGTTGTGGTTGCTGTTGACCTATTGTGGTGTCCACAGTTGTCTGTCCCTGGGAGATGTCACCTCCTCACTGAGGCTCCCTACAGCAGGTAGATTTGTTTCTGCACTCAAAGACTGATAGAGAGGAGGCTGAACGCTTCTGACAGCTGCGTTTCAAATATGTCTTCCTGCTCTGTCCAAGGGGGTCTCAGGGTTCCTATTCCTACCAGCGGCCCAGTCATACGTTTCGGAACTGACTATCATTTTTCTGAGCTTTTGCCAATGTAGCGAAATGGGGGTCTGGATCTGAGGCCCCCAGAAGATGTGTTGACACTCGCAGTATGGTGAGAGAAGGTGTGGAACGCACAGGGTCGCAGTCATGGGGAGAACATTCTGTTGTCCTCAAGCCCACAAACCAGTGGCACGTGCAGAGTCCCTTGCCTTCTTTAAAAATCTCCTGGAATCACCCTTTTGAATAAGCTGCTTAGAATTTTTATAATAACATTCACAAAAATTCTATTTATTTCTTTATTTAAATTAGTCTACAGAGTCTCACTACACAGATCAGACTCGTAGTGATTCTCCTGTTTTCAGCCTACCGAACACTGGGAAAATAGACCCTCACCACCAGGCCCAGTCTCAGTCACAGTCTCAGAGCACCCTGGGGCTGTGGTCAGCATGGCATGCAGGCAACCAGCCGCTGCGCACTCCCTAAGCAGGTGCTCAAGCCCGCTGAGCTATCTGGCCAGATCAAAAAGCCGTTCAGAATTTTTATCTACCTTTTCATTATTTTGCTTCCAAATACAATTTTCTTGTTCAAGAAGTACATGATTTTACTATTAACTGAAACAATTATAATTTTATATGCCACTTAATACAGCTTGCTCATAAAAGCACATATGGATCACTACTGTAGTTCAGTTTTGTAATACTGTTTTAGTTACTTTTTACTCATTGCTGGGACAAATACTCGACCCTCAAAGTGAAGGAAGGAAAGGTTTATTAGCTCACAGTTATTGGAGGTTTCAGTCCATATTTGGCTGGCCCAAGGCTGAGTGGAGCAAGACAGAGAGCATCCAGTTCATGGCAGAGGAACAGCAGCAAAATGGTGACAGAGGCAGCCAACCAAACAGGGCAGCAGAGAGCAACAGCTCTAGTCTGTCTCTCCGTCTCTCTTTATATTCCAATCAGGCTCCTGCCTTAGGATATCCACCCTAGACCACATTCATAGTCCCAGCCCTACTCAGACCGATAATCCCATCAGTATTAAAACACATGATCCCAGTGACTCATGAGTCCAGTCTCAATCTATAGAAGTCCCCGCCCAATGACTACATGAAGCTTTGGGGGGACAACTAGACATAAACCATAAAAAATAATAATCATACTGTGTGTGTGTGTGTGTGTGTGTGTGTGTGTGTGTGTGTGTGTGTGTGTATGTGTGTAAGAACAAAAGCAGATAAAGCAAAAAAAAAAAAAAAAGAATACAGTGAGAAAGAGGAGTGAGAACCAAGATGTCTTAAAGTGGTAAACGCAGCCTGGCTTGGCGTCATGTTCGTGGTGCCTTTTAATGACTCTGACTTTCATGTGGCTCAGCTGTACTGAATTTCCTTAAAGGATACAGTTTTGATTCCTATACAAACAATTTAAAATGAACCACTGTTGGCCGGGCGTGGTGGCTCACGCCTGTAATCCCAGCACTCGGGAAGCTGAGGCAGGAGGATTGGTGCGAGTTCGAGACCAGCCTGGGCTACAAAAGTGAGCTCAAGGCCAGCCTCAACTGCATAGCGAGACCCTGTCTCAAAAAGACAAAAAAATAAAAATAAAAATAAAAATAAAAAATAAAATGAACCACTGTTTCCTGGTGACCTGATTCAGAGAGTGTAGGGGATTTGTTTATTTTGAATTATGTATCTGGCAAAGCTTCGTGATGGATTATGCAGATATGCAGATAAATAAAATAAATCCTCCTCAAGTATAGTGTAAACCATCTACAAACTTATGTTTTATCCTGTACCATAAACCTTCCCCGTGTGCAGGGAGTATGACAAAGTTTAGAGAGAGGGAAGCATAAAGGATTTAAGTTCAAAGTTCCTCTCAGAAGTTCAAGAACATGAACAAATTCCATCTCATCACTCACTAGCTGTATGAGTTTGGACAAGTATTTCAAAGGCTGTCAGCCTCTGTCCCTCAAGGATAACACAGACAAATCCATAATAAAACTCACAAGGCAAATGAGAAAGTGCAAAATGTAGTATGTCCACAGGATGGAACCTAGTGAGCTCCTACATACAGTAAGAATGGAATAAAAGTTATCATTATTACAGCATGCTTGTCGGCATTGAAGGAGTCTGAATTCTCATGTGGGATTGGGATGACATTGTCTCTTAGCCTAAGCCTCCATTCTCATGTTTTTGTGCACTTTCTAGTTGACCCACAAAACGCACAGTAATGTTACCAGTACTGCCCCATGCCTGCAACTGGATAGCAAACAATAAGCTTATCTCTTAGCATGGCTGAATTATCCATTCATATTTGGTAATCCGTGTTCTAGTATTTTAGCGACTCTGAAACCTTATCATCATTTAAAAAAGCCTCCTGTTTGCTTTGGTAAAATAGTTTCTTAATGGAAAAATGTGAATGTAAAACTAAATTTTGTGAATGAAGTTTCTATTGTCCTGCTGACATGACAAGAGATTTCTAAGCATGTGAAACCTATGGATCATATTCAAATTTCAGATTGAAACTTCTAGTTTTCAAATATGGTGGTTGTAAGCAAGCCAGCTGTTCTTAGAGAATATGCTTAGTTTAGAAGATGTAGCGTTTTGTTATTGAAACATTAAGAGGATAAACATCTAAACAAACACAACGTCATTGTCACTCATGCTCATTGTGTAAGAGTTTTAATGAGTGTTAAGTTTTATTTTTTCTTTTCTAAATGGAATATTTTACATCTAAACTTGGATCTTCACTGTCAATGATGGTTTATGGCCAGTGTTGACTACTGAAGCAGATTTATATAACATTACATAGTAGGCTCACAATGGCTGCCTATGGAATCAGGTGTGTGCCTTAGTTAGTCTTCTGCAGTTGCTGGGACAAATACCCAACACCCAAAATGAAGGAAGGAAAGGTTTATTTAGCTCACACTTACTGGAGGTTTCAGTCCATACTTGCCCATCTCCAACGCAAACTGGCACATGGCCGAGAGCAGCAGTTTATGGCAATGGGACAGCAAGGAAATGGTCACACAGGCAACCGATCAAACGGGGTAACACAGAGCAACAGAGAGGCTGTCTCTCTGTCTCTCTTTATGTTACATTCAGGCTCTCTATCTCAGCCTATCTTCTTCAGGCCACACCTATAATTCCCAGCAGTACTGAGACCCATAGTCTCATCAGTACTAAAACACACACTTGCAGTGGATCATGAGTTAAGTCTCGAACTCTAGAAGTCCCCACCCCATGATTGCATGAGTCTTTGGGGGGACAACTAGACATAAACCATAGCAGTGCAGAAATGGGCACAGCAGCTGCGTGCCTACGAGGGTTCTGGAGGGTTCAGTCCAGAGCTGTAGGCCTGGAGCTCCCTGCACAGTCTAGAGCGAGGCCCCTTTAAGGAGAACTGAAAGTCTGAGCCTGAAGCCAAGAGATGACATCCAAGGTGAAGACGACGAAGCCTGGTGCTCCTTGCAAGGAACAGAGGCGAGCCTTCCTCCTCCTGCTCCCTGTCCTTCCTGCCAGGTGTAAGCCCCTTAGTTCGTGCCATTCATCCTGACAGTATGTCTTTAATCTTCAGTAATTCCATTCCTCCACACCCAGAGCCATCCTAAACAGATGAGCAGGGTGATTGTCACACAAGAGCACACAGCAATTAGCAATTGTGTTGCTGCTCTGCTTCTCCAACTGGCTGTAGCATCTTACATAAGCACCTGACTCAACTCAGGATTTGTCCTTTGATTTGTTAACCTAAGAGAGGGACCAACTGTGAAAACCACAGGAAGTGACAGTGTTGGACGGCATGAAGACGACACATTATTTTCCTTGAAAATGTATTTCAAGAAGATTTTAGGAAACACTTCAGAAAGTTGTTTGATGTAAAGCTTCTTGCTTCATCTGACAAAAACTGTTTTGCTTGTGTGTTTTCCTCTCAGTTTCATGAGAAGGAAAGGGATTTCTGCGTTTTAAGAGTCAGAAGACAAATAAACCAAAAACACAGGAGTGCAGCACCAGGGAACCTTCCTTCTCCAATCAGTCTGCTCCTCCCCCATGCATCTGCTGGCTGGTGCTGATAATCATTAGGAGAAAACATTTCCTCACTAGCATCTTAATGTCTTATCGTGAAAATAGCGACTTTGCGGATGCATGTCACAAAATCCACAAGACAACTGACAGAGCTTGAGGGTTCCATTTACTGACAAATTTACCTTAGAAATCTGCTGACCCAGCACAAAGGAGAATTGTGGGTAAAATCTGACTATCGTTTTTTTTTAATTATGAGCTTCTTTTCCCCCTGATTTCTCTTAAAAGATACTTTAAAACCTTCATTATTTGTGAGAAGCAAAACTAAGAAAGATATAAAAATAAAAAGAGCCGTTGAGAATGGAAAGAGTTTAGTTGCATGGGAACATAATAATGGAAGGAGCTTTGTTTGATGCTTTATTAAAATAAATTTTCTTCTTGCATTCTGATGGCCTGTAAAATATATAAGTAGTTATTTTCTAGTTTACTTATCAGTTTATCTGCATGAATGAATGTGAGTGTAACATGATATGTTCCTTAAACTTGAGCGATTTTCAATGGAATTTTTTAATTTTAATTTTTGATATTGTTATTTTACAAAATAAATACATTGCATAATGTCAACATCATAGTTAAAAGAAGCATCTATCCTAATGATGCTTAGACAAGAAATCATGTCTGCATCTTGTATTCAATGGAATTTTGACACAGCAAGCTTAGGCCTCTGCTGTATGAGTCATACAACATCACAACTCAGAGGGCTTCAGCACCTAGAGGCTTCAGAGGGCCACACGGACTGCAGACTACAGACAGGGCTGTGGGTGAGATAGGCCCCAGCGCTCTCCACTGTGCCTGTACAGCATACTGTTGTTTCTTGCTGCCTTCATGACTGTGGTAGTTGATATACTGGTCAACTTGAGGAAGCCTGGCTGAATGGGTTGGGCTGGTTCCAGGCTGTAGAGGATCCATCCTGCAGGATGCCGAAGGCCTGCCTTGGGATGTGATTGGTTCTACGCTAGGGCCAGACGGGCCACCCCACAATGACTCAGCAAACAAGTGTATTAAAAGAGTTGAGGAAGGCTTTGTAAGATCGGAGCAGCCCAGCCCAGCGCAGAGCAACAACATTGCCCTAGCTGCGTCCTGCCTGGCCCAGCCCTATCCTGCTTCCTTGGAGAAGTTCGAGTTTTTGGAGGAGCTGGATCTTCGCAACCATGACACGTTGGAGGAGTTCTGTGCTGGGACAGCATTTGGAAGAGAGAGACTTGATGGAGGTTACAGCACTTGCTCCTCCTCTGCTCTTCATTGTTTTCTGCCACCTTGGGGCCAACAGAGTATGAACTGAAACCTCCACAAACTGTGAGCTAAATAAACCTTCGCTTCCTTCATTTTGAGTGTCGGGTATTTGTCCGAGCAATGAGTAAAAATAACTAAGACAGTGAGGAGGGGAGGAATTCCAGTGAACAGGGAAGAGGATTGGAGAGCTGAGGGAGCGAATTGGGTCTGCTTGCAACTTGCGGAGGGAATCCCAGCTGCACCCCCAAAGACACAGCAGAGCAAAGAGTGGGTGGAGTCGGCTGACCATGGCCAGAAGTGCCTTGTCCACGTAGATTTATTTTGCCAAGCGGGGCTTTTGCACTACATGTCAACGCTATTCCTAAGACAATAGAAGATGCTGAGGCACAGTCCGCAAACTGGGTTGTATGAGTATGGAAAGCTTCTCGCTTGGGAGACCCTGGAAGCCCTGGGCGCTGCCATTTCCTCCTGCTCCTCTGTCCTCATCAACACCATTGCCACTGACAAAGAAGCCCGGCTTATGGAAGCCCTGGTACTGTCCAGGCACGATGCTAAGCACTTGCTGCCCACGCAAGTACACAGTCACCCCTAACTCACCTTGTAGCCCAGGCTGGTCTTAAACTTTCAACGATCCTGTTGACACAGCCTGCCAACTGATCGAATTGTAGGCACGCACCACCATACCTGGCTATCATTTACCTTTGTCGACAGAAGAATTGGACAGAAACATAAGAAGCCTGCATGAAGTTTACAGTTGCCAAATGTAAACTAGACCATCTGGCCTCATGTGCCTTCTGTGGAGAGGTTTTCGTAGTGGGGTCTCTATTCCTTCTGGTGAACACCAATTTGTAACATCCAGACAGCTAGTCAGAGTCCTATCTTCATTTTATTTCTCCATTAATATAGATAAAAACTTTCAGTCATCTTAGAGGGCTATAGATGCTCACTGAAATGTGAAGAAGGGTGACTTTGTTTCATGGCAGTGAGGATTATCATTACCAAAATGGAATAGCAGTAGTCTAGTATCATTTTAATCAGAAAGATTTAAAGAAAAAAATTCCCTCAAATGAAGGCTTGAGCATATCATCTTGCTTGGTTGCTACAGTAAATGAAAACTTTAAGAACATTTCTTGATTTAGCTATTGAGCTGGACAAGGCTAGCCATCTTCAGAAATAAAGCAAGGCTAGGTCGGATCTGTTACTTGTGTTCTGCGGGTCCTCTCTGGAATGCTCATACAGCTTGCCCTCTCCATCACTCTTGACAGTCTACGGTCTACACACTTCTGTATTTTACTACACAGGATGGGTTTTGGGTAGGGAAGTATGTTTCTCTTCACTTTCCGGCCCACTCTGCATAAACACGAATACTATGATCCAAGGAGTGGCACCGAGAGCTTTCCTTCAGCTCATCACTGCTGGGAAATTCTTCTCAAAATCCTGCATAGAGCAATCCCCCTGCTTTATTATCCCTAACTGTGTGTCATTCCGTGTTCTACAACGACTTCACTTGGTACTAACATGCCACCCGCCAGGCACTCAGCAAAATCGCCAGATATGTGACATCCTTACAACCAGGAACTGCCCTGCGCAGTTGAGACGCAGGGCAACATTCCAGGTAAGATTTGCACATTTCTCCAGGTGAGCACGCTCCAGACCTGGTGTCACCTGGTCAGCCTCCAGGGTTGTATTCACCAGCTGTCATTCCACTCAGTGAAGTCTCAGGAAGAGCTCAGGTTTTGCTTTTCGGTTCTTGTACTCTCGCACCTCCAACCTGTCATTTCTGTGCCAAACCAGGGCAGCACTGAGCAGAAGTAGTGCTTTCGTATTTTATTTTCACCCGGTTAAAAATGTACCTAAAATTCAGGATAATACATATATAGACACATCCAGGTGCTATTGTGAATTCTGTTTACATTTGCTGCAGACCAAAAGCATGTTACAGCAAAAATACAGAGATTAATTTCCTTAAACCCTTTCCTTTTATGCCATTTGCTGAAATCTATTTTGTGTTTCCTATTTAATTGTGGTTGGCACCCAAATACAAGCTGTTAGAAGGCTTACATTTATAAATCAATTTTCTCTAAGGTTTAATGTATCACAAGACAACATTTTTCTACTGAATCAACACATGACTCAACATATCAAAGAAGCACAGATAAAAGAATTTCTGGCAATATTGTTAACGGGAACTTTTTATAAACCATAGCTATCAAGAGATTGTTACTTTACTGTTACGGAGAGAGGGCTGTCTGTCTCTATTATGCAAAGCCTCAAGGCCATTCTTAGACATTTTTTGACACAGCAGTAGATTAAACACACATTTTTTCCAGCCTTTTTACTGTCATGCATTTACTACTAATACTGTGAAGCTCGGCATGGTGCGCTACTGTCTTAGCCAGCTTGCAGTGTTGTAACAGAATACCACAGACTGGGTAATGTACAAAGAATGCAAAGTGATTTCTCATAATTCTGAAGGCCTGTAAGTCTCAGGTCGAAGTACCAGAAGCTCTTTCAGTGTGCATGGCGAGTCTGGTCTCTGTTTCTAGATGGCACCCTGAGCTCTTTACCCTTTGAACAGAAGAACCCCATGGCTTCTCCGTGCAGGAAGCCGCAATGCAAAAGGAGACAGCACTCCTTCAGCTAGATCTCTGACACCATTTCTGGGGCCCCCATAACACAAACACTTCCAAAAGCCACTTCTTCCAATGCTATTTTATTGGAGATTAAATTTTTAGTGCAGAGATTTTTTTTTTTCCAGACACATTTAGTGCATACATATTATGGTCCAGCAGAAACTGTGTTAAGTTTGCTTAATGCATTTATTCATAGGCACCTTGCAAATTTATTCCATAATACATGGTCTGCTACTATTTATTATTATTATTATTAACATTAAATTAAAATATAATACATATAGAAAGAGGATTGGTAGATTTTTACAAAAGGCAATTCTCTGGACTTCAAGCACCTTCAGAGTTGAGCCATGTCAGCCCCTGCAAATTAGTGCAAGTGCCACAGGTGGGGCTCAGCTCCAAGGCAATCTGCTCAGACACTGATCCCAGTGCCAGTGTTCCATGAGGCACACATGACTGCTCAAATTGCAGACAGCCTGGTGTTTGCACCACCATCTTTGGGTTAGATAATTTGTTACCATGATTCACATATTGCATGGGAATCCGTTAGTTTTGAGGTTGTCTGAATATTTAGATTATAGGAGCACTTGTCTCTGTGTAGTTTATGTACTGTCTTAGATACTCTTATCTCATGCTGGGATAAATACCCAATACTCAAAATGAAGGAAGGAAAAATTTATTCAGCTCCCAGTTACTGGAGGTTTCAGTCCACATTCAGCTGGTTCCAAGGCAGACTGGCACATGGCAGAGAGCAGCAATTCATGGCAGCGAAACAGCAGCAAAATGGTGGCAGAGGCAGCCGACCAACCAGGGCAGCAGAGCAACAGAGAGAGACTCTGTTTTGCTGGCTCTCTTATGTCACATTCAGGATCTCTGTCTCAGGACACACCCATCATCTGAGCAATACTCAGACCCATAATTTCATCAGTACTAAAGCGTATAATCCCAGTGGATCATAAGTCACATCTCAAACCCCATGAGGCTTTGGGGGGACAACTAGACACAAACCATAACACTTACCATAGGGTAAGTAGGTGTGTTTACGGCTCCATAAACATGAACTTATCAGTCTAATTATTTAAATACATTATGATCAAGAGTAACATATCTTTGTTAATTTTTATAACACTGAGTAACAGAAAATGCAACATTAATTTTTTTCTAATTTCTTCGAAAATTGTGTATATCGTGGCTTAAAAAGGTCAACGCACATTATAATGTCATATTGGCCTTTTTTCCCCTTTTAGTGTTATAATTTTTTATTTTTATTTAATTATTTATTTTTTGTGCAGGGTCTCACTGCACAACCCAGGCTCATACTGACATAGTGGTCCTCCTGATTTCTGCCCCCCCCCCCCGTGTTGGGATTACAGATGTGTGCCACCATGCCTCGACTCCATGGCCGGCTCAGCACGCCTCAGGGCGGGGCTGCTGCGCCATGTGGTGCCAGGGATCAATCCCTGTCCCATACCCTTACCTAATAGTGCTATAATTTAAGTAGATTTTGTTGCTCTTGTTTTGTGTTACCTACCATGAATCAAAGTCAGGACCTTGCGCTTGGCAAGCAGGCACTTATACTGCTCAGTTGTATCCTGAACCCCTAGTGGTATGATTTCAATAAAATATCTAGTCGCTAAACATAATGGTGAAGACTTCAATACTGGGTGCGCCTGTTGGCATGTCACTAGCTCGTGTTTTTCTCCTTTTGTTTATTATTGCATTTGTTAAATGCTAAATGAAATTTTGAACCTCTTTCTTCTTTTTTATATTATTATTATGGCTGGCTCAGCCTGCCCTGGGGGTTGGGTCTGGTGCAGCATGTAGTCCCAGGGATTGAACTGAGGTTCCTGTGGTTGCTTAAGCTTTCCTAAGCAGGTGCTTTACTCTGCTGAACCATCTCTCTGGCCTGAATCCAGGCTGAATGTCCTTCTTTTGAATAAATATATAAATATATTTATATTTTAATAAAAATGTAAATAAATATATCTTTTTTCAGTACAGAAAGTGCATAATATTTTATAGTAGTATTTTATTTCTTATTTTTTGATTGGAGCATACCTCATGAGATTTTAATCGAATCTGTTACTGCCTCTCATGGAATTATTGTAATCATCAAATAGCATTTAGATGTTGTCATTTCTGCTGCTTCCTCCAAGTTCTGTCGTTTATGCTACGAACACTTGTCAATGAGGAGACATCATTTATTTTTCTCTTTCTCAGCATATACTTTTTTCTCTCCAATAAGCTTTCTCCTTTTTGCAGTTTTATTTTTCAGATCTTTTGATATTTCCCCAGGTTCAATCTCAGTGTCCCAAATACATCTATTTTATTACAAAAGAAATTCACTGAGTTCTGGAGAAATATAAAAATTATGACTAGTATACCTACAGTGAAAGTTTTTTTATAGAATGTAGTACAAAATCACACATTATTTTTCATATATAAAAGTAAGCATAAATTAATCAAAGAAAATAACCAGAATTTGTTACTAGTTTTTTTTTTTTTTTTGTCTTTTTGAGACAGGGTCTTGCTATGAAGTTGAGGCTGACCTTGAGCTCACTTTTTGTAGCTCAGGCTGGCCTCGAACTCGCACCAATCCTCCTGCCTCAGGCTCCCGAGTGCTGGGATTACAGGCTTGAGCCACCACGCCTGGCAGTTACTAAATTTGACTAGAAACAAACATCAAGGATGAATGTAATGCTCTAAATAAGGAAGTGCACAGAAAAGAATTTGTATAGGACAAACGGATATGTGAGAGTCGCTCACGCAGATGATGAGATGGAGCAACCCCTGCCCAAGTGACACTCAAGACAGTCGGCACATAAGCAAACATACTACTCATCTCTAGTCCCCTCTCCTCCGTCTATGCAGGTCAGAGGTTGGTAGGAAACTTTCAGTCCTTTAACTCCATGGAGGGCTCCTGTTGCAAGTACCCCCCCCCATATTCTCAGGGTCACTGTCATGTAACATGAGTCAAGAATGCTTTCAGAGTGAAAAAATAGAAAAACTGTGTGACTCCCAATTCTTAATTTCAACCTGATTTATTTGAGAAAAATGAAACGCTCATGTGCCTGTATCTGGGTCTTGAAGGTCATCTTTAAGGCCATACCTGGTATCTGATCCTTCTTCTCTGGTGCTCGCTGCTCTTACCAAATTTGTAACTTTCACTACACTCTTCTGCCATGACTTTTCTGCCCGGAAGCCAGAAGACACTGGACTAAAAGTTCTGCAATGGTGGCCCACATTATCATCATCCTACAAGATTTGGCTGTTAGTTAATTTGTCCCCTCCACAGGAAGGCGAGTCTGCACAGATGCCTGAGTTTTTATGGACAGCTGTGCAGAAGTATGATGGGAGGATTGAAGGAAGGACCCAATGGCCAGAAGGACTGGAGAACCTGGCAAGCCTTGGGTTCTCCAAATACCAGCATTTCTCTTTGACAGAAGATGATGATTCTCCTGTCCCGCAGGTGTGTGGAGGCCGTG
This sequence comes from Myocastor coypus, assembly GCA_004027025.1. Taxonomy (NCBI): domain Eukaryota; kingdom Metazoa; phylum Chordata; class Mammalia; order Rodentia; family Myocastoridae; genus Myocastor; species Myocastor coypus. Next base: position 98,526 of record PVJA010000326.1, on the reverse strand, counting down.
TCTAAAATGAAGGCTTCATCTTCTATTTCAGAGGAACATCGAGGAAATATTTTCATATTAGTTTTCCTGGAGACAGACAAAAGGTCATGGGAACATTAAATACCAAAATGTCATATTTTGGGGTAGCATAGTTTATATCTCCTTAGTAGCCCCCCTTACTTCCTAATCTTGCCTTTTTCAACATTTGTCTTGGTTTTATTTTCTTAATTAGTTCAATAAATATGTGTCCAATGACTTGAGAAGGCATACACAGTAATAAAAGGTCTCAGAGCCGTTCATCCTGAAGATGTCAGAAATAATAATTATGTACCTTGTAACTGATGAAAGTTCAAACCCTGAGTGATGGCTGAGAGCTCGGCCACCCACTTCTGTCTTAATCATTTTCTTAGGTTGAGTTGAGCACCATCCCTAAAGGCCCAGAGACAGAAATTCAGACAAAGTGGTTTATTTAGAACAACAAGCAACCAGAGACTGATGAATGGTGGGGGACCAGAAGCGAAAGCAGCCAGTCAAGGGCAGGAAAGTTTAATCTCGCTAAACACACTTGAATTCCATTCTAAAAATGCTCTTACATTCTGGCTGAGAGTTGTTCCCAGGGATTTTTAATTCCATGATATTTCTGCTCTTCATCATAAGTAAGAAAAGTGTAATTTGGCTAGAAGCCTCTCAGGGACTGAGAGCTGAATGTGATGCTGAGCAGCCCGGAGGAACTAAAGCAGGAAGTCTGGATGGGCCAATGATATCATCTGTAAAATGGAAATTGGTAAAAACTGCCTAATGCTAAAATTAACTTTGGGAATGAAAGTGAATGGTTAAGGTAAAACTAGGTTAAACTGAAGGACTATTGTTGTTGTTGTTATTATTATTATTATTATTACTATTATTAATATTATTAAAATGAATTTAGGGCAGGGTCTACAGAGTGTACAGGGTATCACTACATAGATCAGACTCTTAATGATCCTCCTCTTTGTGCACCACCAGGCTCAGCCTCACTTCTGCTTCAAGGGCCCCATGTGTGGGGATGTTAAGGCACACCAGAGAGTGAACCCCAGCCGCTGTGCTCTGCCTAAGCAAATGCTTTTGTCTTCTGAGCTATCAGACCAGCCCATATTTTAGTGTCCTTAATCCCTGAAATTTCAAATTAGGTTGGGAAGTATATACCACTCAAATACTGTACTGGTTTGTGTCTCGAGGTCCTCTCAAAGCCTCATACAGTCACAAGATGGTTTCAGAGATGGTTTGAACATAGAATGTGTGATGCTGGGATTAAGGATTCTGATTAGGAAATTGTCCCACTGATTGATTTGGCATTGTTTTGGCTAGGATTACAGGTATGACCCTACCCACTCCAGTGGGGGCAGCTTGCGTACAATATAAGGGACAGAATGCGCCTTGTTCTCCCTTACTGCTTTCGCGATGCTGTGAGTTCCACGTGCTCTTGTTGGCAATGCCTGTCTGCCAAGATGCATTACTTGAAGAAAACCAACTATGGACTGAAACCTCTAACTGAATACAATAAACCTTCCCTCCCATAACTTTGGACATCAGGTATTACATCTTGGCAATGAGAAAAGTAATGAAGATAGAATTTGGTGCCAGAGAAGTAGAGTATTTGCTTTGATTACACCTAGCATGTGGTTCAGGAGTGAGAACGGCTTATAGGAAGAGCTTGGAAAGATTCTTTAGCCAGCTGAAAAACAAGAGCTGGAAAGCTTTAAGCTGTAATGTGTGGGAGATTCTGCTCAGAGCTCACAAGACTAGAAAGGCAGTGAAGATCAGGCTTAGGAGGAGTCTTCTTGGAAAAAGGACTGAATTGGCTGCTGGACGACAGGTGATGTGTGTTATGTCTTGGCAGAAAATTTTTCTGCATTTTCCACCTGTCTAGACACTTTGACACATAGATTAAGAGCAATAGTCTGATTAATCTGGCAGAAGAAATTTCCAGGCAGTGTAACATTGAGGCCATAGAACGGATACTATTGGAGACTTTTAGACAGAGCTATAATGAGAACCAAAGGAAATGAGCCTCGCACAATGATATAAAACATTATCCATTGGGCCAGAATAGAAGCTCCAGTAAAGCTGTGTGAAGGTAGAGCAGAGGCGATCTTGATTACTGAGAAGGAATTGCATAATAGAAAAGATGCCCTGGTGACTTCAGAAGACACAGAAGAATTCACCTTTTCAGCCTCAAAATAGTTAAAGTGAAAAGGACTTTGCTTTCAGAGGAAAGCCCCAGAGTAGCATGTTCCCGTATGGCGGTGACCCAGAGAAGCTGCTCCCTGGGATTTGGTTCATAGACACCAGACCCACATAGCAAGATAGAAGGAAGCCTAGCTACATCTCTAGTTGATAGAAGACCTTGGCGTCGGGCATCACTTACCTGACTCTGGTTTCAGGCTCATATAACATGCAAGAATTGGGAGATGTAGAAGGCTTCCAACCAGAAGTATAGAAGAAAACCTGTGAGGTCAGGCCACATGTCCCTGAGAGGGTAATGTGTGAAACTTGTGAAAGTGAAGCCGAATGTCCAGGTGGGACCTCAGAAGTTTGTAGAACCTAGGAATGTGAATCATTTGGGGAAATTACAAGGAAGGAGGGGAGCAAGTTCCACAGAGAAGCAATGGGAGGTACCACCACTAGAAGTGCCACAGAGGCTGAGCCATGCAGCACCTCTGGAGCTCACAACTTGCCACAGATTGCCCCAGGCATAGCACATAGAACCATAGGACTTAATGTTTACCTTGCTGTACTTTGGACTTGCTTTGGTCCAATTCCTATTGAATACTATCAATAAAAACATCTATGTATTAAAAATTTAATCCCTAATTCCACTGCGCTGGGACATGAACCGTTTTGGAGGTAGTACTCTATGAACACAGTAAGAACAGTTTTGGAGGGATTGCAATGCAGTTGGGGCTGCATAACCTTCTACCGGAAATGCCCAGATGTGAAAGCCCTTGCCAGACACTAGCACAATAAACTTGAAATTTCCAGCTTTCAGAAACATGAGCTCCACAAAACGCTGTTCGTTATAAATTACTTAGTCTAACCTATTCTATTATAGAAGCATTCAATGGAGGAAGGTGGTTTCCATAAATTGGAAAATGAATATAAATTTTAAATTCTAAAGACAAAGGACCCAATCTCTCTAGAAATTTCCACCAATACAAATCAAAGTTAAAAAAAGAATTTCTTTTGTTCCATGAACTACAGAAAAGAATCACTGAATAAACTGCCAGTAGGCCCGAGCAGGAAAGACATTTTACCTAAGAGGTGATTTTCTTTATGAGGTTTCCTTAGAAGTACTGAGTCAATTTAGAATCACTGTAGCTTAATTGGAGATACGAGGAAAATTAAATGACTTGTAATCATTTTATTTCTCCTTTGAAAATAGCTGAAGTCAGCCTTTTTAGATAGAGAAAATATAAGAAGTCATGAGCAAAACTGCTTATATTTATAATTGGTTGGTGAAACAAAAGATTTGCTATAAAATAGATGTATGTTACAATGTAAGCTCTGCCACTTATTAAATGTAATATTTTTAAAGTGTTTCAATGGTGCCCGGTAGGATGGCTGGGGCCCAGCAGGGTGGCTCAGTGGTCTAAAGTGCCTACTTAGGAAAGCTTGGGCGGCTGCAGGGACCAAGGTTCAATCACCAGCACCACATGCTGTGCCAGCTCTTCCCGCAGGGCAGGCTGAGCCAGCCATAAAAATAAACATACAAACAAAAATTCTGAAACAAAAAAATAAATAAATAAAATTTTAAAAAAGTGTTTCAAACCATTTTTACAGAACAGAAAGCACATATTAAACAAGTAATTACACAAACAAGTAAGTAAACAAAATGCTACCCTGTAAAATTTTATTAATCTCAGATTATTCAAATGCAGAGTGGAAAAGAATAATCCTATTTTGTACAGCTGCCCATGAAACAAACTCATAGTGCAATGCCATGGTCGCACTATCAATAAATTGATTTCCGTCTGTAACTGCTTGCTCCTTGCTGACCGTTCTTGTCCCCATTTCCACATCCACCTGAACCTACCACCCCAATTTCAGTGAGCTGTTCCCCCAGTTTTGTCCCACCCCGAGCTAGAAGTGACCATCTTCTGCCTATTTTGAGTAGACTTAACTGCACTAGGAGAGTGAACTTCATAAGAACACATGCGTTCTCACGGTTTCAAGACACAATAAATGAGTAGATGGGATGAAGCCTTGTTGTGAATAAGCTTCGTGCAAGTGAAGGCTTTTGGACCTAAGCTGAAAATATTCTAGAACAGCATCCTTCCTTCTTTGCCCCTTAGAGAAGGGAGAACTCTGCTTTGGGGACTTGCACCTAGAAGTATATGCCAGGACAGCTGTATGGTAGTTCAGTGTCAGGTGGCTGGATGTGCTTAAGGGACACTAGAATTATAATGGCATAAGGACATAAATGAGAAATTGACTCCCTATTTAAAATATTAAGCACCTTATGCTGAATTTTTTATCATATAATTTTGAAGTGGGGAAGGACAGCTATTAAATTATTATCTTTTCATGACCGTATAAAAATCCAGGGAAGTTCTGACTATGAATTTCTCCACTGAGTAATGAGCGTCAGCGTTTTACCTGCTTGTCACCGTGAAGCAGCAGTTGAGGTGACAAGCACTTGTGGCCTCCAGAACTGACAGCTTGTCCAGAACAAATCAAGTCCAGCCTGAAGAAGGGCATGCTCTGCACCTTGAGAAACTGCAGCTGTGACTCTCTGAAGGTCACTCAGAGGTCCCGTGCTCCTCGGGCACAGCTGTGCTGCCCCGCTCACCCATCAGAAGCCAGCCTTCCGGGTCCCACCCTTCCTGTACATCTCCCCTTTCCATTTTTAAATGGCCAGGTAGGAATTTTATGAAAGCAAGAGCAACTTCATCGGAAGGGAGCACTTAGGGTTGTGAACCAAAATGATAATGAATTGATTGGATCTGAGTTTGCCCGTAAGACTTCCGGTTTGGTTTTGGAAACCTCGGCTCATTTGGGAGAGATCTACATCTTCATTCACCAGTTTCTCTTCCGGCTCTTCTTATTGACTGCCAGCCCTCAGGATCCAGTGTCTCTCACTCCCTTCCAAGTTCAGGAGTAATAGGGTTTCAGAACGTGCCTCACTGGCTCATTATCTTGGGAGTCTTAATCCCTAGGGATGTGTCCCATGGTTCCTGTGACTTGTGCTGCTGTTGTTTTCTTGAGAGAGTAGTAATCAATAGACTGATTAACTCTTCGCTAATGCTTTGTAACTGCAACTCACCTTTTTCTCGCACAGGATTGTCACCCTCACATTCTTATTGAGCAAAGGTAATAGCAAATATCTTTCCTGTGCTCCAAGTCCTGAGTCACCATTGAGGATCCTATTATTTACACGTGGCACTCTGCCTTTGTGGAAGTTCTGAAAATAAAACCAGCATGTCACCCACCACCCTCCACGGTGGTCTAAGGTGGCTGAGACTCTTTTAGAACTTGCTGCGTTAAACATAAACATAGATAGGGGATGAATACAGAGTTAAAATAAAAAGAAAAAAGAAAAAAGAAAGATACAGAAAACACCCAGTTCTGAGGCATCAGGCAGTAGAGCTAAGGAGACCCAGCAAGAACAAATAGAAATGTGAATAAAATTTCAAGTAAACTGTATTGACTTCTTGGCACAAAATTTTAAATGAGTAAATAAAGCCTGAGAAGTATAGTAGATATTGTGAAAGGAAAATATACGGCTGGCAAGGAAAGAAAAACTGGGTTGGGGAAAAGAGTAAAGAAAGAAGGAAGGGAAATACACACACACACACACACACACACACACACAAGCGAGGCAGTTAAGATAATTTTACTACGAATTTCTGTTGGTTTATGGAAAAGAACAATTAGTGCTCAAATTGCTTCATCAGTTTTACATGCCTGTGTCTGGTAATCTGAACAAAAACTTTGAAGATAACAATATGCAATATAACACTCACTGTTCATTTCCTATCTCCTTGATTTAGAATTCTGTGCTGCTTTTCCTATTTTTAAAATTCTCTTTATTATAAAGAATATGAACAAGAGTTAAACAATACTCAAGGTGAATGAATGAAGAGAAAGTAATCAATCACTTTCATTTTATCCAGTGACTGAGTATATACCTCTTGGCAAAAGGAGTACGTTTCTGCAGGGTTTGGCCCAGGACGGCCCACAGCATATAAAGTATGCCCTGTCCTAAAGTCATATGAAGGGAAATGTGTGAAATGTATGTTATGTCTCTTTAGGGAGGAAATCAGTAATATATGTGAGATAAACAATTTTACATAGTGAATATTTCTATCTACTTTTCTATGGATGTCTCAGTAGTGTCCAACATCACCTTGAGATTCTTACTTATTCTTATATATTATTCATTTCTTCAAAATCTGGATTCACATTTAAGGTTGGTGAGAAAAGCTTACTGGGAACACAAGAAAAGGTGTTTATCATGAAAAAAGTTCATCTTCGGTTCCTGTCCTGATCTTTAGTTCACTGTTTGGGGATACGTAACAGATTTCCAAGCTCAAAGCACAGGAGATAGCATTGAGCCGTTTCCATTTGGCATTTGCCATAACCGACTGAGCTGAGAGGCAGAGCTTCTGTGTTGAGCTGCCCTTGTCAGTCACACGCCCTTTCTTTACCCTTAGTTATTAGGCTGAACTCTCTCTAGTTTGCATGTCATGAGAATAATGCCAACATTGGTGGGGTCACACTTCCATGGATATTTGAACACCAAGCAACAACGGGGAGACTGGAATCTTCCCATGTGTGTGCATTCAGCTCGTTTCAACGTTTGGCCTCTAAAAGGAAAGTAAGTGATAACTGAAGGTTATCACATGCGACTGCCAACTTACCACATTAAGTGCTTCCCGGCAGACTGGTAAAACACACATCTGTATCTGCTAAGGTGGAGTATAGCGGAACTCTATCCCTTCACTCCACTTCTGGGCCACCATGAGTAGAGGCCTTTGCTTCACCTTGCCCTTCTGCTGCCATGACAAGGATAGAAACTCTAAAATGGGGGACAAATAAACCATGGCTTTCTGTGAGTTGTGTTGGTAGTCACTTCCGGCTTCTTGATACCCATTGGCTGAGCTGAGCTTTCTTCTTCTTTAGCACAGGCATCATGTCTCAGTGGTCAGGAGTGAAGTTATTGGCTCATGCTCAGTCTGTCAGACTCTCACCTGTAATTGTGGATATGATATTATGCTATCTGAATGATGGTCCTGAGAGGTACATGATATGAGTAATGCTTGTGTGATGCTTAATATTATTAATTACTGTGTAATTAATAAGGTTCATTCTTACTGAGTTTTGGCCAGCTGGAACTTACATCTTGTACAAGGCAAAGTTTGTTGTTTTCTTTACATAAACATTTTCTTACCATATTTCTTCTCATTAGTGACCAAGCAATTTCTTCTTTTGCTCTAATCAATGTTGTACATAATAATTCCAGCCCAAGATTGAAATTATTTGTTTAGGTATCAGGATTTTTTTCACTGAATTGTGAAGACCCATTCGTTTCTTCATTGGTGATTTCTTGTTTAACACCTAGAACATAAGAAATATTTCATCCATGCGTACTGAAGGAATGGCTGATGAGAGAGATCTAGTGATCTGTCATTAAAGAAAGGAAAGATGTGAAAGAATACTCAGTTTTTCCTGTAGAATATGCATGCGGTCTTCAAAGGGCTTATTATCTATTTCTGACACATGGAGTTGCTTTCTTTCGCGGAGATCTATAACAAGGTTTCTATGAAAAGTAGCTTTTTTCCTCTGAGTTTTAGACAATGTCCTCCCTCTTACCATTGACTAGTTTAGCGACACATGAAACCAATTATTTTTTTCTACACAACAACCCAGATGATTTATAGTAGTTGTGTTTATCTGCTTAAAAAAGAAGATCCACATGTCATTTTTGCAAGAATTTACTTAGCGTTATCACTGAATCATCATGGAAGAAAAATTATCCTGATCGAGTTATGTTTCTAATTATTGATATCTTAGACTGAGAACGGAAGAATTGTGGCCCTGGAAAATGTAGGTTTTAATCTAAAGTGTAAAGATATTCAATTAAAATCCTTCATCTATATTTTCTCTTTACATGGTATAATATTCGTTTGTCATTATTTGTATAGTATAGTTAAGAAGTACAATATATATACCAGATATTTAAGATAAACAACTGTAAGGCAACTTATTTTTAATAATATATTCAGTGTTTTTCTTTCTTTCTTTTTTCCCCCTGTAACTGGAGATCGAACTGAAGACCCTGCACTTTCCAGGCAGGCACTTGTACCCCTGAGCTATCTCTCTAGACACCTGGTGTTTTTCTTAATCAAAAATCATTTGAATATTAACTTGGCTAGATACTTAGCAAAATTAAAAGCTGTCAAATAATAATCGAATGTCTTAATTGAGAAATCACCTTTAGACTTTATGAAGAAAGGCATTGAGTTGGATTACTTTTAATGTATGAGAAGATCTAAAAAAAAACTAATTAACTTTCATTTGCCTGAATAAGACTACTCTTCAAGCCCTTGGGGACATAATAGATAAAAGCTGAGAGTAGAAATCTTCTAGAAAAATCCTTCCGTGTTCCTGGCTAGGATTAAAGGATTTACAGCATCAGCATCTCCGTTGGAGGAAATGCAAGAGTTTGCTTCTGGCTTCCGGCCCACTCAGTCTCCTGTTCACTAACACAGCTGTCACCCTGTGGGGCTGGTGGGCCTCCATCCTAGAAGGTTAAACTTACAGAACACTGTGTGTATTCACGGAACTTTCCCACATGTCTCATAGAAATAGCCTGGTGGTTTTCGTGTCTACCCTGGATTGGGTAACAAGTGATATCTGAACGTAAAGTCTGACTGTGCTTATTTTTCTCCCAGCTAAATGCGGGGCTATTGGTGATCATGTGTGGAGAACGCTGAGTTCTGTATTCAGGACTGGCATTATCTCCTTTGTTGGCTCTTAAGTTGTCCTTCTAATGGTGAGGGGTAGAGGACTTCGATGAGCCAGATGCTTTTATGTATTTGTAAATTTGGCCTTAATATTGACATATAAACTTGCCAGCTCTCACATTTCCTTGCACAGAGGCTATCACATACAGCTTTTGCAAGAGATAAATCTAATCCAGATGAACTCTGAGGTCCCTGCTATAAGCCTATTTGGGTGCTAAATAATGATTTAGACAAATCACTTTTCTCTATGGGATTTCTTCTCTATCAGTTGATGCCTCGACAAGATTAGCTCTGAAGCCTTTTTGTTTGTTTTTGTGTTTACCTTTTTCCTCTGTTACCTTGTTGTAAGCAACGTCTTAAAAGCAGCAAAAGTTTCTATTAAAGCAGTGAATAGCAGAATGAAGTAAGAAAGTGCTTTTAAATCCCTTTGAAAATGATTAACAAAATATCAAAATGATATAATTGTTATCCAAATTATAATATAAGAAAAAAAGTAGTATTGTTCACATAATGTTAATTGTGGATAAGTATTTTCACCTGACTTAATGTTAATAAAAGAAATACATGCTATTGAAATATAGCCAAAATATTCCCCAAATATCAATATACTAAATAATTTTTTTACCCTAACCCAGTGTTTGTCTTAATTAAGGCCACAAAATCAGAGATCTAAATCAAGAAATTTCTTATTATTTGTTACTTTCATAACATTCATATTAAGTAATTTATAACCTTTAGCTCTCACATCTAATTATCAAGACAAATACTATATATGTTCCATTATCTCTACTTTGTATTTAACTGATAACATATAGGACCCATAGCTGGCCTGACTCCTGGAGTAAATCATGTATTTTCCCCAAAAATATCTAAAGCATTTTTGTACTATTTGACACAAATTGTATACACTTTTATATAAAAACTAAGTATGTGAGGTTGCCTTTAAAAAATAGTTTAATTCATGCTAGCAAGCATAATCTTTCTACTGAAGAATAAAATTGAGAGTGATAAATTTTCACAAAATAATTTAAATATGCTTTATGATTGTAGTTTTTGAGGCGTGGACCTCTGATATCAGATTTTGTGACATTCAGTAATTGAACAATTAATATACTCCTATAAGGAACAATTTTATCATGTATAAAATGGATGTAAAACATTTCCTTCATGATTTTCTGTTGCCAGTGAATGTCATTGGTAACCCTTGAAGACACATATGTACATACATGCATCAAGATACATTAAACACATAGCTAGGCAATCTCACTCCAAACTCCGATACAGTTAATAATCTTGCAAGGCACGTCAATGTATCAATATCATCTATCACCAATTTTAGGGTTAGACTATGTCAAGGTACATGAATACGTGATTTATAAATAAGAAATGGTCTTAGAGAGATCAAATAGCCCAGTGCATATTCAACAGAGTTGAAGTCTAAGATTCTAATTTCAAAGATCTGTTTGTGTTCAAAGCCCATGCATTTTCCAAATAAACTACCCAGGTGGATAATGCAAAATTTTCAAGGAGAAAGTCAGTTATCTAAGGGCCGGACATGGTGGCACACACCTGTAATTCCAGCACTTGGGAGGCTGAGGCAGGAGGATCAATACGAGTTCGAGACCAGCCTGGGCTACAAAAGTGAGCTCAAGGCCAGCTTCAACTGCATAGTGAGACCCTGTCTCAAAAAGACAAAAAAAAAAAAAAATCAAAATCATTTAGGCTTTAGGTGTAACAGAGATTCATTGCAAATTTGTGGATGTTTGTACCTAAGGTATCTCTCTCTCTCTGTGCATATTATTTAATTTTATTAATTTTAAAGAAAAAATTTCGGTTATCTAAAATCACTGAAGAGGGCTGGGAAGACACCTTTGCAGTCTAATCACCTGCCCAGAAAATGCAAGGACTCTGGGTTGATCCCCTGTACTGCATGCATGCCATGCTGGCTTCATGCTAAGCCGACCACCAAAACCCAATGTGGTGGTGCACACCTGTTATCTCACCACTAGTCAGGCTGAAATAGGAGGATCACTATGAGTCTGAGCTGCATAGGAAGACTCTGTATCAAATAAATCAATAGAAAAATAAATAAATAAATAAATAAATAAATAAATAAATAAATAAATAAAATATTTACAAACTGTAAAATCACTGAAGTCATTTAGAATATCCTTCGCTGGAGAAAGCTTTCTAGTGTAGAAGGATATTTTTTCAAATCCATACCTGAGACAGCATACAGGTACTGAGCCTCCATAGAGGAAACAGAAAAGTTGTGTTCTACGTTAGAATGAAATTCAGTAAAACTAAAACTGCTTTTCAGGTTGGTGGCTTTGCCACCTGCTGTGTAAAGTTTGGGCATACTTCCCAGCTCACTTTGGCAGATCTGTGAATAATAGGCTTTATTAGTGTATTTTTTGTTCCTAATGACAGGCTGAAAACACTAACTGAATTTGTGTTTTAGAAAAATGGCAGCTATGAGATACGTTAGGATAAGATAAAGATATTTAATCACTACACAAGAGAACTCCCTCAGCACCTGGAGTGGTAGCAGCCTAGTTCTCATAACGACTCTGGCTCCATTTCCCTAAGTGGATTAGTAAAATAGAATTAGCTATCAGGAAGAAAATTTCCAAAACTTTGCAGATAGGTGACAAGATTTATACTGCAGCTGGGTTTAATTCAGGATCTCTGTGTCAAAAGGAAAACCAACAAATAAAGTGACTTTTGTCCTTGTGAAATTTTAAATGCTACTTTTTTGCCTTTGGGATCATTATTATCTAAATTTATTAGCCAGGTTAAAAATTCTGTGCCTATTTTGCTTCTAGGCCATCACTAATAAATGAATATATTTGAAATTGGTATAGTGCTAAGAGCTGAACATATTACTTGTCCTTCTAACTTTGCAAAATGGTTTCCGGGGAGTGGGATGCAGGTCTCAGATGGGATGCAATAAAGGAATTTAAGATTTTTCTTTAAATTATTTGCGTTGGAAATGTATTTTTTGAAAACTCTACATACCTAATGAAATTTAATTTACATCCTTATCTAGATGGGAAGATTTTTAAAAAGCTGTAAGTGAAAGAATCATAACTTTCAGTTTTCACGTGAAGAAAAATTATTTTATTTGGGGTTGGTGTGTAAGCAGCTACTTTTGGTCTCCAATATCCATGCCATGTGCCTAAGATAATGAGCAGTGAGTCATGCTAGTTATGTTTTACATAGATGTACACAAAGCTTTACATTTATAATTACACCTGAAGCTTAGAAGATCTCATTGTTTTCTTACCTTGCTTTGTCAGTTCATCATTTGGAATTGCTTTTCATATTTCACACTTTTGAGGCCATCAAACATTCATGGCAGACAGTGTGATTGTAGCTCTGAATCAAATTCATATCAGCTGCCTGGAAGCTAGACCATGCTCGACTCATCCATCAAGAAGATGTGTTTTGGTCACAACGACTTACAAGGAAAGAGTTCCTTTTCTTCAATATTCAACAGTGTCTGCAAGAGTTACAGTTGATAAATAATTAGATGTTTCTATAATACATTTTTCCCACAATGTGACTTTTTATTTCCTCTGAAACATAATAAAATAAAGCAAAAGATATTAGGTACCGAAAAATTAAGTGGCAATCGCTTGCTTTCTGTGATGGGTGTTAAGTTATAATTTGTATAAATGAATACAAAATGGCTATTTTACTCACAGGGAAGGAAAGCTGTAAGAAAGACTTGAGAAATCTGCCAGCAAAATTGGTTTGACTTTGCTCCATTGACCTTCCTAGAGTGTTTGCTTGTCCGCTTGCCCATGGCTTCATGACAAGGATGCATCTTGAGACATGCCCGGCATAATGCGGTGATCTGTGTCTTTGTGGAAATGACATTGATGGCACTTCCGGAGCCTGGAAGTTAGAGAGTGCTCCCCTGCCACGCTTGGTTCCCATGTAGGTCATACTCTGTGGCACCTAGAGCCGGAATGAACAAAGACCACACCAGCCTGAATCAAGCTGCAGGAAAACTGATGCAATGAAGTTCCAAAGTGGTGAACAGAAGAAGTCACAGGCTGTTGCCGGCGCAGCATGACCTACTCTTCATGGTAGATGCTTTTGATATACACGAGGGGAACTGTCTAAACAAAGGAGATCGAGGAGTCAATCATAGGCCAGAACCATGGACGCCCGGAATCTCTTGCACAAACTTCTGAGCAGGGCAGCCCCCACCATGTTACCGTGATCAGCGATGAAAACAGGTGAAGGGAAGATTCTAGAACTGTTGCAATATTCTGGGACCGCTACATTCTATGTGCCCCGTGGCCATCCAAAATGATATGCAATGCGTGATGGTGACCACAGAAAGCCACAGTCCATGTTGGCATGGCATTTTAGGCTTTTGAGACGAAGGAAGAAACCTTGGCAACGCAGTGCACAGCTGTTGCAGTGTGTGATTACTCAGGGCCAAAGGGGAATGGGCTGAGCATGCAGATTCATGCAGAAGGAGGCATTTGGTTGGGGTTGGGTAGGGTGAGAGGGTGTAGGCTGCCTCAGGTGCTCATCAAGCAGTGGTTAAAGGGCCTGCCAGAAGGCCCTTGTGTTATACTGGCTCTGTGAGGGTCCAGGGCAGCACAGAGCGTATGTCTCTCACTGTGTACATGAGGGGCTGCCGAGAAGGAGCAGGTTCAGTGTCCCATGTAGAAGAAAGAGACGAGAAAGCAAAGTGATTTGGGAAAGAGGTAGGACTCAGGGACCCCTGGAAAGGGAACCCTGAGGGAGTACTTGCTTTAGTTTCTTTCTAAAGAAAAGTAATGTGACGATCAGGAAGTTGGACTTAATTAGGCTTAAAGAAATTGGTGATTAGGGTTTAGACAAATAGCTCAGCAGATTAAAGCAGCTACAACCAGGGCCCAGAGGGTCGATCTCCAGGCCTGCCATCCTGGACTGAGGATGTACTTAGACAGCAATTGAGACTGGGCATGGTGGTGCACCCCTGTAATCCCAGCTCTTGGGAGCCTGTAGACAGGTGGATCACTGAGTCCGATCTAGTAGTGAGACGCTGAAAACCCTGTAGACCCTACCCTAAAATACAATTAATCAATCAATCAACAAACAAATATAGAAATTGGTGATACAATATGAAAAGAAGTTGAGATTTAGGAAATTGGCAGGCAGATAACTGTGACATATAATGACATAAGTATCTGATCACAAACGACAATGCATCTTTACTTTTTTTTTAAAAAAAGAAGCCGGGCGTGGTGGCGCACGCCTGTAATCCTAGCACTCGGGAGGCTGAGGCAGGAGGATTGGTGAGAGTTCGAGACCAGCCTGGGCTACAAAAGTGAGCTCAGGACCAGCCTCAACTGCATAGCGAGACCCTGTCTCAAAAAGACAAAAAAAAAAAAAAAAAAAAAGAATTTATTATTAAAAAGACATACTGCTCTACATTAAAATTCTTTCCTTACTTTTGAACACAGTTATGTTATTTTTCTTGCCACCATCTGAAAGAGTACTAACCGTTCTTGTTCGTCAAAGTATTCAGCTGGTTAGAGTTCCCCAATGGACTCACATTTTCTCATCGCTGTTATTTTGACTTTGTGGAAATGTCCAAAGTCCTATAGCATGAGGATTTTTATACAGCATGGATGGGGACACACTGTGGTATCTTCATTTGACAAAGAGGCTAGGGAGATAGCTCCGTGGCACAAGTGCCTGCCTGGCAAGTGCAAGGTCATGGGTTTGAACTCCAGTCCTGCAAATAAATATATAATCAAACAAATAAATCTTTTTTGGGCAAAAAATGACATCGACATTTTATAAATACACAGTGATCATAAAGTGCAGTGAATTCTTAGAAAGAAGTATCATCATAAAGTTCTCTGAAAATAGCTATTGCAACCTCTCTCCTTCAGCACAGCCTATTGTTCCTACCAGTGCCTCTGATTGTTATAATTTAGCCATTCATGGCATCCTTTGATAATTTTGTTTATGAAAACATCGTAAAGAAACTTTGAGGACTGATTGAATGAATAAATGTTGAAATAAGGTATGAGCAAAAATAGGGCTGGCAAGATGGTTCAGTGGTCTAAAGTACCAGCTTAGGCAACTGTAAGGACCATGGTTCGAACACTGGCATCACATGCTGCGCTAGCTCTATCCCCAGGGCAGGCTGAGCTGGCCATTAAAGAAAATATGAGCAAAAATAGCTTCAAATGATCAAGATTTGCTAACTCTCCATCCCATTGAGGGGAAGAACTTTGCAAGATGACTTGTACAGTTTTTTTGTTGTTGTTGTTGTAGTTAGTTTTATTTTTTAAGATGAATACAAAATAGTATTAAAAATAACTACAAATGACAGAAAATTTCACTAAATAATATAATACAAATGTAATAGCGTTTGTTGTACTGCATAATATTGTCTTCAAATTAGTCAAGATTACCAGATATATGCATGTAAAACTGAAAAAAAAAATAAAAGAAAAAACATTATAAGAAATTAAAAAGAGAGACAAATGGGGAAAATAAAGAAGAGAAAAAATAAGCATTAACTGTTGCTTTTCATAGATCAACAAAACCGCAGTGCAGTTAGCCAAACCACCCCGCTTACATGCAGATATATCTCTTTCCCCTAGTCCCTCTCCTGTCCTTCTCACATAAGTTGAAAAATAATGCCCCAGGATTTACATCATCTCTCAAGGTAATCCCTAATCAATTTGTACCAATTTCTCTTCCTTTCTCAACCTCTCTCTTTGAATGATGTTTATAGAGTTTGGTGTTCAGCCTGGTCTTCAGTCTTGTTTTGCAAACTACAACTTTAAATACATAGTCTTGGGCCAGCAACGTAGCTCAGCAGACTAAGCGCCTGCCTGTAAGTGCAGGGACCAAGGTTTGATTCCTGGTCTTGCATGGCGTGCCTACTCTATCCCCAGGGCACACTGAGCTGATTACTGAGTCCCAGCATGGTGGTGCATGTCTGTAATCCCGGTGCTGGGGGCTGGGGAGGCTGAAAACAGGAAGACCACTCTGAGCCAGAGTTGCATGGTGAGATCTTGTATCAAATATGTAAGAAACAGTTGGGACACTGACCTTGTTGTTGAAATTCTGCACTTCAAAGTCATCTAATTAAAGCATGGAAAGGGTCTCACGGCAGAAGGAGCATTCTTTATTTCTTCAACAAGTAAAGCTATTTTAAGAAGCTATAAATCAGTGCAGTGAGCATTGTTACAACTCTCACAAACTTTAATTTTATGAGTGGAATAGATTTACTGGGGGAAAAAGAAAGCCCCTGTCAGAGAGGGATAGGAGGGGGTCCGAGTAGGTGGTCCCTGGGAATCTGTCCAGGGGCTTTTATAGAGGAAAACCGTGTGGCGAGGAGGGTCTAATGTGATGGAGAGCATGGGGCATTTTCCCCCTGTTTCATTTTGGTAGTCACCCACCCGGGATCAGCTTTTTCTCCCTGTATCATTTGGAGTTTCCACCTGAGATCACTGGATGGAAATAGGAAAAGTGTCTTACTCCTTTAGAGTGCACTATTATGTTTGTTTATTTATTTATTTCTTATTTTTATTTATTTATTTTGCAGTAGTGGGGGTTGAGCTCAGGAACCTACACTTGCCAGGCAAGCACTTATTCTACTGAACTTCCTCCCAAACCCCAAGAGTGCATCATTATACACTGGAAGACATTTGATCCGTACACACTGAAAATGAGCCATTTAATATTTTTCTGCACATGTCTGTGGCCTATGTATCCCCTAGAGCCAAAATATAATGTAGAGATTTAAAGCCATTCTACCCAACCAAGATAAAAATGCCTGGTGTCTATTGAGGGCATTTAGATAATATTCATAAACATTAAAACGTAACATGCTCCCTGGTCTACTCACTTCAGAAGCCACACTCTCCACTTCTGAATTTTCTTTCCTTTGAATGAGACCCACATTACAGAGATTATTGTGTACCTTACACTATATTCTAGCTTCAATGTTGGGTGTAAAATGTTTGTATCTCTACTCTAAGTGAAGTATGTCCTTATAGCTCCAGCAACAGTCTGGGGGAGCTCTACAGCTATTTTAACTTAGTTTAGTGTAGTCTTATCTTTAGGGTGTCCCATCATCTTCTCATGTGCTCATAACCTGCCAGCACCGATGCTCTTTAATCATAGTCCTGTAGATCCTAAGTACGGCATAGCAGCTGTGTCCCGTGGAGACTCAGAGACAGCCAGAAGACAATACAATTAAATAGAACCGCCCCGTAGGGACTGCATGATACCCGGATGCTACCAATAGCCATAGAGAAGGCAGAGATACACTGAGCCTGCTTCTGCAGTATCGTCACAGAACATTACAAAATGTTCCTTCTAGCAGTGTGTGAGCCTGACTGTTCTCTTCTCCAAGTTCAGTTTCCTTTTAAAGCATTGCCAATTCTCTTCTCCCATTTTTAACTTTATTGTTACGTATTAGAAACACACGTCTGCTTCCCTTGTGTTGCACTGTCGCGCGTGCATACTACTTTTCAGCTCCTCCTCCGCTCCTTTCCGTCTGCTCCCCTGTCCTTTTGATCCTCTCGCAATTTTAGGGAGAGCCATCTCCCTACTGTGTTTTACCTCTGTTTTGATTAGTTCCTTGCTTAGTCTTGCTCTTTTCATACAAGAGGAGCAGTGCTGTATGTAAATTCACATGGCTCTTTTTCTCTTCATGTGAAGGTCTCAAGGTTCAGCTGTTTTCCTACAAAGGACTCAACTCTGTATTTCTGTAAATCACCGCTGTGATTTCAGGGTCGCACACCACTGTGTGCACACGTCGCACAAGTTTCTTCTCCAATATCTGCTGACTGACCTGTAGGCTGCTTATGAGAAGTATGCTGCTATGAACATGATTCCCCACGTGTCCAAACAAAATGATGCTTTTAAATGTTTGGGGAATGTTATGGTTTACGTCTAGTTGTTCCCCCAAAGCCTCATGAGTCATGGGGCAGGGACTTCTAGAGTTTGAGACTTGATCCATGATCCACTGGGATTATGTGTCTTAGTACTGATGAGATTATGGTCTGAGTACTGCTGGAAATTACAAGTGTGGCCTATGGTGGACAGGCTGAGGCAGAGAGCCTGATGTAATTTAAGGAGAGACAGAGAGACAGACTAGCGCTGTTGCTCTCTGCTCCCCTGTTTGTTTGGTGGCCTCTGTCACATGGTTGCTGTTCTGCCACCATGAACTGGATGCTCTCTACCCTGTTCCACTCAGTCTTGGGCCAGCTGAAAATGGACTGAGACCTCCAGTAACTATGAGCTAATGAACCTTTCCTTCCTTCATTTTGATGGTTGGGTGTTTGTCCCAGCAACGAGTAAAAAGTAACTAAGACAGGGAAGATACTCAAAAATGGAAGCCAAAACTGTAATAGTAGAAAAAGACAAATAAATTTGATTTTGCGATGTTTGTCATCTCACCCTTTATATCTACCTATCCACAAACTGAAGCCACTGGGTTTCACTGAAGTCATGATAATTGTACATAAACTCAATTCTTAAATAAGTGAGGAATCAATAGTATTATCAGAGAGTAAAAGAACACATTATTTTTTTTTTTTAACCAGGTGATATTATTTAGTTTTAAACTTTATAGCACCACTTCCAGTAGAAGTACAGACAGCTGAAACATGTCCACTCCTGGGCCATCCAGACCGCTGGCATTGTGGAGTAAGAGAGGAGTCTCTAATAAACAGCCCACATGTTTAAAATATCTGAAGCTAAATTGATATCAATATGAATAAAATTATATTGGCATTGAATTTCTTAATAAAAATAGTAAGATTTGGACAGATGCTTTTTAAATACATGAATATGAAAATGCAGCCCATAGGGTCAGTCTTACCTTTTCCCTAAACAAATGACATAATATATGGGATGATGAGTTTATACATTTAATGGGCATAAGCTGTCTGTCTCTGAGAGTATGAGCACCACTGAAACAAGGGTGACAGCAACTTTATTAGCCACTGTATCTCCTTAAGAAGTCAGAATGAGGCAGGAAGTAAAGGTTTATCCTAGAGAGATAACTGAGATTTCTGCTTTCTTGGGGTTCAAGAGAACCAAAGGTACTTTTAAGTTGATTTGTAGGTAAACTCTTTTTTTTTTTTTTTTTTGTGGGACCGGGGTTCGGACTCACGACCTTGCACTTGCCCAGCAGGCACTGGTGCCAAAGAGCTATCTCCCCAGCCCTTTGTAGGTAAACTCTTAAAGAAAAATAAAATTAAGGAAACTTAATGAACACACGCTATTTCCCCAGCCCCTCTATTTGTCCTTCTGAATTCATTTCTATCATGTTTGCATAGCCTCTGTGTACTAAGGAACAATTCTGTCTAGATGAAGGCAGACCTATTGCCTTGATGTCCCTAAGTGCCTCACAGTGAAATCAGACTTCAGCTGAAATTTATTTATTTATTTTTATTTGTTTATTTATTTATTTATTTATTTATTTATTTAGAGACAGGGTCTTGCTGTGCAGTTCAGGCTGGCCTTGAGCTCACTTTTGTAGCCCAGGCTGGTCTCGAACTCGCACCGATCCTCCTGCCTCAGCCTACCTAGTGCTGGGATTACAGGCGTGTGCCACCACGCCCGGCTTCAGCTGAAATTTAAAGTAAGCTGTACATGTTGAGGAGAAGCACTTGGGAATAACTTGGGACCCGTGGGAACATTTCTGGTGAAAGGCATGGTAGCAGGAAGATGTGATGAGAAGAGAAAGATAGTAGAGGTCTCCATCCCAGCAGAGGCCACAGGCATAGGAGAAAAGAATTCCAAAGCAGCACGAGGGCTTTGGCTCCCACTCTGTCTCCAGCCTGTGATTTCTGAGGATGGAGTTCGGGGCTCTGTGTTTGTAGAAATGTCAATGTTCACTTTCACTGGAGACCACGGGCCTGTGGCCAACCTTCAAGAGATTTTAGAAGCTCGGAACTATTCACAATCTGTTAATGTGAGAGAGAAGCTGGACCCCCACATTGCAAGCCCTGGGACATTTCCACAAGGAGCAAAGAGCGGGCTAGAGGAAAGTAAGCCAAGCTTGGAGTTTCTTGTAGATCAGCAATTATCAGGGTTTTTGTTGTTTGTTTTGTTTTGTTTTTAGCTGGCTTAGCCTTCCCTGAGGGCAGGGCTGGCAGGGCATGTGGTCCGGGGATCATACCTCAGTCGCCTGAGTCAGCTTACACTTCTCTAAGCAGGCATTTTGGACTGCTCAGCTATCTTATGGCCTGGCAATTATCAGTGTTTGATTCTGGGTCCCCAAACTGTAAGATAGACATGCAATATAATGCAACTGATAAATAATTCAGTCAATCAATGAATGAAGGAATGTATGCTTCAAGAAAGAACTGCAATAGAAACAGATCATAAATGAGGGATATTTTGGTAGGTTATATTGGTGAATGCAAACACATCCAACTTGGCCACTGAATAAGTATGTAGATAATAGCCCATACATATTTGCTTTTATAGCTGGTCACATGTGCATTTAGTCTGGCATACTGAGAAGATATTTCTGTCATATACATGAACGTTACCAGAATAACTCATTCTATCTATGTTCAGGGCCTACAGGAATCAATAGCCTGCTTTGATGTCTGTTTATATAATTTTGGGTAATTGGTACAGGGTCTCACTGTACAGCTCAGACTCATAGCGATCTTCCTGGTTTCAGCCTCTCTGGTGCTAGGATCACAGATGGGCACCACTGTGCCCAACCTCAATGGCCAGCCCAGTGCCCCTGGGGCAGGGCCAGTGCAGTATGTGCTATTAGGGATCAGACCCCAGGCCCTGCACTTGCCTAGGCAGGTGCTCATTCCACTGAGATATCTCACTGGCCTTTAGCCTAAACATATTTTAATTGCCGTCCTAAAAGTTAGCCACATTTGCTGCAGCTCTAAACACACATGGTTTCCTCCTGTACCCTTGGAAGACAGTATGGCAGCTCCTCTGCCTGGCAGCGACTGGGCGCAGCCGCTGTTCCTGGGGCAATAACGTGTCTGTGACTATAATCCATTCTGCACCTATCTCAGGACTGGTTCAGGAGGCCTTGGGGAGCATTCAGGACCCGAGGAAACTGCTGGTGTCCTGCAGAGGAAGGGGACTCCTTCTTGGGGTAGCCTTTGCGCCTGTCACCTGGTATTCGATCTCCTCTGGGGTGCCTTCATTGTGGACTTGGCCAGCTGCAGTTCAGGCCAAGGACACCTAAGCCTTCCTGCATCAGGGTGGAGCTGGGTGTGCTGAAAGCTGGCTGTCCTTGTGAATCCCTAAATTCCTTTCTGTTGCCCCAGTTGTGGTCCTTCGGTCTTCTCGAGCAACGAACTCATGCATCTTGTGATACAAATGTTCCTCTGCTCTCAGTCCCTGCGGCATTTCTAGCAGAGTCTTGGTGCTATTCCATGTCCCAGCTGGGCGATAAAGAAAAATTCATCACTCAGATGTTTCATCAGTCTAGCTTTTCTGTTCCCTCAACCAAAGAAAGAGGGCAAGCAGCTGCTCAGAGAATGTTAGCTTAGGCTGTTGAAGCGGTGGGGTGGAAACCAAGGTCACAAGGATCATCGGTAGCAATCAATTTGCTTTTAGCTTCCTTGGGATTTGCAGTGTGAAGCTTTTAACTTAGAATTTGCAGAAGGCACGAGTACAAGAGAAATGGAATCCAGGTCTCTGTAGGTGATGGCACACCACAGCTCACGATGGGCTGTAATTTCAAAGGAAAGGGAGAAAACTAGGAGGTGAACATGCCCTCCTGGGTTGCCTTCCAAAAGGAGCTTCTGCCAGGTGGATGCCCTGTCAGGGCCCTCCTGGAAGAACTGGCTGACTACAGAGACGAAAGCTCCGCTGACAATCATTTCATTTCCTATGAAGCTGTGGGTGGATACGCTCAGTAAATGGCTTCAAAGAGAAAATCCAACAGCCAAGAAGGAATGACTAAAGAAAGAAGAGAGTGACATAAGAGAGTTGAAGGTGGGGACAGAGCTGAGAAGGCCTCAGCCGACATAGGGAGGATTGGGCTGGAGGACATCCGTGCAAGATGAAGAAATACCACAAACACACATACCGCCAACTTCTTGCCGACACAAGTGAGGTAAGACGTACACGGAAGTGTTCTGCATTAGAGAAGTGCCTGATCTCTGTCTTGAGCTCCCCTGGCA
This sequence comes from Myocastor coypus, assembly GCA_004027025.1. Lineage (NCBI taxonomy): Eukaryota > Metazoa > Chordata > Mammalia > Rodentia > Myocastoridae > Myocastor > Myocastor coypus. The sequence goes on along the minus strand of PVJA010000326.1, from coordinate 76,388 downwards.
AATGGACTGGTAGTGATGTTTAGCCAAATAGAATTAAAAACAATATTAAACAACTTAAAATACCTTAAAATGACATTTGATTTTGTCAAAGCTTGTTCATGCTATCGTAACAACTCCTGAAATGTCAATTTTTTGAATTAGGGAAACCAAGCAGAGCAGCCTTCATCCTTTGTGTATAGCAAAGCTTCTGAGATGACAAACTTGTACACTGTGTTTACTAGTAAAGCTCCCTGGCTCTCCCTTCCGATCTTGATTAGCTCACGGGCCACTTCGGAAATGGTGTCTGTTTTTCCACATGTGCTACTCACTGGATTTTTATTATGTCTTGGCTGTGTCTTCATTCTCTCTTTTCTGACTTTCTTCTCACACAAAAGGTCATATAAAATTGCAGCTAAGTACTGGCTTAAGATGCTAAGCTAAAGGCAACCCCAGGTCACTCAGTCTCACTGCCTCATTGTTCTAGCCCCAAGGTTGGCACAGTGAGGAGAACAGAGCAGAAGCAGAAAAGGCATATTGCAACACAATAGCTACTAGTAATAGAAACGGCAGAAAATTTCTGCAAGGAGTTATGGCACCTTTAGGTTTTTGTTTGTTTATTTTTGGTACTGGGAATCAAACTCAGATCCTCATGCCTGGCAGGGAGTGGCTATGCCAATAGCTAAGTCCTGACAGATATGTTGCATTAATTAATGCAAAATCTGCTTATGTAGCTACTACTATGGCCTCTCTCTCTCTCTCTCTCTCTCTCTCTCTCTCTCTCTCTCTCTCTCTCACCCTTTCCTTCCTCACTCTTTCCCTCCCTCATCACTACCTCTCACAGTCCTGGAGATCAGATCCAGTCCTTGTACTTGCCAGAAAGCTACATGCTCAGCAAGAGATAAATAAAATACAATTTAATGATTTGGCAAGCATTTGGTTGAGATGAGGAAGCAATTCTGGGAGAGAAAATCAGGAGTTTTTGCTTCCAAATCCATGTTTCTAGCCATTAGGTGATTTTCTCAATAAACTAAGAAGGAGGCATTTATCTACTCCATAATTACTAAGTGATACTGCATTATTACTTTATGTGTCCTCTGTAGGCACATACCTAGGCAAGAATAAAATAACTTGCTATTCATGTCTCTTTCACCTTTTCGGTGGTTAGCTTAAATATTTGAACTATATAATTCAAAGAGAAGGGAAATTCAATTATAAATTCTCAGAAGTGGTTTTATATTTCAAAAATGCAGAGGATTCATGTGAGCAGTACATAATCATTCTGGCAGTATACTCTGGAGAATGATTAGGATCTTCATTCAAACAAAGTGGAAGTGTTTTTTTTATTATTATTTTTAGAAAATCAGAATGTTTTTATGTATTTAGTACAGGGTATGTAAGGCCTGATTACACTGATCGGACTCATAGTGATCCTTCTGTTTTCAGCCTCCCAAGAGCGGGGATTCCAGGTGCACCCCACTATGCCCAGTTTCAGTCACCATCTCAGCAAATCCCGGAGGCAGGGCCAGCGGGGCATGTCAGGGATCAAACCCAGGTCTCTGCATTTGCCATAAGCAGGCACGTTCATCTGCTGAGCTATCTGGTCTACCCTCGGATTTGGTTTTAAGGAATCTTAGAAAGTAGTGACAAGAGGTCAATGTGGAAATTTAATAAAATTCCGAAAGAACGATGAAATCCTTTATGAGTCATATTATTTATCCCAGAGAATTTTCAACTTACTAATTGTTTTAATTGTCATAAATGTACACATGAACAACTCCGTCATAGGAATCAATCATAATTTTGACTACTATGAACACCGCAATGTATCATTTAAAGAATACAGGAAATCATTTCTGTTTTACTGCTATATTATATGTAAGGAAAACAAACCAGCAGTCATGAAAAGAGAAAGACTTTCTCAGTGGTAGAAATGCAACAGTAAAATTTGTCTTTCTTCACTGATGGCTACACCAAGACTGCTTGACTGAGAACGGCCTCTACCATTTTACGCGTGTGGTGCAATACTGACACCTTGGATTCCAGGAGCAGGCCAAGAACAGTTTAACAGAAGGGAGCTTCATGTTTACCTAGAGTAGCAATAAGGAAAATACTAAATGGAAAATCAGTGTGAAAAGATATGTGAACAGATTGCTAAGGTATCAGCAGCTCCCGTAAGAGATTTTATTTCAATACAGGGGCCTTCCGTGTGGCAGAAACTTCCTATAGGAGAAAAGGAAAGAGATTCTATCTAGAGACTAGTGAAATGTATTATGGAAAAAATAGAAGTAGAAAAATGAATAGAGAGAAATATAAGACATTTCAGGCTGGAAAACTTTGCCATTAACTTTTGACTTGGTATACATTTATCAAATTATCATATCATTCCATATAAGAGTCCTGACCATCAATCAAAGGAGAAAGAAAAAAAAATTAATAAATCTGATTCCTTTTTATGAAAAGAAACAAGGCAATGCAGTGCACTGTAATATTATAAAATATAATGACCCTGAATATTCCATCTGAGTATATTGCATTTTTTTAAAAAAATGTTTTTAAAATGTAAAATAGAATATTACATATCAGAATCATTGTTTCATGTAATATATAGTAACAGGTCCATATATGTTATTTTCCTTTAGAAATACTGAGGATGATTGAAAAGATTTGCAATATTATCTAAAATTGTCGAAAATTTACTAGCATTCTTGTCAACAGAATGCTGAAAAACAGTTTAGTTTCACAAAACTACGTAGGACTAACTGTGTAAGGTGTGGTAATGAGAACAGAGTATATTGATAACTTATAAATATTATATTATAGTAGCAAAACATTTCAAAAGTGTTTAGGACAGTGATCATGGCAGAGCTGAAAGAAGGGTGTGTACCTTTGAAGTTGCACTTCAACTACTTTGGCGTCAGTGACTTAAAAATGGTACAAATTCTGCATTTTAATAAAGAAATCCCTTAGTGATGACCAGTAGCAACAGAATATAATCTTTAGCCACCCTTAATACAGGAAAAGTGAATGGAAAAGCATAAAGAAGCCTAAAAACTACATTTACTGAAAAAAAAAAAAATAGATATGAAGCCACACAATGTTGGGGGTGATAGCTGAGCACCTGGTGATGAGTGTATCTTATTTGTGCCAAATGTTGAATTAGAATGCAGCAGAGACTCAAGGATAGAAGGACAAGAGAGATCTGAAAGACAATAGCCATCCAAGTACTGGAAAATGTTAAAGTAAAAATACCTCGCTATTAATTATCCTGAGAAAAATTGGTTCCTATGAATTATTATTTAGTTCATGGAGAAAACTACAAGTATATTTTCCTTCCTCAGGCTACCTTTCTTGAAAGCCTTCCCGAACGTTGAGTACCGCAAAAATTCTTCCCTTCAGAGAAACTCAAGTGCAGAGAAATCTCTAAGCGCTCACCATAAGATGTTCAGCTTTCACTGTGGGCTAGAGTCCCCAAGGGAAAGTGGACCACAGTACGTTCTCCTGGGCTTTTCCTCAGATCAGTGCCGTCAGAATGTATCAGTGATCCAGCTCAGATACCAGCATTCTTAGAAAGCTCTACTCATGACACTCTCAGACTTGATTCCATCACGCAGATGAAAGAGCGTGCATTCCAAGACCCCTGACCTTCTCACACGCACTGGGAGCACGTGGAAGTGAAGGCTAAGAGGAGATGTGGACTTCTTTTCCTCCTCATCCCCAGAGAATGGTGGCAGATACCGTTCTCATTCAGTAGCTTTTTTGATGGCTAGTTACATAGAAGGACATCTGGGTTTTTCTATCTCATAAGTAAAGAGAGCACATTTTGCTTCCTGCTTCCCATTTATAACATGAGTGATAAAAGTGTAATCTCTTTGATCATCATAAAAACTGTGCATTTTATTAAACGTTCTATTGATAAAGGCTCAATGTAATTTTATAATTTACTTCCAACATTTCAGCATGTACATAAGGACAATAAGCCTTGGGAAACTGTGCATTTTGTAAAGGGCAACTGTGCCCCTGCTAAGTGAGCCATGCACTCAAAGCCAAGTGTCCTAAAGTCCATTTCCAAACACATCATGCTAATACTGCAGAAAAGATGGGTAAAGGCTTCAGCTATGAAGCATTTTGGCATTAAATGAGGGCTAAGCTATAATAAATCTTTCCACCTTGCATGTGTTGAGCACTTTCATGAGTTATCAGGAAACTATTCAAAAGTATTTCACGACTGAATTCTGAAACACTGACAATAAATCCTAATTAGGTCACGGTAACCTCCAGATGGGACAGAAGATGCTACGTGGTTCCCAGAATGGCCACGGTTGCTAGCTTGTATGTTGAAGTCTGGGAGCAGATTCTGGGTTTCCTGCTTGCAAGGTCAAAGCTGCAGTGATGGCATCTAAGTTACTTGAAATGGGCTTTGTCATCTGTACGCGAATGACAACAACGAAGGCCAAAGCAGTGACAGCAGTCCCGATACCAATACTATTTTTTGAGCAAGTGAAGATTAGGTAAGAAAATAAGAAAAGATGAGCTCTTTGATATAGCACAGGATAATCACAATTCTTTATGGTTTTCTTCAGTTTCAAGTCCTTTAAGCTCTTTTAGCCAAATCCTTTACAGACAACTCGAAGGCCTTGAAAACGTAGGACAAAAAATGGGCTCCCTCCTGGTTATGTTCAAATTTCTATTTACAAACTTAGCTGTACCAGTTATGGTTTGCATCCAGATTTCCCCTCAAAGCCTCATGCCAATTCTGCCTGAGTTTTTCTTCTCTCATTGATGGGACAAATACCTGACCCCCAAAATGAAGGAAGGAAAGGCTTACTTAGCTCACAGTTATTGGCCGTTTCAGTTCGTACTCAGGTGGGTCCAAAGCATACTGGCACATGGCAGAGAGCAGCAATTCATGGTGGAGGAACAGCAACAATGGCAGCAGAAAGAAAGAGAGAGAGAGACAGAGAGACAGAGAGAGAGCCTATCTCACTGTCTCTCTTTTGTTTCATTCAGGCTGTCTGCCCCAAGTTGGACGCAGCCCTCACACTCATAGATCAATCAGTACTAAAACCTATAACCCCAGTGAATCACCTGTAATCCCAGTCGATCATGAGTTAAACTCTAGAAGTCCCTAACACATGACTGCATGAGGCTTTGAGGGGACAACTAGATGCAAGCCATAACACCCAGGATAAAGTGGGCACTATCCGCACAGGGACGATGAGAGCAGGAGACACATCTGTTTGGGATGGATTTCCTCCTGGATAGATGATTGTAGTAACTGAAGATGCTTATATGGAGGAACCCCATTCTATTCGTTGCATATACTAGTAATAGGAGAAAGTTTCTTATCATCTTGGAGCATATAACAAACAAAAAAAGAGAAAACTATAAAAAGTATTTATTGAAATCTGACCATGTGTCAATGTTTCTATGTATAAAATATCCATGCTTTATAATTTTAGTAGATTTGTGTGTTTTACTGTCTTGCTTAATTTCACTTGCTGCTAGGACAAAATACCTAACTTCTAACATTAAGGAAGGAAACATTTATTTAGCCCACAGTTAATGACGCTTTCAGTTCACACTCAGCTGGCTCCTAGGAAGAGTAGCACGTGGAAGAGGGCAACAGTTCATGGTGACGGAAAACAGAAAGAGCAAAGCAAAGGGAGAAGCCTCAGCTGAGGCGTCTAGCAAGCCTCTCTTCCTTCCATGCTGACTACAAAGACCACAGCTCCTCCAAGGAGGTGGCACAGACTCTCCTTCCTCCAATCCCTTTCCGTAGCCTTCAAGGACTGAGTCACACTAGGGCAGGCTCTCCATGCCCTAGGGAGGAGAACTACACGTGGTCCATGCCCTCGTCTTGCACAAGATGAGGACATTTACACAGTAAGAGCCCCTGCTCTCTGCTGAATCACTTATACTCCTAAATGTCTCAAGTTGACAAAAGGTTTCAACCCCTACAATTGCGATGAATATTCATCAACTACCCCTTAGCTCAGTTCCTTAGAAAGGGTGCATAGTCAACACCATTCCAGTAGCTATGACGCCACTTAGCATGTAGGACTCACATTCTAGTTTTAGAACATAAAATTCTTAAAGAATAAACTAATAGCAGGGTCAGGGTGTTGGAAACTACAACATAAACCTAGAAAATTCCATTGTATTCATTTTTAAAAGAACTGTCCAAGTAGGAATTATAGCATAGGAAAGCGCACAGATGCAAGTATGAATAGACATACTGCCCGAGTCTCTTTGCAATGAATAGCAGAGTAAGTAATACCAGAAACCAGTAATTATCATTGAGAACGAAGTAGTCAAACAAGATAACAGTTCTGAAAGTAACAAAGGAAGACACCGAGATGTAAGGACACATTTTGATAATGAGAATGTTTTCCCAGTCCTAAAATGTGTTCGTGGAAAATATCTAGAAATTGCACGATAGAGTCATTTGACAGGCAGAAAGCAGCGGCAGATTCTGCCTAAAGGGAAACTGAGGTCAGTCTGCCTCAGCCAGTTACAGCTGCTATGGTAGGGCCTAACAGTGTGGAGGGAGAGCGCAAAGACCCTGGGGCTGTGACATGCCACGTGTGACGGTGGCCAGTGCCTTCTTTGCCAGGTAGCCTTCACCTCTCCCTCCTCACTGGCAGCTGACAGCTCCAAGAGCTGGTGAGCTCTGCGCCTCTTCCAGTAAGGCAGCTCAGCCCATCCATCAGGACTCCTCCTGATTTGCTTACTAACTGCCCCTAACTTTGTCACGTGATAGGGGGAGTAGAATTTCAACATATATCCCGAGTGAAACGCAAACATTCATTTCAAAAGTAATCAAGAAAGGGCCAAATAAAAGCTATGTGCCATTTGATAGGACATAGTGAAAGAACTGAATTAAGCGTGTGATATTTATTCCAAAATTGCGTTATTTAAATCTCATTGAAAAATGTATACCAGCAGAGCTCAGATCAAAAGACATTTGATGAAGCGAAAGCTTTTTAATCTTTGAAGTCACCAAAAATATCAATGCCATAAGGAAGGCTTAAGATGGTTAAAGGAGCCTTTAAAAAAATATTAGTGCAAAATGAGCTTTTGTTCTGGAGCTCTTTATATCAAAGAGCATTATTGGAACACGTAGAGAAAGCTGTATGGAGCCCCAGATTAGATAGCAGGGTTGCGTCAGTGAGGACTGTCTCATCTTTATTTTTAGTCAGGGTTGGGATACCGTTGTTAGCACGCTCTGCGGTGATCTCCACTGGTGACCTCTGCCCTGCCTATGTGTAAAGCGGAGAGCCGAAGGGTCTCAGTTTTCACACGGGTCCTCTCCCTCTCTGCCCGGGCCTTTTCCTCCTTGGCTCCTGCCATTTCTAGAACTTAGCAGAAAATCTACTGTGATTACCTATCATTGGCTCCGCCTTAAAATACATTTTTGGTGGACATAAATACACCCAATTCTAGAGAAGTTATTAGAATATATTAAATATAGATGCATGTTTAAAAATATCAAAAGGAAAGATTTCTAGGTTTACTTGGAAGAAAGCGAGTTACTCAAATGGAAAAAGGAGTAGTTGAAAGCCTTTGAACTGTCAGAACTCAGGAAACACATAATTCTTATGCATCAATTGCGTGCGCCGTGAGATAGCCCAAGGCCTCGGGAATCAGGACAAAGGCAGGATGTTATGAGATTATAGTTGGTGCTATGGGAAAAAGGAAGATGTTGAAAATGGCAGTTGGAAAATAATATCTCACACAGTGAAACTCATCCACCTGGATGCTGAGCTGTTCTTCTCAATAGAAAGCACGATACTTAATGCAGCAATGCACACTCAGTTCTGTTCTTGCTAGGTACTGAGGCCTCTGTGTTTGTCCATCACCGGCAGCCTTGCTGGTCTTATTTCTTAAAACAAAGACCCCAAACTCACCAAATACCTATGCCATGATTATAACACTGACACATAACAAATAGTAAATATGCTTCCAGAAAAGTCTGTAGAGTTGTGAGCCCACCACAGTCAACAGAGCTAGGAGATTACTTTTCCCACATAACTTGACAAGTTCAACTAAGATATTAGAGAGAGTCACAGGCTCAGTGTCATAGTGTTGCTTTTTCGTAGAGCCAAACAGGCTGTATTGACCTGACACCCACAGGTTGAGAAAGCAATATCTTCTACTGATCCTGTTGCAGAGAACTAAATTTAATTTTTGTTTGCAAAATACAAATTACATATTTGCTAATAAGAGATTCATCTTATCTGGTTCTACATTTATTTTCCTTGAAATGACCTGTACCTCATCGGCTTGAAAAGCAACTTGTGCTCCTTCTGATGTGTGATAGCGAACATCTTCCTGGTGAGGCTGGCCTCACCTTCTCTGTCAGGCAGTAGAGGCCACTGTGAGATTGCACTCTTTGCAAACCTAGCACTCGAAACCCCTTCACTGTAATTTAGTTGTCTGCTCTAGACAAACATTTTCACAATCCAGAGATATACATTTTTATCTTTTCCTCTAAGATTTATAGCTGGGTTCCTGAATAAAGGAAGTTATCTACATGTCTTTGTATGTAAATTTCGTGGGCCATGCTACTGTACCTGTGGTGTGGGCCTGAAACACAGGAAAATGATGAGCTGAGCTGCCTTCTGATCATAACAAGCAGCAATGAACTGACTACAGTGGATCAAGTGCCCTTCATTTATGTCTATGCCAAACTGTCGTTCTATCTTTCACACAAGTCCAAATGAACTGTATTTGTTTAATTTTTTTTTTGTCCCTTTGAGACAGAGTCTCACTATGCAGTTCAGACTGGCCTTGCACTCAATTTGTAGCCCAGGCTGTTCTGGAACTCACACCGATCCTCCTGCCTCAGCCTCCCAAGTGCTGGGATTACAGGTGTGCGCCACCACACCCGGCTCTTTTTTTTTATTTTTATTTTATTAGGACTGTGTTAAATGGTATAATGGTTTTCAGTATTAACAGCAAATCAGTGATAATACTCCATCCAGATTCTTAAGGGAGTAGATACAACAACTTCTTCAAAACTGAATATCCCCCTGTACTCAAATCTAAGCCAGTTGACAGAGTATAACTTATAAAGCATCTTGGGGTCACCCCAATTCACCATGCAGTACTCTTCCACTCCACTTCTGAAACATACCACATAAGCAAGACACATGTATAACTATGCACTACTCTCTAAGTTCCTACGTGTCAGAAACATGGAACAATAGAAAGGTGAAATAAATACATAAATAAAATATATAGGCTTAGAAGTTGAAAAGACATTGTCAGCCTCAATGCCAGGTGGAGTCTTCTGCCTAGAATGCTCTGTGCCCCGCATTACAGTTCCTTGTTTTTCTACCTGTGTATGTTTATTGGAAGTGCTACTCTTGCATAAACTGTACAAGCAGTTTCACATTACTTTTGAAACTTCCTTGCCTCCTTCTCTGGGCTAGCAAGGCTATACATAATTTCTTATAACCCTTACTTCCTCATAGCTCATGCACCGCCATTCATTTACCCCTTCACCAAACTAAGAAGTTCCAGAGGATATAGCATGTGAGTATTTTGTTTCTAAATTTGTGTCAAGTGTATGGTATCATATAAGTTCAATAACTACTCCACCATCAGCAAGCCATTTTATGTTCCACTTGTTGAGTTATTTATACACTCACAACCCCTTGCCATCATGGTCTTCCTACAGGAAAATTTGTTTGTAGAAAATATAGCGAGGAATTAGTTCGTTTTTGTTGTTGTTGTTCTTTGACCTACAGCAGAGCATGTTCTCAAACTGCTGAGGATGTGCAGCCAATACTGATCCGTGCGTGGTCCCCGGAATGGCTCCTGGCACAACGGAAGCCCGTGGCGAACATTACTCCAGGTTGCCTGAAATGGATCAGAAATTCAAACTTACATGCTTAATAGTTACTTTCATATGAGACATCTAAGGTCTACATGAAGGGCAAAATAGCAGATCAGAGGAAGCAAAGAGGTTGACTCTGTGCAAAAGGCTGGGAGGGGCAGGGAGATGGCTCAGCCACATAGCTGCCTGCCTAGCAAGTTCAAGGTCCTAAGTTCAATCCCCAGAGCAAAAATAATAATAAAAACTTGACAAGAAAGTAGGTCACACAGAGGTCAAGAGACTTAGAGAAGGGGAGGGAGCAATGAGAAGGGATGAGGTAGTTTTGAGAGCTCTGAGGAGCATGGGCCAGTTCCCCATGAGGAGCGTACTAATTGCACTTTGCAACAAGGGCAAATGTAAAATAAAACTGGAAACAGCGAACCATGGTTATTTACCACCACAAATTGCATTCAGGAGGTTTGTCCATTTAAATCCCATTGACCAAGGGTCAGCAAGATAATTCAGCAGACTAAAGTGCCTATTTAGGCAGAGGGCATCAGCTAGGGTTCTATCCCTGTCATGCCATGCCAGCCCCGCCCCAGCGTAGCAATGAGGTTGGGACTGAGATTGGGTATGGTGGTGCACACCTGTAATCCTAGCGATTGGGAGACCAAAAACAAAAGAATCACTTTGAGTCTCATCTACTAGTGAGATCCTTCAGACTGTGCATGGAAAAATTCCATTAACCAGCTTTCGTACATACAAGAATGTCTCTGACGTCCAAGACCTAGAAGTTTCCAGAATGAAACAGTGTGTTCACACATCTTGTACCTATTTGTTGCTAGCAAATTCTCTAAGGTTTCCCTCTTCAGAGACTTTCGTTGAGTGAACACTTCAACCCTATTCAGAAAATATTATTTTCCTGTCTTCCTAAAACAAAGCATTGCCATGTAAGACATCTCCTTTCCCCAAAATAAAAACTATATAATTATTTTTCTAATTTCTTTTTCCTGATAAATTACAAGAGCTATACTGAGTGATGCTATCTCATTTTAAAGATAAAGCTATTGTCTTCACATGGTATAATGGTTTTCCAGGCAACCCAAGTAACTTGGACAAAGTGTTCTGTCTCACTGTGAGGTCAGTTTCTAAGCATCCACTATGATCTAAAGAGAACTGAAATATGCAACAGAGAAAACCAACCGTGCAATAGCATGCCAGGCTCTGCGTGTCTGCGTGGCTTGGCCATTTCAGCAGGCGCCTACAGAAAAGCTGTTGTCAAATGCAAAGACCTTGGATGATCCCTTCACCGCCAGAAAGTGTTGTTGCCCCGTTGTGTGCAGAATGAAGTGGGCTCGTGCGTGGGCTGGTGTTCCGTGGAGCGGTGCACCGCTGACAAGCAGCCGAAGGTATATCGCTCCTGAGCTGGTGGGGTTGGAGGGAAAGGAACGGGAATCTCATAGCAGCAGCAAGGCGCATTAGGGAACATTCCAAGGCTTTGGGCCTCATTCTTTGATTTAGAGTGCATCTCTCTTGACAAAGCATCAGGGAGACAAAGCATGTTTAGTCAGTCCTCATAGGTGAAACCAGTCAGCTACTCGCAACCCTGGCATTGTGCTGTGGTTGCGCCTTTTACCTTTTTCTCAGAAGCTGAGGAGCCAGTGCAATCCCAATCACTCTTTCTGCCATCATTAAGTTCTTGGGAAACTATAACAAATACGGGCCATTAAGAGCCCGGTGTACGGACACATTTAGATAACAGGTTATGTGTGACACCATTGATACATGCTGTTATAATTCAAACAAAATAAAGTCCATTAAACTTGAAACAAAGAGAGGAAAACACCGCATTCAAGAAGATCTTTGCTTCTTCCTAGACACGCTGCTAGGCATTTGCTTCTGGTGAAGAGCTGGAGTAGAATCCACAACCTACACACTCAGCTAGATTTTCAGGCTTTTATCATGATCGTTATTGTTACTGATTGATTATTATTATTTTGAGGAACAGTCTTGCCAAGGCACAAAGTTGCCCAAAGTGGCCTTGAACTTGTGATGCTCCTGCCACAGACCTGGAGTACTGGGGTTACAGGAGCGTGCGCTGACCCACTGTGTGCCCAAAGACTTTCCCGATACCCTCCTTTGCTTCCCTCAATGTCTCTTTGTGTTCCTTCAGGGAACATAATACTTGGGCACTTGGGTGTGTCTAGGAAGTTTTAAAAGATGGAGAATGCATTGGTTTTAAGTGGAAAACTGGGTCATGTTTCTTGTGATCTTGTGATACCAAAGATGGCATTAAAAGTCACTTGTTATTTTAAAACTGAGTTATTTTCCAAATAAACTCGGTGTGGGCTTCAGTGATTTGTTTTCTTGCATTTCAGGATTTGTACAGTGCTAGCCAACAATTTTGAAGTGCACGGTGATATTTAAAAATCTAAAATTTCAATTTAAAGGATTTCCACAGGGGCATAGGGGAAGTCTCTCTTCTGGTAGGTGAGTGATGGCCTGCCATGCTGTGTCATTGTCCTGAGAATTATTGCTAGATTCAGGACAGTGACCACAGTGCTTCTTTAGGCTACACAGTGTGGTAAGCAAATATAGGTCCATGATATAAATGTTAGGCGTACAGTTCAAAATTATCAGAATATAGCATGGGAATGAGTAGTGGAAAGCTCCTTTTGCCAGTGGTTATAAAACAATGCACAAAAGCACAATTAAAAACAAATAAGTAAATTTGATTTAGTTTGAATTAAAAATCTAAGCCTAAGAAGAGTCATAAAATCATAAACAGATATGCAGAATAGGATAAAATATTTCATAGCATTTAATTTTTTCACGTATATCCACTACTTATATAGCATTTTCTACCTCAGTAAATGTAAATAACTTGATTAAAGCTGGGCAACAAATAGACTGCTCTGAATTACCAGGAACACCACTGGTATACAGTGTAGTTTTTCACTTAATTACAATGTAAGCCATATTGAAAAACTATTTCCCATGCGCAGAGATAATTAAAATTTGAAGAGGTAAAAACAAGAAGCATAGGTAACACTGTGGGACAACTGGAACGCTCATTCAGTACTGATGGAAATGTAAGATGACACTGACTTGGAGATCGGTGTGACCATTCCTGAAAATATTAAAGGCAGAATGAACATAAGGCTCAACAATTCCGCGCACACCTATGCATATTACACATGATATAAAAAAAACACACTTTCACTGAAAGTTCATCCTCTATGAAAATTGCCAACAGCAGTTATTATAATACCCTGACAGGGAAGACAACCCAATGATGAGGAGATAGAAGGGGCACATCCTTGAAATTTAGAATTCAGTTATGAAAGGAAATAAACTATTGATACATACAACAGCTAGATAAGCTGACAATGTAGCCTATGTTGGAGAAGCCATTAAGAAAAGGCTATATTTTTGTTTTATTCCATTCATATGACATGACAAGACTGGCCAATCTAAAGACAGAAAAGATATTAGATGTTTATAGGATTCAGAAAAGGAAGACATAGGACATATTGATCATTTGTCCTCTGTACGTTGTGGGAATAGCAAAAAGCAAACAGTATCCTGATCACGCAGCAGAAAGGAGAAGCTCCCCACGAAGCTCGGCTTGCCCCTAACTCCTCCTTGTGACCAGGCCAATACATTCTGCTCTCTTAGAGAGACCCATGAGTCCTGCAAATATGGGGCGACAGTCCAAAACCGGGGTGTTTACACAGTAAAGGGGACTGGATAGAGCAGAGAAGCGATGACTGTCTATTTCTCTCTGATATAAAATGGGATGTTCACTTCATCCTATGGATTTCTCTAAATCTTGCATTTGTATTTGATGCAGAGCTTTTCACACTCTGGGCGTCTACCTCTGCTTTCTCTGTGTTTATTGCTGACAACATGAACCACTGACGCTCGTGCGTGTGACAACACGTACCTCCCAGCCAACAGACTAAGGCCACTTTGCAAAACAGCATCCAAAGGAATGCTTCGGCGACTCTGAACAGGAGGTAGAAATCAGCTTTTTCCTCTACGGACTTCAGCCTTTCTCAAGATGCTTAGCCTACTTCCTAGAATTTACAGAGTGCCCCACAAGTGCTAACTGTACACCGCTTTTGTTTCAGACCAGGGTTAATGCCTCTTTTTTTCTCATTTTTAAAGCACAATATTTCTATTCACCCTAAATATTTCTTGAAAAGTTTAAGGATTAGTGGACCTAAAACACTTGAGTAGGTTCATTTGTCTTTTCCTTCCCTCCTTCCTTCCTTATTTTCTTACTTTTTTTTTTTTTTTTCAGAACCAGGGATTGAACTCAGGCCCTTGCACTTGCCAGCCAAACATTTATTCTACTGAGCTATCTCCCCAGCCCCTACTTGCTTCATTTGATATGATACTTAGAATATGTTTATCTCTTGCAAATTAGAACATGCATAGATTTTCTTGTTCTCTTGGCTGCTGGCTGTGTAGACAGTGTAGGGGAAACAGGGCTTAGCACTCTACGTTTAGTATTCTCTTCCACTGTATCTTTTCCTGCGTGATATCCTTTGAAAGACTGCATTCATAGCAAAAGTCTCCCTCATACTTTCCCAATAATTATTGTGGTCACGTGTGTGAATATATATATATATATATATATATATATATGCACATATACACACATATGTGTGTATGCAAGCACAGATACTGTAATCTGAACATCCCGACTGTCAAAGTGGAATTACTCTGAAATCTACAAGGCACTTCAATTTGAATATTTGAGCATTATGATACTTAAACAATAAAGGTTTTGAAAATATACCACATCCAACCCTCAAACTCTCCAAAATGTGAAACGCTTTTTCCACAACTATTTCAATGAGGAATATTCAATATGTACTTCAGTCATTTTGTAATTTCACCTTATCTTACTCTTGAGAAACTGTCATGACATTTGTTGGTTCACTTTTCTCCCCAAATATCCCTATAAATCTGTAATTGTACTGTGCAAAACCATATCTGACTGATGGGAATCACTGTATAATCAAATGGGGGCAGATAGTTACATAAATACCCCATCAGAGCAGCAAGCAATACATTTCCCCATTGAAACCGACAGTGACTGCTAGTCTATGCCATGGTCATAACAAATAAGCCTGGAAGAAGTTTCTCAAAGAGACTGCACAACATTTTTTTTAGAAGCTGTGGCACCTGCCAAGTTTTCAGATACTTTTAGAAACATACATAAAACATTTTTCTGCAAATAGAAAAACTACTTGAGAGAGGATACATGGGAAATTGCTTATCAAATATATCTACATGCAGAACAGTACATTACTTTCAGGGAAAAGTTTTCAAAGGAAATTTCTGTATTACTTTAACCCATACTTTGTTGCAGAATATAAGCTAGGCACCACTTTAAACTAACAGATGATATGATAAAATTGAGCACTGTGTATGTGTGTCTGGAAGTCCAGGATGTCTACATGGGAATGGTGACATATTTGATAAGCATCGTATGGGTAGATTTTCAGCTAGTGGAGCAGTGCAGAATGTGAAGAAATGGCACCAATGTAATCACACAGCTTCAGGAATGTTTGGATTAATTACAGCATGATTGTGCCGTCACGACGGAACTTCTGTGGGAGACGAGTCTGGAGCTAGAGTGAGAGCGAGCTGAGGTGTGTAGATGTTGCTAAAGGCATTCAGCGCCAGTCTTCAAGCCCATGTCCTCAGAAAAGAAGACAATGATTAGATCGGAGAATCAGAGAACTTGACTTCAGAAGACATTTGGAAGATTCTACAGGCAATCAGTTAAGACACATTGTATGAATTATGAGCCACAGTCTTTCTTCTTTTTCTTCATGATGCCAAATGTATTAAAGAGGAAATTTTTACCGAATCATGAAAAAAAATCATTTTGTGATCTAAAAGTAACTACTTACTTTCTGCCCTTATGGAGGGACAAGCCGCAGAAGGATCAGTTTAGATTTGGAATGCCTAGTGATGTGTTATGTATAATCTTCTCTTGCAGTATGATTTTGGTTAATAACTGTGAGTTTGCAAACAAGAGCACAACGCATTGATTTCTCCATAAGTCTGTCTGTCTGTCTGTCTGTCTCTCTCTCTCTAAGTTTCATAATTATGTCACTTTTGTCCCTGGTGTTCCTTATTAGGAATTGAAGGAGTGGGAACTACAGCAGACACAACCTACTTTACATGCCAAGTTTCAAGGTCCTTAGGTCTTCCTTAACAGGACTGATAGACTCTCATGGAGGTTGGAAACGTTCCGTTATTAGTCGTACTCGGCTTCTTTTTTGCCAGCGCTTAGTATGGACAAGGCCCCCGGGTCTCAGCATTTCTTTTTCATCAAGTTTGCTTATCAAAGAGGTTGGGATAGATTTCTTGGGAGCCTTGGAAAGTTCCAGGAACTGTGATGTTTCCTTACACCAGAAGTTGTTCCTACAATAATCAAAGAAAAAAGATAGATGACATCTATTGTCCACCCCTGAGTCAGCAGTTGTCACACTTGTGCATGGGTGTTTTGCCCTTTTTCAGGGAGTTTTTGATCTAAGAATCCTCAAAAATGGAAGAGATTTTCCACATGGTGACAAGATCTTCCTGAGGGAATTTTGAGAAACGCTTGAATAATTTGAACAGATGTAGAATTAAAAATAGTCTTCCTGACACATGCTGGTGAAGCAAGGGACATGGCATTTGAGAGGGAGGACAGAAAACTGCCACTGGCGTTGGATAGAAACAAATAAATTAGAGGAAGTCACTATACAGATCTGCTGGCTTTATCGATCTACTCTATGACACAGAAATTCCTTGCTTTTCATTTGCAAGGAAACAGCCACTTCTTGGCTACGGAAACGCTGTGATGTTGTCTAACCTAAGCAAACTCAACTTACCCCATGGCTTGACTTCGTCAGTCCCCCAAAAATATAGTGCATCCCTCTGAAGTGTCGCTCTTCCTGCTTTGATGCTTCAGAGTGGTTTGTTCTGTGCCACTCCACTCCCCCCAAGAAGCTACCAATTTCAGCTAGTTTCTTTGCATTTGTGCCCTCTTGTTAAAGGCAGAAACTTTTCTGAAAATCACTCTTAATTACTCCATGTTCAACTTCAACTCCCAGCAGTCAGCCTGAGAGAAACTCTCAGGCTGTTCAGCTGATTTTCCATAAGTTAGAGAACACCTGATGTGTTTCTTTCCGTGCCTCTGTCTCTCTGCTTCTCTCTGTCTCTATCTCTGTCTCTGTCCCTGTCCCTGTCTCTCTGTCTCTGTTTGTGTATGTGTCTGAGAGAGTCAGAGCATCAGAGAAAGAAAGACACAGAGAGCAAACAACAGAAGAACATAACGCAGCTTCCCGGATATATCCTGTATTTTCTGCAAGCTTTTCTAGTCTCCTATGAAAGCCACTTTCTCTGCCCTGAGTAGCCACAGCACCAGCTGATTTCAACTGCTAATAGTATTTTGTCTCTCACTCTGCTATGCCATTCACTGGAAGCAGAAGGTGTACCTCACTCTCCTTCTGCCTCAGATACATGCCAGAGGCTCCACAAAGGATTCTGGGGTTTCATGGAGTCGAAGGCCTATTGGGCATCTGTCTGGCCACAGACATGGATTTTCTTTTTTTTTTTTTTTTGTCTTTTTGAGACAGGGTCTCACTATGCAGTTGAGGCTGGCCTTGAGCTCACTTTTGTAGCCCAGGCTGGTCTCTAACTCGCACCGATCCTCCTGCCTCCGCCTCCCAAGTGCTGGGATTACAGGCGTGCGCCACCACGCCAGGCTTGCCATGGATTTTCTGCAAGGCGATTTTCTCTCTCAACTTTTCCATGAGTGTCAGTGGACAAAGTAGTAAGTAGAGAAATCAATATCCCAAAGAAGCTTGAAAGAAACACTGAGAAGTTCCTCCTGAATTACAGAAGATGAGTGAGAGAAATCTACTAACTACTGAAGAGTAATCATAGGACTGAGTGTGTAACTGTCATTCCTAGTGAAACAGCTGAACAGAAACTACCGCTAACCACCACCAATGTCAAGGTTGTGTTTTTCTTTGGTGAATACAAAGCAGTCTGGAGGCCCGGCGTGATGGCTCAGTGGTCTAAAGCGCCTGCTTGGGAAAGCTTGGGCAGCTTCAGGGACCGCGGTTCAATCCCTGGCACTACATGCCGCACCAGCCCTGCTCTCAGGGCGGGCTGAGCCGGCCACAAAAATGAGTGAATAAACAACAAAGGTTCTGAAACACGAAAATAAATAAATAAATAAATAAATAAATAAATAAATAAAGCAGTGTGGAATCTCTGTAAGAAACTTTCAACTGAGTGTCCTGATGCACTCAGCTTTCATCTACCTGTAAGCACCCTGTTCTTCCATCCAAAGCACATTCTCTCTGGCTACGGTGATGGCCTCCTGCTTCTACCTTCTGCTGGAGAGGTTAAGGGAGCCAGGCCATCCCCTATTTCTTTGCTTTTGTTTGCACTATTACATTGTCTACAATTCCCATCACACATTTGATTGACTGATTGATTGATTGATTCATTGATTCATTCATTCATTCGTGGAGTTCTGAGTGGTTGGGCAGTACCACGAGGGCTCATTCACAATGGTAAAACCTTAACTATATTTTTGCAGGAGGGAGTGAAATGCTACTATCATTGGACAACATTTAATGAATTCAAAGTCATTTAAATTCTGGGTTACTTCTAATTTTTTAATTATTTTTGTTCTCTTTAAAAATTAAAAAATAACAAGATAATTTGTAAAAAATAATATTTGTTTTATTGATCTACTTTATGAAACTTATAGTCCCTCCTTTTGTTTATTTAAATACATCCTTAAAATAAATGAATATGGACATAAAAGCTCACGTTTCTATTAGATATCCAATAATTTCTGTTGCTTATAGCTAAGAAATGTTCATCTTAAGGGTACAATCTTCTTACTTTGGTGTAAAGAATTGAAAAAAAAAAAAACTAAATTAGAAACATCTTTCAGATGTTTCATAAAGATTCTGTTCTTTCAGTGCTAATTCAAAACAACTCCAGCAATGCGGTCCATATTTATCCTGTCTCATTAGTTTCACTTTTTTTTTTCCTACCAGGGATTTGAACTTAGCACCTTGCACCTGCCAGGCAGGCACTTAAGCCTCTGAACTATCTCCTCAGCCCCGTAGTTTTACATTTTGGGAAATTTCTCTTGATAAAATTTTTCACTGAGCACAAAGTATTCAGTGAGTCAGGGCTTTTAAACCCTGATTGCTTTCTGTGGAAGAAATCAAATATATAAAGTGATCTGTTGTCCCCAGTCCTGATCTCCAGGCAAAACAGATAAATGCCTCAGTGGATTCTCCACTGCGGGAATGTACCCTTACTTAGTGACCCACTTTACCGGGTCAATACTAATGCTCCTTACATGTTAGAAACTTATTTATTTTTGATGATATTTTACCTTATATTTAACTTCTTTATGAAGCAAGTTATTTAAATCCTGCATTAATTTTTTCTCTAAAGTACTATATAAATCTATAATTCATTTTTTCACAAACCCCTGCTACTATACTTTTACTTTCCCTATATATTCCCTATATTTTTTTAAATTTCATGTAAAAGCCATATGTCTTGTAAACTTTAGTTTCATTTGCTATCAACAAGGTTTTCAACCTCTGTCCTTTTCTCCATGGAAATGATCAGTTGGACCTCAGCTTCTATTATGACTTTCATTCACTTGTCTATAATTAGTTTCTTGCTGTTGTATAATCAATCTGTCCTCTCATCGAACTCTGTGGCATTTCTCAAGTGACTGGCATCTGATGTTATTTCTGTGAATATTCCGTACGGCAAGCATTTCTTACAATCAACATTTTGAAATACGTTTTCACCAGACCTGGAGAAAATTATTTAGTACAAAATTGAATAAAGTCAATGTAAACGTTCATTTGAAAAAGACCTGTCCTCATTTTAAAGCCGAGATTTATGCGTGTCCTACCGAGACAAGCAGTGGCACCCTCGTCAGATGTCATTCTCACTTCTAATCCAAAGTTGGTGAAGGAATGGTGGAAGCGGCTCCTGTGACTGCGCCTCCCTGCCTCTCCTGCCTCTCCTCGCGCTCTGCTCTCCTTATCCTGCTTCTCCTCCCATTCCCAGCCCAACCTTCCCCGCCTTCCACCTTGTCCTCCTTGCTGTGCTGGGGGGGAAGCGAAACATCCGGGTCACTTCCTTTGCTTGCATCTGCAAGGCTCTCCTTGCCCACCCCACTCCGCATAGAGCTCTCATCTCCTAATAGAGCAGCTTTCAACCTCAGACTTCTCTCGTCTTTTTTTTTTTTTTTTTTAATTTCATTTATTTATTTTTTTCTTGTTTCAGAACCTTTGTTTATTCACTCATTTTCATGGCCGGCTCAGCCCGCCCCGAGGGCAGGGCTGGCGCAGCACGTGGTGCCGGGGATCGAACCCCAGTCCCTGAAGCCGCCCCAGCTTTCTCAAGCAGGCGCTTTAGACTACTGAGCCATCCCGCCGGGCCCCTCTCTAGTCTTTGCATTCAATTAGTGAACATTTACCTTCGGTCCCAGAGCCAGACTAACTCAGCAGCACTCTGAAGGAGATGTGTTCTTTCTAACGCACTCGGAGCAATGTTAGCTCCTAATTGTGAGGCCTTCCATCCACCTGGAGTAATGTCTTGCTGTATTTCTCACTGTGTTTGCCACCCTGTCTGTTGTATTCCTCCACCTGAGCGCTTTGTTCTTAGCCCTCCTTGCAGCAGCTCAGTAGCACAACTATTAAACCATTCGAGGGGATTAAAATTGTTGGAGGAGCAAAAAGAGTATTTACGGTATTAATTACCTAGCGGCTTTTCAGTGGTCTTTGTTGTTATGCACATTTGTATCCCATCTTAAACACATCCAAGCAGAGAACGATTTAAATATATGGAAGAGACTGAAACATAGTGGATTTTTTTCAATTAATCTGAAAACCTTATACTTTAGGAAAATCCTTCCTTCCGTTTCCGTTAGTTTTCACCTCATTGTCCTTGACACATGAAAACACGGCATATGCAAAATTGTGCTTTTTGACACTTACCCAATTGTGCACACTCACTGCCACCTCTTACTCTCACAAGAACAAGCAAAGGGACAGACTTTACAGGTGGAGTCAGCGAGGTCTGGAAACGTCACAGTGCAGATTCGCTCCTGGTGCCAGCTTGAGAAAGGCAGACAGAGGGATCCACTGAACACCTTCTGCGCTTCCTCGTGTCTGCAGCCAGAGCTCTCAACCGGGAGAGAAGAAGCGCCGGGTTTCACCGTGAGCGCAGGGCACGCCACTGCTTCCCCTTGTTCCTGTCTAATCAGCCTGGTACGGTGCTCTCCACCTGAGCAGATGGAAGCGCAATGAAGACAGAGGTGATGGCGCTTCCTACACTGGCTGGGACGCTTTCCAAACCTCAGTGCTAGTCAGAAAGCACAGAACACAGCAGGCACACGACGAGAGAAACCAATATGGGCACAGATTGGTACAAGCTGTGGTTTCCCAAAAGTTTGAAAGCAATCTGGAATACAGTTTCGATGCTTCTATACTGAGGTCTTCATGGACTATGTCTTACGTTTTTTAAATTGCTCTAAAGGGCCAGCCAGATAGCTCAGTGGATGAAAGCTCCTGCTTAGGTCGGCTCAGGGAACAGGGTTTGATCCCTGGCGTGCCAGGTGTGCCAGGACCGCCCCCGGGGCGCGATGAGAGGGCGACTGAAACTGGGTATGGTGGCGGGCTAATGTAATCCCAGCAATTGGGAGGCTGAAAACAGGAGGATCACTACGAATCCAATCTGTGTCGTGAGACCCTGTAGACCTTGCACTAAATACAGCATAAAATAAAATGAAATAATTGCAAAAATAAATATAATCAACAAGATAATAAATATAATCAACAATAATCAGCAGAAGCTGAGTCTGCCTGGGAGGTAAGAGACTTGGGCCAGCAGTCCCTGCGCTCAGCACTCTAGGACAGCCCTGTCCTCTCAGGACCAAGTGAGCCTGTGCCAGCATTCTGTCCGAGTGTCCACTCACCGGGTCTGTGCTCAGGAGAACTGTACCTTCCTTGCTGCCCCATGGGGCAGGCGCTGTGTATGACAGGAACTGTGCTCAGGGCTTTCTATGTGCCTTTCTCCTGCCGTGCTTCAGCTTTAATACCGGACAAAAAATTCAATCATAGGAAAAATGGATCAACTGGAAGACACTAGAGAATAACATTTTCGTACATTTCCGGATCGGATGATGCACACTTCCTGTCTAGGCTGGGACATGAAATCTGATGTAGTGTTGAGAACTACAGATAATTCTGAATAAAATAGAAGACGCACGGACTCCGCCCTTCTCCGGTGCTGTGCCTGCCTCCCAAGATGGTAATAAGCACCCGGCCAGCAAGGACCGGATTTATAATTAATTGATTCCTGAATAACTGTGGGACCGATTGGTTGTTGCAAGAGGCACTTTTCGTGCGTTCCGCTAGTTATCTTTTGTGCAGCAGATTTGTGATATCCCACTTTTAATTTCCCATTTCTAGAATTAAGTCTCAGGTTCAGAACTGGCAACAGAGGAGAGATAAAACCGAGGCAGAAGTTGGTGTTTTCCACTGAAGGTATCTCGCTCTCTTCTTTAGCAACTCTAATTTACCTGAATAAACTATCATCAAGGACAAATATTTTGCAAACCCTTTTAGTATTTTGGGGAACTGTGCACTTAAATTTTAATCATTGATACATAAACAGAAAAAAAGTTGGAACATTTCAATTACATCCAAATTACATTTTTTTCTATTTTACTTTTTTAAACAGAATATAAGATAGTAATAATAAAAAATAGAAAAGAAATAGAATTTCACTAACCAAATTAAAAGGCAATTTGGCACTATTTGTTGTACTGAACAGTGTTGCCTTGAACATAGTAGTTTAGATTACCAGATATATGCATGCAAAATTGGAAGAAAAGAAAGAGGAAAGAGGGTATAAGAATTTAAGAAGATAGAGCTGCTGGGATATAGCTCAGCAGGGTAAGTGCCTGCCTGACAAGCTCAAGGTCTCGAGTTTCATCCCCAGTAACACACACACACACACACACACACACACACAGAATTTAATAAGAGAAAAAAGGGGGAAAATGAAAAAAAAAAAGTACTAGCTGCTTCTTTCCATAGACCACCAGAAATCTACAGTATGGTACCGGCACTGCCCCCAGGGTGTGCTGAGACAGGGGTTGAAACTGGTTGTAGTGGGAGGCACCTGTAGTCTTGTGAGGCTGAAGACAGGCGGATCACTAGGAGCCTTACCCACATAGTGAAATACATAAAAAAAGAAATCCATAGTATAATTATCCAAGCCATTCAGCATACTTCCATAGATAGATCTCTCCCCACTCCTCCTGTTCACCTCAGTAGTTCTTTTCTCTTATACAGATTCATTTCCCTACTCTGCTGAGATGAAGAAACACAAATGGCAAAGAAATATATTTTTAAAAGTGTTGAACATCATTGGTCATCTGAGAAATGCAAACTAAAACAATACTGACATTCCATCTCACCCCAGAAAATAAATGGCTGGCATCAAGAGGTCAACAAATAATAAACACTACAAGGGTAGTGCTAAAAAAGGAAATCTCCACTGTTGATGGCAGTGTAGACTGGTACAGTCGCTATGGAAATTAATGCGGAGAGTTTGCGAAAATGTAGGATTGGAGGTCCAATTCAACCCAGCTATTTCTTTCCTGGGCATTTTTCTAAATGAACTGAAAATATATCACATGCAATTCATGTGCAACTATGTTTATAGCAGCACATTTTGTCACAGCCAAATCTTAGCAACAACCCAGATGCCCATCAACTGAGGAATGGATAAAGAAGATGTGGTGTTTGTACACCACGGAGTGTCATTCAGCTATGAACAGGGTAAATTTGAAGCTTTTATGTGTAATGGACGCAGCTAAGGAACTGTCTTAGCTACGTTTTACTCGTGGCTGGGACAAATACCCGACACCCAAAATGAAGGAAGGAAAGGCTTATTTAGCTCACAATTTGTGGAGGTTTCAGTCCATATTTGGCTGGCTCAAGGCTGAGTGGAACAGAGCAGAGAGCATCCAGTTCATGGTGACAGAAGAGCAACAATATGGTGACAGAGGTAGCCAAACAGGGCAACGGAGAGCAGCAGCGCTAGTTTGTCTCTCTGTCTCTCTTTAAATTACATCAGACTCTGTGCCTTAGAGTATCCACCTCAGGCCACACCTATAATTCCCAGGAGTACTCAGACAAATAATCTCATCAGTACTAAAACACATAATCTCAGGGATTCATGAGTCAAGTCTCAATCTATAGAAGTCCCTGCCCCATGATCGCATGAGACATTGCAGGGACAACTAGACTTAAACCATACCAGGAACATATTCTTAATTGAAATAAATTAGGTCCACATGTGCAAACATCATATTGTCTAGTAGTATAAGAACCTGAAAAACTAAATAAGATCTTTAATTATTCTCTGTTTTATCTTTATCCTTCCTTGATGAGAAAATATTGACACAGAGAAAAACGTGCCGTAGATTAAACAAGCAAGAGCAGTTTCATAAGATGAAAATTCTCACTCTTTGTGTCTTCAGTGAACAAGAGCACCACATGCTGAGTTTTAGGTCAGCACATTAGAGGAAGGATCTTCTCCCTGGCTTAAGACTTGCTATTCTGTGGTTTTATCACAGACGTAAAGCCAACTTGTTCCAATTATGTTATTTTAAAAACCTGTAGAATTAGAACAGTGCCTTATTATGCTATGGAATGCAGAGCCTTGTTTATAGTACTCAGAAATCAAGCATTATATCACTTGTTATAAAGCTGTAAGGACAACCACAAGAGAAAGCCAGATCTATACGGAAGAGGCAATACCTGGAGCTTCATCACTCAGGGGTCTCACATCTATTTTGAATCCTAATGAGTATTTCATCAATAAGCCCTTCACTCTCATGGAAATGCTACCCAAAGCAAGGTAGGGAAATGCAGAAAGCAAACATCTGTCTCTAACTCTAGATATTGAGTGTCTTTAAGTGAACTCTAGACAAAATTTTTGAGTAAACAACATTATCCAGCCCTACACTTGACATCAGAAACCCGATTAGCTTGCCATGAGCCAGGAGTAAAAGCAAGCAAAAATAATGTTGAATTTCAAAGCCTTTAAACTGTCAAAGAAAGCCAGAGAGTGTAGATATCAGGAAGGTAATTCAGGTGGCTAATTCATTATTCATGGAGAGGGTGCAGGGCAAGGTTTACATTAAAGGCTTATGGAATCATGTTCCCATCATCATGAAAAATAGCCCCGTCTGGATATTGTAACCAGAGAGATTTATGGGTGCGCTTTATTTTTATTTTTTATTTTTTGTTGTTGTTTAATACTACAGTGGCTGTTGAATAAGGATGCTAAATCAGTCCATGAAAGTAGACATGTCTTACTCAGATAATCTGCATGCTTTAAAATCCCACAAGGTGGTGTGGCAGGGATGACGTGGGGGAAACGAACGGGCAGCGTTCGTTTGTAATATTTGCGTATGCTGTGACCTAGAGGACTTTTCCTTCACCGGGAAGACAAACTAGAAATGTGGTGCTTCTTTGATTTCTCTGTATACTTTCATGGCAGGATACTCTCTTCTTACCATGGTGCTTTTTCAACTTGAGTATCCCTCAGAGGGCTGTACAGTGAAGAAGCCTGACCATGCTCAGAGTTTCTTTTACTTTTTTTTTTCCTTTCTTTTTAAGTTGGTACTGGGTCATGCTATGCAGCTGGGACTCCTATAGTGATCCTCAAATTTTCAGCCTCCCTAGCTCTAGGATGACAGGCGTACACCATCACGCCCAATCTCAGTGGTTGGCTGAGTCCGAGGTCTAAGCCAGAGCAGCATGCAGTTAGTGACTGAACCATGGTCCCTATGCTTGCCTCAGAGTTTCTGAGCTACCATGAGTCTTGTGTGAGACCTAATCATTTGCATTTCTAAACGGTACCCACATGCTGCCAAAACTTGAGGTCATTTTTCAGATATATCAGCTCATAAATCTTCCCAGGAGAGTTTGTTCTCAGATACACAAACTTGGTCTGTCTTGATCTTGCTTGAATTTGATGGTGCCCCTCTTTTTTGACACACACAGTTGTTAGATTATAAACAACTTAATAACAAATGTACTGTCTTTGTTGTAACTCTGAGTCTTTGTCCAGCGGAGGACTTTTTGCTGTTTTAGCATTTCTTTTTTAGCAGGTTTCATTGTTTTTTGTTTTGTTTTGTTTTTTTGTCTTTTGTTGTGTTACCACTTCAGTTGTGGCCTGGGTCTTTACAAAAATACCTGTTACTGGAAAATACCTTGTAGACTCCCTGCATGATGGCAAGCACCTTTCAGCATGGAATCCCTTTCCCTGAAGCTGCTGTATGTCTGGAGGGCTGGTTGGTAGGGCCCAGGGGTATGGCTTCTATAGACCTGGGCCATGGAAACAGGAGATGTGGCAGAGGCCAAAGCACGGCCTTGAAATTGAGCCTTGAAATCATTGTCACTTCTGTGCTTTCTTCAAGCATGTCATGAACAAATGACAGGTTTGCATGGAGCCCATTGCGATTGGTTTCTAATTCAAGAAAAATGAAACTTGCTCATGTGAAAGATATTCTAATAAAAGGGAGAAACTTGCATGTGGCTCAGCACACAGAAGTGAAAGGTGTGGCACAGTAAAAGCAGTTTGTTGATGGAAGAGAGAGAGATGGAGGGGGCCAAGACACTTCTCTGTAAATGTAAGTCGGGTCAAAGAAGCCATGCACAAAAGAAGCTAATGTATGTCTGTGACCAAGGTAGGACCCTTGATATAGGCTCTGTAAAGAGTCATCATAGAAGGCTGACGCAGTCTGGGGTTAAAATCAAATTGCTTCAAAGAATCTGAGAGATAGGTAGATACATAGATAGATAGATAGATAGATAGATAGATAGATAATAGATAGATGATAGATAGATAATAGATAGATAGATAGATGATAGATAGATGATAGATAGATAGATGATAGATAGATAGATAGATAGATAGATAATAGATAGATGATAGATAGATAATAGATAGATAGATAGATGATAGATAGATAGATAGATATAGATAGATAGATAGATAGATGATAGATAGATAATAGATAGATGATAGATAGATAGATGATAGATAGATAGATAATAGATAGACAGATAGATAGATAGATAGATAGATAGATAGATAGATAATAGATGATAGATAGATAGATAGATAGATAATAGATAGATGATAGATAGATAGATGATAGATAGATAGATAGATAATAGATAGACAGATAGATAGATAGATAGATAGATAATAGATGGATGATAGATAGATAATAGATAGATAGATGATAGATAGATAGATGATAGATAGATAGATAGATAGAGGCCATATATATAAGCACATGTATTCATGCTAAACTATCATATATATGCTCTGGCTAGGGAAAATTAGTAGAAGTTGCAGTTAAAATTGTTAAATACACAAGGAAAATGATAAAAAATTCACAGGCAATACAAGTTCAAATGTAATAAAATAACTCTAATGTTTAATATATAACACAACAAATTATTTTGTAACATGGTTTTGCAATTATGCTGAAATACCAATGAATATTTTATGAAGAGTTTTACAAAGTCTACAAAAGTGTGACTAACTCCCTGAGTTTTATTAAATTAGATATGAGTATTCAATCAAATATATCCAATTTTAAATGTCCCTAATATCTTTTCATACTACTTATTAATATTTTATTTTGGCATATAATAAAACAAATATTTGTAGTTGAATTTGTGAACTGTCACTTAACACATTATTTCAAATACGTTTCAGTATGAATTATTGGATATTTAGGTTCTTTCAGAGAGTTCTCAATAATGGAAAACCATTTTATGCAAATAAACACTATCAGTATACTATTTTTGATAATTTTAATGATACCAGTCTACTATACTTAAATAGATTGTCCCATCACACCAATTTCATTTTTACACAGGAAGTCTCATAAAATGTCTATACTTGGTGAATACAATCATTTCTTTTATTTCCCTACTGCTTTATTGATTTTTGAAATCAGATATGTATTATTTAACGAAAGGGAAGATGTTCTCTTATTGATGTGTTTATTGACAACATTTAAAATGTCATTGGAGGGCTAGTGAGAAGTGTTGGTGAGTTAAGCACCTGCCTGACAAGTGCAAGGACCCTGGTTCAATCCCTAGTATTGGATGCTTGGTTGGCCCTAGAACCCTGGGTGTGCTGTGGTGGCCTACAAACTGGGCATGGTGGTGCACGCCTGCAATCCCAGTGCTGAGGAGGCTGACACTGGAAATTATCTAAGAGTCAAAGTTGCATAGCCAGACCCTGTACAAAATAAATAAGTAAATAAAAAAATTGGAAAGGAAATAAATTTAGCAATGAAATATATTTAGAGCCCTTTTAGGTTGACAACAAAACTAAGCAGAAAATTTCTATCTCCTACCCTGTACACTCCTACAATCCCCTCCTCGATTAAATTCTCACTTCCATGTGCCCCAATTTTTTATAATCAATGAAGCAACATTTACAAGACATTATCGCCCCAAATCTTTACCTCACAAAAAGGAGCTGTGGCTCACCTTAAAGCTGTCTCCCCATCCTCCACCCTTACAGGCAATTAAAACTTTTCACTATCGACAGTTTTCTCTTTTCAGAATGTTGTATAGCTGCAACCATATAGTATGTAGGATTTTAGATTGTCTTCTTTCACTTAATGATATGCATTTAAGCTTCAGTCATGCTCTTTATGGCTTAAAGACACCTTTTTTTCTGAGACTGGATAATAATCCATTGCTCAGAGATGCTACATTATATTAATATACATACATCTAGTGAGGATCTCTTCCTTGCTTTTAATATTTATGCATTATAAATTAAGATGCTATACGTGACTGTTCAGAACTTTTGTGGTCATAAATTATCAAATCCATTGAATAAACAGTGCAACCGTATGAATTTACGGTAAATATTTAGTTTGATATGAGACTTCCAAGGTGTCCTGCAAAAGGGGAGCTTCCTGTCGTGGTCCCACCAGCAGGAAGTCATTGTCCCCGTTGCCCTGCCTCTTAATGTTCCTCAGTGTGTTTCCATGAGCAGTTCCCTAGTGACACAGTGACACTGAGCATCAGTATTGATTGTTCAGTCTTCTTTTTGTGTGTATCACAGTAAGCTCACAAAGATTTATGCAATATTTGAGAAGCAGCAATGAATGCATCAGTGATAAAAAATATTACGTTCCAAAGGAAGGACCTGAGTTCACTCGTGAAGCTTCTTCTGACACCTGTGGTGGTCAAAAGTTGAATACAGGCAGTCTTTACATGGAAGGCATCAAGGCTCTGTTGTCAGTAAATGCAGCCCAAAGACACTCAGATATTCTCTAACCAGGAAGCTCTCCTGCAAGGCTCAAATGCTCATTCACATGCAAAAATCCCATACTGATAGAACTTTCTTTCTTTTTTTTTTAATTATTTTTTATTGTTTAAATTTAACACGGGTTATATTACATATTTTCATCATCAGATCAATTTAGATTAATACATATAGGTATATAAGATTGATCAAACAATTAAACATTAACCCTTCTAAATCAACATTATTATTATGTTTTATTTTCCCCTTTTTTTCTTTGAAAGTTGACATATTGCATATTTCTTTTAAAGAGATAATCTGTAGGGCGGGCAGCCACCATGGCTTGGCTCTTCACACAACAAGCTCAGTGACTTAATTCAGTTGCTGTGGCAGAGATTTTAAGCTTTAAATAACCGAAGAAGGCTGTCAGAAACACTTGC
This sequence comes from Myocastor coypus, assembly GCA_004027025.1. Taxonomy (NCBI): domain Eukaryota; kingdom Metazoa; phylum Chordata; class Mammalia; order Rodentia; family Myocastoridae; genus Myocastor; species Myocastor coypus. The sequence continues at coordinate 46,715 of PVJA010000326.1, read as the reverse complement.
TATTTAAATTACATGAACAAAGACTTTAAGGTAGGGCTGAACAAACTACAGCTTGAGAAAAATGTTGTTGCAAGTGAATTGATACTAAATAAGGTACGGTCTCATTTGGGTGTCAAACCTTCTGGGAACTTGTCTATTTAATCTATTTGTACTTTTCTTTATAATGGAAAACATCAGTTATCTTTAATGGTTTTTGGCTTTTAATAGTCTCAAGCATTGTGAATATAAATCTGGAATAAACTAATTATTGCCAAGCTCTTTACACTGTTCAATTTTGTCTATCTCCTAAATCAAGCAGAATGCACATTGTTCTGTAATAAAAATAAGCGGCAACATCCTAGTGAACCGAAGGATGCTAATCTTAGTGAACTCTGTTCTAGCAGCATGTGTCTCAATGGCAAAAGACTTGGCATGGACATAGGTACAGGTGTTCAGAGTACAGAGACCTTTTTATTCTTGCACCAACACCTACAAGACAGACACCTGATGTCTGAGAGTAAAGCCAAATGTACTATTTGAAATATTTCCTCTATGGATTTGTGAAGCATTTCTGCTACATATGTGCGAAAATTTTCTCTTTTCTTCTTCATTCCAGTAGCAATAACTTGAACGTCTTAGTTTGCGGAAAAATTCATACAGTTCTCTGTATAAAACATGTTGGGTTTTGTAAGAGCACTTTATTTGTCATGCATTCTGAGATATCTCCATGGAAAATTGCATTTTATTTTGAGGTAAAGTCTGTTCAGTGAAAACGTTGTTAGCTGAACAGATTTTCATTTAAGAGTTATGATAGATGTTTCTTATTTTCTTCCTTTAAACTAGCTTCAAAACTGAAGCCAGCATTAAGGAATGAAATGATATAGCTATGGAGAAGAATTGATATGTAATTAATGAGTAATTAAAACTTAAATAAGAGAAACCAACCCATGAAATTCTGAAAGACATAGCTTCAGGTTTTGCATTTATATATTTAATGGACATTTTCTTATATTCTTATTTTGCAAATAATATTGTCTTTTTTAATGAGAAAAAAATTTAAGGACACATATAGTCTTATCCTTGCAAATAATTCAAAATCCCAATACTTAAGATGAAAGTATGTTAACATTTTAACATAACCAATATCATAGCATACATTTAGAGAAATGCATGTAAACAAAAGTGAAAAAGGGACAATAAGGCAAAGATGTGTTGCATATTTTAGAATATATGTAAAGAGGCTGTGATTAAAGAGAATGGTGTAAAAATTACAGGACATAATACAAACTCTACTGGCCGTAAAAATAAAATTATCCTTATTGAAGATAAAAATGTTTATACGAATAACATTCGCCACCTACAATACGTGGATAGTTTGGTAAAAATGCTTCACATTTGTTAGTTAACTGTCTCGTACATCAGAGAAACATTAATTTTATTACTCATCAAAACTTATAGAAGCCTTAGTCATAGTGGCTATGTTACCTGAAAGGATTGGGTACCTAGTAAATTTTTCAAAATCGTATTAAAGATCAGCTATGTTTATGACAAGCCTAGCCACAATACACTCTATATTTTTGATAGTTGAAGGGGATGGTCCATGAGATTTGTCTATCTTTATACCTTTAATATTGTATTTGATATCACAATAAGATTCATGATTTCAACACATATTTGCTTTTAGTATACTTGTGCTTTCAATGAATTGCTTTTTCCATAAAATTCATATTATATTATACCACAGTTTGCAGTGGACTATCTCTGAGTCTTTAACCAGATATAGACAAGTTGTATAAAACTGAATATATATCATTCATTCTTTGTAGGAGCTTTCCTATATTATTTCTCTTTATCTACAACCTGAAGTTATTCTGTACACAGTTTTCACCCCTTTTATATAGCAAACCATTTTGTTCTATAATGTAACAAAGAGAAATAGAAATATGATGTACACATCTCTCACTGGTCTCCAATTTTCCTACCACAATGTCTTTGTATTTAGAGGACAAAAATTCTTCTCCTTTATCTGTTCATTTTCCTTTTGTTTGGAAAAAAAATTTGAAATAAGATTCTTTCAATATTTAAGCATCTTCAGTTATAATTGTTGGTCTTGATTTGTGACTTTTTTGGTGAAAGAGTAAAATTATAGCAACAGCAAAGATCCAAACCAACTGTGCACTTAAAAAATAATAAATAATCACACAGGCTTTATGTCTGTGTCCTGCACCCCATCTGTTTCCAAAGAGTCCTGCAGAATGAAGGGCTTGGCCTCAGTGCTCATGGCTGTTTAAATTTTATTCATGGACACCAAGTCAATAGTTTATCAGTATTAGGAGGTAAGGTTTTCAAGTATGATTCTGCTAGGAGAACGGAACCTCCAGGGATGCATGGCTACCCGGCTCAACCAGCCAGGGGAGCACAGCCTCCTCCACCTTTTAAGACAGGACTATGAGCTGGGAAGTGGCTCAGCAGGTACCAAACCTACTGGACCCTAATACTGACCATCTAAAACTTCACGACTTGATAAAGTATTCAGTGTAAATCTCTTGCTACAGTATTAGTCTAAACCAACTGAAATAAGAGAATCTTAAGGAATTTGGAAATCGCTACCTCCAACTATACATTAGAAGGAAGGTTCTATATTTATGATTCACTCTGAAATGCTATTCCTCTCTATCATTTGGGACAAAAGGTTTTAATTTGTGAAATGACATATTTAAGATGTTTAACCCATTTTCTCGTCATTTAGGGGAATGAAATTAATACTGAAATGCTCAGACAGCCGTCTGAAATGGTTTCCACACAATCAGTTTTAGAAAGTTCCAAAATAGGAGATGCATTTTCACAGTGAGATGCAGCAATTTCTGGTTTTATTTTAGAAGCCACTGCAGGTGTTTTTGCTCTTGGTTCGAATTTAATTGCACTTTGGAGAAATTAACAAAGCTTTATGAATGTTCTCAGCTTCCTGACCACAATGGTGTCTTTTATTTAAACCTAAAAGAAATGCAGTAAGCTCATTTGCATAATGTATTACAGCTGACGAATTCAAGTGGTCCCAGAGTCTACCTTTCAGCATGAAACTTCCTTAAAGCCTCATTTTTCTGCCCTATAATTACGAAGATTTAAAAACTTTCATTCAGCTGTCAGCACAGTTCCATTACTGTCTCCTGGCTGATCCTTGCCTACTTTATGTGCTTATTCAGATTTTATTTCATATAAAACCTTAATAATAAATTCATTTTCACCTGGTTTATCTATTCCTGGGTTTGATTATATGAAACAACAGTCTTGACTAACACATGATTTTATTTGGAAATATTGTGTTAAAAGGAGGCTTATTTCTCCTTGAAAACTTTACATGAAAAGACTACGTACATATACTGAGTTTCTGATACTTCCGTTTTATTTTGAAGCTCAAAGTTCTTCCTGGATTTGAATGACTACATATGTCATACTGAAAATACCATATTTTCATTTCTCATTCAGAGATAATGCTTGCATTGGAATTAATTATCTTATGTCTCTAGTTCCAGCTATGCAGAAGGTTGAGGAAGAACTGGTCAAACCCAGGAGTTCAAGGCCCGCTCAAGCAATGCTGTGAGGCTCTTTTTGAAAAAAAAAAAAAAGGAATGAAAGAAAGAGAAAAGAAAATCCAGCCAAAGTTTAAAATTACATTTATTAAGAAATATTTGCGTACCTCTGCCAGATTTGCACTGGGCTTTATTGTGTAGTCAATAGGACAAGTTAAATGATATTTTCAGGCAGCATGGACCACGCACGATGAGTGGGATCCTGTGAAGTTTTAAGAGCATTTGTCCTTGTGCTCCCCACACTGAGCACCACCACTTTGGGGGTGGTAGTTAAGTAGGTGGCATGCAGGCTCGCTGTCCACTTACAGAAGTGGGTGGGCGTGTACCCTGCCTACAGCCTGGCAAACTGCGGTTTTGGCATCCTAAGTCAGCTTGGTTGCTTGATCTTTTTTTTGCTGTTCTGAATGAAGAAGTGATAAGATTATATAAATGTTTAACATGCAGAAGATGGAAAACGTGTAAGCTTGGTGTCAAGAGAACAGGCTGGGTAGATGCATTCACAGAACACCCAGGCCTTTAGTAACATCAAGCAAGGAAGGGAGGTGACATCATCAGTTATGGCTCTTGGCACTCTTCCCCAGTAACTCCAGAAAACAGGTTTGTGCTCAAGTCTCCCCAGTGTTTGCTTGTGCTATTTCAGCAAATGTGGCCATGGCACTGAGTGGAGACAGGTCTCCCACCTCTCTTGGTATTGTGGGTCAGGTTAATGATAAAGATGCCACAGGGAATTAGCAAGAATACTGTTCCCAGATGAGACATCACTCTATGATTTTGAGAGAATGTTACAGTACAGTGTGATAAGAGATGTAGAAGGCATCTAGGCATCTGATAACTCTTTCAACCTCCTCTTCTATATACTCTTCTAGTGAACTGTAGTCCATTCCACTGTTCAGAACATTATTATGTACAGGTCTGTAATGTAGATGTTATAAAGATCCAGATGTTCTGATGGGGCAAGATTCATTGGTTAAAGTGTTGAGAAAATTAAACACAAGACTCTTTTTACTGGGCCAAAAAGATAGCTCAGCTGCCTAAAGAGTCTGCTTACATAAGCTTAGGTAAGCACATGGATTCAATCCAGAGCAGCACATGCTACACCAGCCCCACCCGCTTGGCGGGCTGAGCCAGCCGGAGTCCCATATAGTGATGCAAACCCGGAATCCCAGCTATGGCGAGGCTGAAAACAGGAGGATCACTGTGAGTCTGAGCTGCGTACTGAGACCCTGCAACAACCAAACACACTTTTTAAAAAGACTGCTAATATATCTTTAAAAAGTATGTTAGCTATCAAATGAAGAAATCAAGCCACAGATCTTTCAGGCACACAGAAGTCTGATGACCACTCTGGAAATGATGAATCTCTGAATTGCCCGGAAGTTGGAATGCTCCTGTCCTGACCCTGCTGCACTGGGCTAGATCACACTGTCTACAGGCAGCCTCAGCATGGTTTCAGGGCAGCTTCCTAGGACCCCAATTTGGCTCAGGTGTGCCCGTGGATCACGAGTAACCCTGAGATTCCAAGTGTAACTTAAAATAGTGAACAGTCTCATTATTCCAAGTGTAACTTAAAATTCCAGTGTAACTTAAAATAGTGAACAGTCTCATTATTCCTCTCTGGCAATGCCATTTATCTTGATGGCAACACAGTGCTTTACACAGAGGGAGGGTCAGCCTGCACACAGCAGTGCGCAAGCCCTCCTCCAACGCTGCCTCTCTGATTCTTAAGATTTAATAATAAAATAAGAAATGAGCACATATATTGTGGAAGTAAAGCTAAGAATTCATTAGTAGATAAAAGGGACGCTTCTTAATAACGGAATGGAATGTTTCCTGCAAGTTCCGGCCGGGGTTGTAGCTCAGTGGTGTGATGACCTGCCCGGCAAGCTCAAAGTCCAGAGTTCAATCCCCAGTACCAAAATACAATGAATAAATAAATACATAAATACATAAATAATAAATTCTATTGAAATGATCATGTGATAACTAAATAAGGGAGCTGGGGAGATAGCTCCGAGGCACAAGTGCCTGCTGGGCAAGTGCATGGTCGTGAGTTTGACCCCTGGTCCCCCCCCAAAAAAAAAATACTAAACAATAATATTCAGTCAGTAAAATGATTTTCTGCTATTTAGCAAACTTAGTTACTCAAAAAAGAGGAACACAGAACAACAGAATGATCGGGGCCAAGCAGAGATGAGGTTTTTTGAAAATATAGAATACAGAGCCCCCACACCACTTATTACAAGGCTGCAATCCAGACACCACCATAATAAGTGAAAATCAGTGCAATAGCGATGTTATATTTATTTCAGTATTTATATATTTTGAGGTTTTATAAAGCCTTCCCACATTCTTATAAACCTTTCCCACACTTTTAAAAACACTTCTAATGCTCTAAATCATTTTCTAAGCTCATAAACTTACATAATTTTAAAAAACATATATAAATGGTATGCTACTGCAAAATCATGTGATACAGGGAAAACTCACAGTAAACAGTTCAAATTAATACGTTTTGAAAACCTACTGAAAAGTGAGTCCATGAAAGTAGAACAGCAAAATAGCAAGGTAGTAGTGTAGAACATTCTGATTGTCCAGTCATGTGTCAAGACACTGTAACAAACTAAAGTGAAAATAGTAGTTATGTACATCTATATACACATATACATACACATACACATACACATACACATACTACTAGCTCAGACTCGTAGTGATCTGCCTGTTTATAGCCCCCCGAGTGCTAGAATTGTAGGGGTGCACCCCCACACCCAGGCTCAATTGCTATCTCAGCACACCCTGAGGAAGGTCTGGCAAACAATAGGTTTTGATCATAAAATTCGGTGACTGTTTAAAATCTAACCTTATTAGAGCCCGGGATATATCTCAGCAGAACAAGCATCTGGTTGGCATATGTATGGTCCTGAGTTCAATTCTAACACCAAATTTTTAAAAAAGTTAAGAAAACTTATTACAATAAAAGATAGCCTTCAATCCTTCTCAAAATACTGTATCCATTGTTTTTCACACACATTTCTTCCTTAGGTCTGACTACTTTCTGAAGCAGTTCTCGCAGTTCTTTTTTGTGTCTTTCTTAATTTAATCTTATATTGGTTATCAGTACCTGCGTACAACACGTAGTTAATCAATACTTAAGTAAAAACAGCTTCCATCCTGAGGAACTGGTACAAGCATGGCCTTCCTTAATAATTTTCACTTCTTTTTGCATGTGTGCCTTGTCCTATAAATGGCGCTAATTTATCTTTTATTGTGCTGAGTATTTCCTTTATCCGGCGCGCTTTTGGTGGACGCATGGGCTCCTTCCAAGAGTTAGCTGTTGTGTATTGTGTTGTTGTGAATCTGTAAGGCTTGTGTCACTGCCATCTAAAGATTCAACTTTACTGTGAATATAGCCAACATGGTGAAATGGGATTTGTACTTCTGGCTTCTTAAAGAAAGACGCTCTGCCTACCTCTCTGTGGCTGCTCCACCGTCCTCCCTCATTTCAAACTATTTACCTTTCATGGCCAGTCTGATTTGTGGAACAGCGGGAGGTCTCAGGAGCCACTTCCAATGAATAAGATGGCTGGGGCGAACGACAGGGTTCTGTTTGACAGACATGGTGTGAAGGTCTGGAATCCACTCAGCACCTGGAGGAAGTAAGGAGAAGACATAAACAAAACAGGACATCAAAAACTGCCTCTGGTAGATGAAAGAAGCATGGGTCATCGATATTCAAACACAGGGAGTCCTTTGAAGGGAATCAGAGGCAACTGCAATTTCTAGTAATAAAATTTACTACTATAAACACATACGTTTTGCATACGCATATGTATATGTGTTTATTTTTATATGATGAGCTCACATAAATTTTTAAAATAAAATACAGAGAAAAATGGCAAAAATATATTAGTATTTCTCACAATAAAAGAGTAATAGCAAAAAAGTCTTTATTATCCTCTAACATGACAATTAAAATTTGTAATGGCAGTCTTCGACATTGGGACAAAGTGTAAAAATATTCTACACAATCAATTTAAACTTCAAAAGTAGGAGACATACATAAGTTCTTTTTTTTTGTGTCTTTTTGAGACAGGGTCTCGCTATGCAGTTCAGGCTGGTCCTGAGCTCACTTTTGTAGCCCAGGCTGGTCTCGAACTTGCACCGATCCTCCTGCCTCAGCCTCCTGAGTGCTGGGATTACAGGCGTGCGCCACCACGCCCAGCTCATAAGTTCTTTTTAACATTTCTCACATCTAAAATATGTTCATCCACTCGACAATATTTTTTCTCTCACGCTAATAATGGGAGTGATCCTGGATTTACCAGTTTTCTGGCCACATTTTCACAATCAATGAACATTTATATTTATGATTTCTGTGTGGACGAGCTTAATTGTGGCTCATAACCTTTTTCATGGATGACTAAATTCCTTCCTCAGCCAACATGAACCTCTAGCATAGAAAAGTGTAAAAGTCATAGTTTTAGAATTTAAAAGTAGCCGATAGGGTACAGAAGATGTTGGCTATGCACAAATACTCAATATTCCAATTTTCCTTGAAAATAAAAAAAAAAATAATGTGAAACACTGGACAGTATAACCTTCATAATACTGTGAGACTCAAAGCCCCATACTAGGGAAATGGTGCATCATACAATTTATCATTTTATTTGTACAATTTCCCTTTTTGATGCCAAGGAACATGTTAAAGTTAAGGATCGCAGAATTGGTTCTACTAAATGCACATTCTAGAGATTTGTGCTGAAGATGTTCAGGTACTATCTAACGAAGAAAAATAATAAAACAATGCCACATAGAGTTCCTGGGTTGCCAGTGCAATCGATAGCAGTATCATGAAACTTTTTACTAGTCTCCCATGGATTTGCTCATTAAAGGAACTCGTGTTTATCTGCTCAAAACAATTTCATATAGTACAATATTTCCCACACTGGAAACAGAACAATTGGACACAATTTCAATGTTCAGTTTAAAGTAAAACAAGACCAACCGTTTACCTGAGAGAGAATATAACAGTTACTCAACAGCTTCCATCACTGCCAGTTTTGCCAATAACCCACTGTGATTATGGAACATTGGATTATATATATAACTACATTCTCTTAATTCAATGAGAAGAAATTCTTTTGTACCAATAATGATTAGAAAAATTATAATGTCACCACTCTGGTCTCTGTATAAGTACTAGGAGGACAATAATATGCATTGTATCAAATACTGGAAATGTACAATTATATTGTTTTGAAACTGTCACATTGCTATTTCTTCTTAAATGCAATAAAAGTTCTAAAAATTAAAGTAAAACAAGAAAATTAAAGCTACATATAGCTCAAGCTATAAAACAGTAAAAGCAAAAGTAGCAAAACAAAGCATCAATTATGTGGGTTGCTTTTATGCAGCTATGCAAGCACCTACACTGTGCATGACAAATAGAAAATTAAATATAAAGACACAAAAGAGGACTGTGGGAACTGCTTCAGAAAGTAGTTCGACTATGGGAGAAATGTGTGTGAAGTACAGTCGATACAGTATTTTGAGAAGGATTAAAGACTATCTTTTACTGTAATAAATTTTCTTAAAATTTTTTTAAAAACAAGTTTGGAGCTAGGAATTGAACTCAGGACCGTACATATGCCAGTCAGATGCTTGTTCTGCTGAGATATATCCCGGGCTCTAGTAAGGTTAGCGTTTGAACAGTCACTGAATATTATGATAAAAACCTCCTGTACACCAGCCCTGCCCCAGGGCATGCTGAGATGGCAATTGAGTCTGAGTGAGGTAGTGCACCCCTATAATCCCAGCACTTGGGAGGCTATAATCAGGCAGATCACTATGAGTCTGATCTAGCAGTGAGACCCGGAACACCTTGTGGACCCTTTCCACAAAACAAAACAAAAGAAAAATTCTTCATATGTATTTAGTTTATGCAACTCTTTTATTTTCCAATATAAATATAAGCAGAACATTTAAAAATAGTGAAATCTAAACACAACACTTTGAATGTGCTGAGATTATGTGACTGTCTGCGACAATTCTCTATCTGAAGCCAGAAGCCAACGAGCACAGTGCGTTAGAAATCCATCAGTGAAAGCACCGCGTCATCCAGTTGTACTTCTCCTCCTTGCCGTAGCTCCAGTTTTCCCAAACACAAATTCTTCATTTGTGACTGAAATCTGTGAGACTGATAGGATTAACTGAGTGGGGTAGGTAGTCACCAAGGTTATTATTGCTATGCAAATTGTGATTCTGTTTGCTTACTTGGGTATGCTCTTTGTTTTCCTCACATTCATTCACGAGAGTATTCAGAGATGTCTAATTAACTTTACCTGCAATAAACTTATGCATAAATATGAAGCATGTGTGGAATAAGGTGGGACCATCCTTAGTTCATCTATTTTTTTCTGCATCTGGGTTTGTAAACATCAAATTGACTGTAATCTCAGTACTTTAGATGACTGCAGCCTGCGAAGGTTTGATCACACTCTTCTTGTGTGTTTTAGCTGTAAAGCTCAGTGTACTTTATTTCATGCCACAGTGATATCTATTTATCTAACTCAATGTCTAACCTGCGTCGTCGTGAGTATTACAGTTCTGCCCATTAGTGTTTCAGAACAGCTGATCGCTTGCAAAAATGTGATTTTCCTATTATACTGTGTAAATTAGCCTATGAAGTTTTGTGTGACTCTTTTTTATGTTTCTCAAATCAGTTTGATTTAAAATACGTGTCGTTAAAATAACTGTAAATTTATTGCAGAATTTCATTTTGAAGTTTTTATGTTTTGGGATTTTAGACTTTAGGAATTTTGTTCTTTCAGGATTTCAGCTTTGGGTAACAGCATGCATCTATTTGTAGATTTTAGAATTAAGTCCAAATGCTTTCATTCTACAACTTTGGAATAGTAGAATTATTCATCAGTGATTCTTACCATCTTTGACAAGGATTTCTCTTTCTTTAACTCTCTTCTCACTCCTTTTTAGGAGTCTTCTTTTCTAGTTTCCACTCATGTCTAGCAGTCTTCAGTGAATGCTCACTTGTGATTAGAACACTTCACTCGCCCATAAACCGTTTAAGAGTGTTTATGATTTACTTTGGCAGGCAGTGCGCACGACACTTTGCTTTCCTGAGTCTTGTCTTCAGTGCTTGCAGGACTCCTCAGATGAGCCTGAACAATAGAGCTCTTGCAGCCCTAATTATAAGACAACTATCTTGAGTTATCATGAAACCTGTTCATTGTTTAATTTCTCTGATTATGAGTGTTGCCAATGAAATGTCCTCATTTCATTAGGTACTCTTTTCTGCCGATGTTGTCAGGACTGTGGCTTGCTACTTACTGCATGCAGTCATACGATTCCATTCAGACAAGGATGTAAGAAGAACCCAGAAAGTCATTCAAATTTATTTTTCTGCACCATTCCCAACCTCGTGGTACAATGTCACATAAATTTCACCTATTTGCCTCCTTCTAATGTTGAACGTTTTTACTCAGTTAATCCATGTTTTGGTGTTACTCTGATTTCAGCTCATAAATCGCCTCTTGGGAGAAAGCCTTGACTGCAAAGGTCATCAGTTTGTTTCTGTTCTTGCTAGATGAGAGTTTGGTGATTGTTGTCACACCTGAAGTGTTTATGCTTTAGTTTTGTTTTGTCTACTTTTCTACTTCATTGAAAGTGTTTGGGCCAGTACCTAATCCTTCACAATGACCCAAGGTCTCACTCATATTGATTTTTGTTAAAGGCTTTTATGTGTACCTGCTCACAAAGAGTAGTTCCTTCAACAAGCAATGCTCAAACACCTGGATATTTGTATTTAAAATCAAAGGAGAACTTTGATATCAGCTGTACTTTAACTGACAATTACAAAGCAAAAAAAAAAAAAAAAAAAGCAAGAAAGAAAGAAGAAAAAAAGGTAATCACTGATGATTATACATAAAGGCAAATTAAACATTGTCAAATCTCTACTGAAATATTTAAAATAAATATGCCAGGACTGTGAGCTCGGAAGAGATTTCTTAGATAAGGCACAAGAGACGGAGTTCCCTGGCCAACAATTGCAAAGTCTCCCATGTCCTCCTCTGTGGCTGTGTTGACCTAACCTCACCTGCATCATTTTTGATAAGGTTTAGAAGGAGTTCTACTAGGTCCTCTCAAGATCTCCTCACCCTTGATATCTGAATCAGAGCAGTGTCCCCATATCCCATCTTGACTATTTTAAGACTTCTGTGAAGCTCATTCAGGAGGAGTATGCCTGTCCTTGGGGTCTCCTGAAAGTAACTTTCTATCCACTGCCATCCCCAGCCAGCATGTAGCTGTCAATTCTTGGCAGTCTTCAGTATTTAGATTGGAGACCCATCTCTCTTTTGATTATGCATCTTGCAAATGTCCTACATAAAGGCTTTTCTTTTTTAACCATTTTAACAAGGTAAGAATAATCCTCCCTTTGACATTGTATGAAGTAAAATGGGGAAACAAAATCCTTGAGAATATGTTACTGTGATTTATTTCAGCTTCAGTTAGAAATATTAAATATCAGTGAATTGTTAAGTTTGTCTATGAACTTTGGAGGAAAATGATAAGCCTACTGGTTCAGAGAGATTTCTTGTCAAAGAAATGTCGGAAACAATTTGCAGCACACACTGAGTTACCATAAAACTTAAAAGAGTCTGAAGAATGTAAATATTGTTGACTTTGCTCCACCCTTATTGCTTACAGCGTCACACCTTAACTTTTGAGAACAACAGGGTGAGGTGTTGCTGTGAGATACAGCCCACTGTTGCCCCTCAGTGACTGTGGGGACGCACGCTGATCAAGGAAAGATTTTCCCAAGGAATGAAGTAAGGACCTAAGGACCTAGTTTGAGAACTAAAAGATGAACTAAGATAGGAGGTCAACACAGTAAGCAATATTTTAAAACCAGCTGCTATGCAGTTCATTCTATTTACCTGCAATGCTTTCTTCTCTGAAGCGATAAAACAGAATCATTTCAAAGGACTGAGTTTTGATATGTAATAGTCTTCACTACTCACTAATATTAAGTTTCCCCCTAATAGCTGTAATAAATTAACAAGCAAAAGAAGAACAAAAGAAAGAACAGAGAGAGAAATAAGGAAAGAAAGAAAGAAAGAAAGAAAGAAAGAAAGAAAGAAAGAAAGTGACAGGAAAGAAGGAAGAAAAGAAAGAAAGAGATTGGAACAGATGAAGGAAAGTATAAAACCCAGGGCAAGAAAAAAGGGAAGGGAAGGGAAGGATAAAGGAGAGGGTGACGGAGAAAGAAAAGAATGATAAAATCATTTTAGGGGCAGAAATACACATGTTTAAGTAGTGTGGACTACATATCCAATATTTAGACATGCAGCTAGTGCCACTGACCTCTGAGAATTACTTGTTTCTAGGGCCAGCCAAATAGTTTGACAGATTAAAGTGCCTGCAAGCAGGTGCAGGGCTGGGGATTTCGATCCCCACACCCGCCATACCAGTCCCAATCCTGGGGAACTCCGAGACTGCAACTGAGACTGAGCGTGGTGGCACCCACCTCAAATCCCAGCTCTTGGGAGGCTATAAACAGGTGGATCACTATGAGTCCGATCAAGTAGTGAGATCCTGAATACCCCACAGACCCTTCCCTAAATTACCAAAAAAAAATTATGTTTCTAATTAGGTTACTGAGGTATGGATGACAGTGGGTATTCTACATTGTGTGTTGGTTTAAGTTCTCTTATCAAGTGTACTTTGAAGATGCTTGTAGTCGGCATATAACAAGGATGATCTAGCATGTGTTGCTCCAATATTTAATAGCATCTACCTCATGATTGAATGAATGCATACAACTCTCTCCTGATTTATTGAAGATATTTCACAGTACTGAAATTCTGATTGAGATTTCAAGAATTTCAACACAGATGCAAAGGAAACAGCAGGCAAAATGTTCTTTTAATCTGTGACAGCGGTATGGTCAGAAGACATGGTAGGAAACAGAGCACAAAACAGTGCTCTGAATTGTGTGGGAGTTGTGGTAAGAATCTTAAAATTGAGAAATGCGTTCATTCTTCTATTCTGTCTCCATTTCAGTTGAATTTTCTCATACCGCTCACCCCAGGAGGCCTCTGACCTCATTTTGTATCAAGAGTGCTGTACTAGTTTGTGGTTTATTTCTGGAGAGAAAAAGCTTCTCTAATTTCTGCATATCTTACAGAGATCTTGGCCTTCCACCACCCTGCCCACCTAAAGTCTATTTTCTGCAATTGTTGAGGTCAAAGATGGAACATGCTGTGTGTAATGGTGCAGATACAATATTTCCAAGTGGCTGGGATGGAAATGTGTGTGGCTCTGCGCTGGAGCCCATGTTGGGTGCGCTCTGGGCCCTGGGTGTCATTTCTAACCCTGGAACAAGAGTCCAGGAGTGAAATGTCTCAGACGACAGTGAAGCGTCTGAGGAAGAATGACTTATTTGTGAACCTTTGTCAAGTGTGGAAGGCTAAAGGAGCTAACAGGTGTGTCTACTATTACATTTAGCAGAAAGAGCCCAGTCTTGAGGTATGGAGTAAAAAAATATTCTCGGAGGGATCCACTAGAGATTGTAAGGAGATGTTAAAGTAGAACTTCAAGCCGGGCGTGGTGGCTCACGTCTGTAATCCCAGCACTTGGGAGGCTGAGACAGGAGGATTGGTGTGAGTTCGAGACCAGCCTGGGCTACAAAAGTGAGCACAGGACCAGCCTCAACTGCATAGCGAGACCCTGTCTCAAAAAGACAAAAAATAAAAAAATAAAGTAGAACTTCAGGCAGCATATGGTCTCCCTGTAGATTTGCTGCTACGTTATAAGGCGGCATAAAAAGACCATACATGGAAAAGAGCTGTACGATTCAGAAACTGGTAACATTTCTGAGATGAATCCAAATTATTTCATAGACTCACTTACACAAATGTGGTAAACATAAATTAACTGTTAGACTAAGTTTTATGTTTTTAAATGAAAGTGTTAATTCCAAAACATGATAATTTTTAAGAATAAGAGGCAAACGGGTTTACATTAAAGACTTTAATTCATCTTTTTTTTTTACAAGTTCATTATACTTGGCATCAAGAAAATGTAATCTGTGATTCAAACTTAAGATAATGTTGCTGAATTATTTATGTGAATTTTTTTTTCAGATTTTTATCACTTCCCTGCATAAAACTCTGTTTCTTTTCTCAGAACAAAAGCTTGAAAAACAAACTTTTATCAGGAAGCAAGCTCTGTGGCATGCACGCAGAAGAGGTAAGGACATTTCCTCCACTGTCTAGACTGCTTGGACGCAGTCATCCATACCAGGCTAAATTGTGATATTTTAATCTAGATACTTAACCATCATTTCTCAATCAAATGCAAGATTAGAGGAAAAGAAGGGCAAATATACATTTACATACTTGGATGAATGTAAATGATTTACACTAAGAGAAAAAAAAATAACACAAGTCAGTTAAGTGTCCCTTTCATGAAGTGTTGTCCTGGATGAGCTTACAGACTTAACTCTATAGTGATACCTTGGTTCTTCAGTGTTTTTGCTTAAGAGCAGTTTGGTTTCTGGGTAGAAGCATTTAGAAGGTTTTCTTTTCTTTTCTTTTCTTTTTTTCCATTTACAAATTCCCCAGAAGTAACATTGGACCCTATGGAGGATAATGTTTCCCCTTGTGTCCAAAATCTTGGAACCAATTAGGTTTGTGAACTGAAATACCCTTGTATTGATGGAGCTTCCTCAATACACGTCTATCTTAGTAAATCTCTCATTGCTGGGACAAATACCTGACACTCAAAAGGAGAGAAGGAAAGGTTTATTTAGCTCACAGTTATTGGGAGTTTCATAGTGTAAATCAGCCAGAATTAGGGAGCAATGCCTCAGAACCTTGTTTGCTCAAGAGAAAGAGTTAGTGCTTCTGTCTTCTCTAAACATCTCTTCTCTGCCCAAGGTGGCCTCAAAAGCAGAAACTGCAGCCCCACTCTGAGGGGTTGGAGGAGAGTCTGGGGCACCACTGTGTCCAGGATGACCCACTTTACACCTCAGAGAAACTGCCATCCTCGGGGCAGCGCATGCTGTCAGATTTTTTTTTTTTTATAAATAGTTTCAATAAGAAATAAAAATGCGCCAATTTCAAAACACGTCAGTAGTACATTCGCAATAATTGACACAATGCATATTGTTATCCTCATAGTAGTTATTCAGAGTACAGTATCTAGACATGATAATTTTTCTAATCATTATTGATACAAAAATTTCTTTTAATTGAACTAAGAGAAAGTAGTAGCATACATTCATAGTCAAATATTCCACAATTAGGGGTCAGGGAGATAGCTCAGTGGAATAAGTGCTTGCCTGGCAAGCACAAGGGCCTGACTTCAATCCCCGGTTAAAAAAAAAAAGCATAGAATACCAATATTCCATAATTATAGAGCATTATTGAGAGAACTGATAAAGTTGGAAGCTGTTGATTTAAGACTTTTATAGCTCAACATACTAATCTAGCTGTACTTTTTATACCTCGTCGTTAAACTTTTCTGCTGGCTGGTTAAGGGCAAGTTAAAGCAAGACCAGTATAACAGAACATGTAACTTTTATATCTTCCATGCTCAAAGTTCTACAGATAATTGGAATAGAGAGCCTCTACCTCAATCTGATAAAAGCCATCTGTGACAATCCAATGGTGAACACAATTCTTAATGGGCAAAAGCTGAAGTCTTTTACTCTGAGATCTGCTAAAAGAAAAAGATGTCCTTTATCACCACTACTATTTAATATAGTTCTCGGATCATTAACTAGAGCCATTAGATGAGAGAGAGAGAAATAAAAGGGATAAGAATAAGAATAGGTAAAGAATAAGTTAAGCTGTCACTATTTGTAAATGACATGATAGCCTGCTTGGAAGACCCAAAATATTCCACCAAGAAACAACTAGAATTAATACATAAGTTCAGTAGCACAGAAGGGTGCAAAGTCAACATACAAAAGTCGGTAACATTCCTCTACACAGATAACAAACACACTGAGAAGGAAATTAGAGAAACAATACCTTTTATAATAGCACGACAGAAAATGAAATACTTAGGAATTAACCTAAAGAGGTAAAAAATCTATTCAATGAAAACTGAAGTACTCTGAAAAAAAAAAAAAAAAAAAAAAAAAAAAAAAAAAAAA
>PVJA010000326.1:0-29866 GCA_004027025.1 Myocastor coypus | reverse complement strand
AATCATTCCTAAAATTTATTTGTCATTTTAAAGGTTAGCACCGCCAGCCCCGCCCCTCAAATTGTTGGTTGCTCCTCCAGCCGCGTCTGCTTCAGGTGTTACACCAGGCTTTCAGGGGACAACTACACACAAATCATAACAACACCCTGTCCCATTTCCCTTTGTGCTGTTCTTGCACCTCTGCATGATGTCTGTGTTTTGTCCTGATGACTGATTGTCAGCATAAAAATTTGGGGATTGATCTTGTAATTTATGAAACAGAGTCATTACTTTTATTTGGTATACATGAAAATTGATACGTTCTTCATAGAGGCAAAACAAGGTATTCTAGTTTTTACAGATTAAGCTAGAAGTCACTCCCCTATATTCCTCATCTCAGAATCTATCCATGGTGTCATATTCATTCATGATGCAGAAGTCCTACTAAGTAATACTAACTGACAGTGATGGAATGGCAGCGAAACGTCAATACAGGGCTGTTGATTTCTCCTAGGGAGGAGATAAGGGTCCCTTTGTTAGCTGGGTTCCCCAGGTAGCAATCACGGAAGCGGATGAGACAAGTGTGAAATTTGTTCTAATCTAAGCCTGTGGTTGTTGAGGGCGGGCCTGGGAGACTCTCAGTTGATGGTGATGGAGAAGGAAAGGTGGAGTACACAAGAAGCAGTGACGTGGGTTCGCTTGTCTGCCCTTTCCGTACCTCTGGGTAAGTGCCACTGAGAGTGCTCAGACGGATCTGTGACCCCAAATGCCCCACAACCCCTGGCTACAATCCCTCCTCTGATCTCCTTCATCCAGCTGCGGGAGTTGAAATGAAGATGACCTGTGAACACAACCCCTACTCTTCTGTTTTCTGAAAAGAAATAGAGCTAGGACATAAGTTATCTAAGGAGAAGAGAAAAATAAAGTTACGCTGTTACAATAGCAGGCATATGTCCAGCCTGTACTTGAAATTCCTTTATTAAATCAGGAGAAAATTCTCTTATACGAGGGAAAAAATAGTGATGATCACGACCACTTTAGTTAATATCTAACATGCAATATAATGTGTTTCACAATATCTTTCCAGAACTCATGGAGCAAATGAACAAAATTTTTGAGACATAGGAACTAGTGTTCATGCTCCACAAGATAGAAACTTAGATTTAATAGTTTGTAGATTTGATTGAACATATTTTTATTTCATTCCCAATTTGTATTTGTGTCCAAATAGACCTGGCAATGTTTATATTTACTAAGGTCCTCGTAGTACAACAGATAGAATGATGCTCTGGATGAGAGGTACCTACCAGAAACTGTACTCTGAGCTAGACAGCATTGACTCTGGAACAAGAAGGAGCAAGGATGCATCTGTAATGTTTAGAACAAAGGAGGGCCAATCTTTACTACGTAGGCTCTTAGTTCAAGATTGTTATTTTTCTATCCCAGTGCCTCAGAAAATACATTATTTAAACATTGTTCTTCTATACTTGATGGTAGCTTTGCTAATGTTTGCAATATAATGTCCTCTTCACAATATGCTGCTTTGGCCGGCCGTGGTGGCGCACGCCTATAATTCCAGCACTTGGGAGGCTGAGGCAGGAGGATCACTGAGAGTTTGAGACCAGCCTGGGCCACAAAAGTGAGCCCAAGGCCAGCCTGAACTGCGTAGCGAGACCCTGTCTCAAAAGACAAAACAAAACTAAACAAAACTAAACCAGAAACAATATGCTGCTTTGCCTTTCTTTAACAATAATTCATGCAGTGAATGTACAGATTCCCATACTGGATTATGGGGATACATTTTGTTTGTTACAAGAAAATTTAAGTGCAGTGTGATGACGAAGAGTGGCATTTGATTCATCGCTTGACCAAAAACAAAATAGTGTTTTCTTCTAATTGAGTTACTGAAAAGGACCTTATCTCCCCTACAAATAACCACAAGTGTTTATTATTTGTACAGATATATGCGTTCATTTGTTGTGTCAGAATATTAATAAAGGTGATCACTGAAAACCCTCACCCCCAATCACTGCTCAGGTCACAGAAGAAATTACTTTTGAAGAAACAGTGATATAAAATCATCTCAGAAGTTGGCCAACTGCCTTAACCGTGATGACTTGTCCAGCCTGACTGCTTCTTTGAGGTCTTCATCTTCTTACTACCATCACCACCTTGGTTTCCAGCTTTTGAGGATGTGCAACTTTCGTTGTGAAACCTTCATGTCTCACTTGTGCAAACATTGAAAGTTCTTCTTCCAATTGTTACATAGCAAAACAAACAAATATAAATCCATGAAATGCCAAACACAAGAATATTCAGTTGTATGAAAATCAGCCATTCGGTAATGCCAACTTTTCAACATTTTGTTTACAGGCTAAGGGTCAGCATGACAGTTGTTCTTAAATCAATGAACATTACAGAAGGTGGCCACAGTCAGTATTGATTCTTCTTTGTAATTTTCTATCACATTCTCAGAACTGTTTCTGCTGGCTAGCACATTCAAAATCACAGAAGTGCTGGCATGTGCTTTACCAAAGACAGAGAGACTGTAAGAACAACTTCAGAAAGTTATTTTCCCACCATTCTAGCAAAACTCAAGACATCTAGCATCTTTCAAATAATAGCCACTAAATGTGGAAAAATGATTGAAAAGCAAACATTTTGGTTTAATTGTAGCTCCCAAAATAATCACTACCTAAGCTTATAATTGGTGTTTAACAATGGTCACAAATTAAGAAAAAAATATTTAAATTATAGTCTACACATTCAGTGAAATACATGTACCTCAAAGAATTTAAATTAGTTATTTCTGATACTAGAAATAGAAGCAATGGCAGAGAAAACTGTACATGGTATTCAGTGAATTATGCACAGGTTATGTGATAATAATCTCACTTTCCTCTCGGTACCTGTCAGTACTACTTGAGAGTACTTTTGTGAAAGGTCACTGGCCTCATATAAAGGTGTCCTAGACACTGAACATTATCAAGAAGTTTACAAGGCTAATTAGCCTTTCACTGAAAATTTTAAGAGATGGTAGAAATCCTCCTTTGCTCAAATGAGTAGCACAACATGATAATGATAGGCACATCGGAAATGTCTTAGAAAGCGAACACGAGACAGAACACTTCTGTCTGAAATTTGATTGTACATCACGTGGGAAACCCCGTAGGGGGCAGAGTTGTAGGAAACATTAAACGTGAAGTAAAAAATACAAATTCAGAGAAGTTTAATGTACACGTGAGTTTGTACTCTTAAAGGACACTAACAATCACAGTAAGGCAATGTTGATGTTTTTATCCTTTTAGGTATGACTAACTCATGTTGCTATTCCTATTCAGTAAAAAAAAAAAAAAAAGTTAAAAAGGTTTGTGGGGGGCTTTTCAGCTTAGCTCAGTGGTTAAAGCACTTGCACCAGCAATTGCAGTCAGGCACAGGGGGTGGTGGTTCCATCCCCATACCTACGCATTAGGCAGCCTGAGCCTGCCAAAACAAACAAACAAACAAAACCAAAAACAAACAAACAAACAAACAAAAAATATATATATATATATATATATATATATATATATATATATATAATAAAAAGAATGACTTCTTTCATGTACATGACAAAATTCTGACTTCCAGGACACACAAATTGTGTTGCTTTTGTGTTCAGAATTTAACAGCAATTCGGCAGGGCTGGCGCAGCATGTGGTACCGGGGATCGAACCGCAGTCCCTGAAGTGGCCCAAGCTTTCCTAAGCAGGCTCTTTAGACCACTGAGCCATCCCGCCAGGCCCCAGGCAATTCAGAATTGTTAACAAATCGAGCTCTTTCCTTTCCCCTTCACTGCTTCTCCACCGTGCTTCCTTTTGTCCCTTCCTCGCCCCTTCCCTTTTTTCTTCGTCCTTCCTGTTCTCCTAATTACTTCTTTTCCTTGAGCTGTCTTATCAACTTCCTGATTAAATGTATTACAAAATATAGGTGATGCCAAATAGAAATTCTTTCTTTATTCACTTGAATGATGAAACAAAGACGTAAAATAACAATGAAACACATTCAAAACAGGTTAGTAGGATATTTATAGTAATTAATATTGTTTGCATAGTAGTTATTCAGAGGACAAGATGCAGACTTATGTCTTGCCTAAACAATGTCAGTAAAACCCTTTCTGCTCAGTGAAATAAGAGAAAATAATATCTATTCTAATGATTTCTGATGAAACAAAACAAAACGGAGGACTGTCTTGTGAAAAAATATAGAAATTCTTATAAAAAGTCTATGTCTAATAATATTAGAACTTTGTATTGGTGCATGGTTGTTACATTCTCATTGGTATTATAAGTGTGACTTAAAACATTGATCAATAATTTTTTTTTTTTTTTGAGACAGGGTCTCGCTATGCAGTTCAGGCTGGCTTTGAACTCACTTTTGTAGCTCAGGCTGGTCTCGAACTCACATCGATCCTCCTGCCTCAGCCTCCCAAGTGCTGGGATTACAGGCGTGCGCCACCACGCCCAGCATACCAATAATTTAAGAAGTTATGACAGTGCTACTACATTTGACATGGTAGAAAGCCCTCTCAAGATTATAAGAAGTTGGGCCTATGAGATAGCTCTATGGACTAAGTGCCTGGTTTGGCAAGTGAAAGGTATTTGATTCCTGGCACCGTATGCTGCACCAGCCTTGCCCTCAGACACACTGAACTGGCCACAAAGAATGGATGTGGTGGCACATACCAGTAACCCGAGCATTGGGGAGGTTCAAAACGGAGGATCACTACAAGTCGAACTGTGCAGTGCAACCCTGTATGAAATACATTTTTAAAAATAAATATTAGAGTAGCAGTGTGTAAGACTAAAACAATGCTCAGAATGCTTGGCATTCTGGTCTTTTAGATGTGTGATGCTTCTAATGTAATTTCCATTATTGTGAACGTCCCTCCCAAGTAAATATTTGTTTTAAAAGAAAATATAAAAGATAATTAAAGAGAATATGAGACAAGGAAAAATGCCATAAGATTGGCCTGCTACAATTTAGTTTATGCTTAGATTTTTAATTTCTGCGTAAAAAGGTATCATAGTATTTTTAAAAATTAAATTCTATAGGGATTTATTAGAATATCAATGATGGATGGAAAATACCAGTTCCATGTTAAGTCTAAGGCATTTAATAATCAGAAGAAAGTGATTTTAAGTTCAAGTAGCTATGGTATAGATTAATAGTATTACTAAGATACTCTTCTGGAGGGTTCAGAATGTTTGTTTACAGACCAAAAATTAGACAAAAAGAAGATTTATAAGGATTACCAATATTTTGGACCTGGCCCTTCAAGATCAGTGAGGACTCTGGACATAAGGAAGATGTATTGTAACATACTATAACTCAGTGGAGTGCCAAAATTTCTGTTCAAGGAGATTATGGGGCCACAGAGGAAAGAGATCAATGATGTATAGTGTGCCTAAGGAGAGTCATCTGGAGAGAAAACATCCTCTCAGGCTTTCACAGAGAGCAAACTGTCCAAGCAATAACCGTAACACATCCAGACAGCTGATACTGACAAAAGTTCTATTAAACACTGTATATGGTTTCTGACTAAATCCTGAGGGGATTTGACTGATCTTGTCAGATACAAAAGTTACATGTTTTGTTCTACAGGTCTTGCTTTAACTTGCACTTAACCACCCAGCAGAAAAGTTTAACCATGAGGCATGAAAAAGTAAAACCAGATGAATTTATTAATTTGCTGAGCTGTAAAAGGCTCAAGTCAACAGCTTCCAACATTGCCAGTTCTGCCAATAACCCACTATAGTTATGGAATATTGGATTATGTATACAACTACTTTCTGTTAGTTCAATGAGAAGAAATATTTGTACCAATAGTGTTTAAAAAAGTTATCATGTCTGCATCTTGTACTCAGAACAACTACTATAAATACAATGATGTGAATTGTATTAATTATTGTGGCCATCCTACTACCAAGTTGTGAAAGTATCCCATCGTTATTTCTTATTAAAAGTAAAATAAAATAAAAAAATATTTTAAAAATGATTACATGAAGTTGACCCAAGTACATTAATACATTTGACAGTGGAAGAACTGTGTTTATACTAATTATCTTTAGAAAATTATACTATTTCAATATGCTGGGGATACTTTATAAACAGACTCATAATTTCCTCTCTTTATTAGCTTCCATGGTCAGCTACTTTTTTTTTGTCAGCTACTTTTATATTGAATTTTACCGAGATATAAAGTCTACACAATGCATTTCATCTCATTAAATATGGAGTTTAGTATGTCTCAAACATGTACAAATTGTAGGTGCAATCTAAATAATTATATATTTATTATGTAATATGATCATTGGAATGTAAATAACTCCTTTTTGACATTTTATAGTAATCTTTACCTTTAACTCTCCAACCAATATAAGCTACTACCATGGTTTCCACCCTATTAACATGCTCTTCCTAGACTATCACACAAATGAGATTTCTACAAATGCAACTATAAAGAACTAATTTTTATGCACGTCTTGATGAAATCAACTTGTCTTTACATGTTTTAGTGCTTTATTTTATTCCAAACTGTTTTACCCTACTCTAGTATCCCACTTTACGTGTGTACCACAATTTCTTCACTCACCAGTTAATAGACAGATGGGTGGGTTCCAGCTTTCAGCTATTTTGAATAATGATGTTATCTCCAACTGTCCTTGTGGACAGTGTCGTTTATCTTAGCTAAACACCTTGGAACATTACAGAGAACTGCTTATGTTTAACTGCTTAAGAAACTGCCAACCTCTTCTAAAGTGATTGAACCATTTTATATTTCCACTTCAGTTTTTTTGCAGTTTATGTGTCAACCAAAGATTATGTTCTTCGTACTAAACACTCACAATTCAATGACTTTCAATACAACAAACAGTCTCTTAAAATATTAAATGCTTCCCAGGTTTCTTGGGCTGTAGGGGCTCCTCTGATGCTTGTGTTGTTCTTATTTCATTGTATGTAATAAGGAAGCACCAGCTGTAATTTAAAGAATTATAATAATTATAATGAAAGAAAAACTGTGATTAATTTATTATTTATTTCTTCAAGTTCTGTGTGTGTGTGTGTGTATTTCTCTTGGATAAAGATATAGGACATATAATCTTACACATAGAAACAGCACAACACAGTTAACTGATGTCTTTACACTAGAAAACCCCCCAACAATTATCTCCTGATAGGTGGGAGCACGTTCCTATTACCTGTTCTGTACAGAACATAATTCAGTGTAGTAATCACATACATCCGCTCAGCTGGAAGAAAAATCTTTGCAAGGCACTTTTTCAACTGGAAATGACGTTCAGAGGAGTGACTACATTGTCGAAAAAATGTAAATTAGAAGAACTTTCAGAATAAATGTCCATACTACATAAGAAGAACCTTGGAATATTGTAATGTCCTTTGTCAGTGCATTCTTGTAATATGTAAGTGCTATTCAGCTTAGAATTAAAGCATGTTATACCTCCAGTTTTATTTACTTTGCACATAAGTCTGATCAAACTCAGTCATCAGTTTAATTTTTATGTAATTATTAATTGACTGATATTTTAATCTTAGAATTAAGGAAGTAATTGTCACCAGTGATAACATAGGCATACATATACATAGATGTATGTAACATGTAAAATTGAGCTCTAGGAATAGTTGGATTAAAGTTTTTGTTGTTGTTGTTGTTGGAATTGTAGTTGTTATGGTTTGTGTCTAGATATTCCCCCCAAAAAACCTCTTACATTCACAGTTCTTTTCATTTTTTCATAAGTGGCTGAATCCAGAATGTGTACTTGAATTGTAGTACAGCACTGGGCTTAAGAGTGCTGGGATTGAAGGTGGCTGGTTGACGGATCAGTTCATAGATTAGATTGGCACTGCCCTAATCACAGTAGAATGGATAAAGTATAAGGGACAAAAAGAGACTGTCTTCCTCTCTTCTTTGTTAATTTTGCTGCTCCCCGCAAGCCATCAACTGTCCTTTGTCATGTGCCACAATGATTTGGAGCCAATGATTATGGGCTAAAAGGTCTGTAAATTGTGACACAAATAAGCTTTCCTCTCTTGAACATGTATTGCTTGTTTTGTCTCAGCAATGAGAGAAAAGTAACTAAAGCAGTATTTGGTACCAGCAGTGGGGTTGTTGCACTGACTATCCTGGCCACATGATAAAGGGGCTTTGGGCAGTGACTTGTGGGAAGCATTAGGATATATTCAGAGATTTAAGTGGAAAAGGGGCTGCAGTAAGTGGGAAATTATAGCCAGATCTCAGAAGACCAAAAAGCTGGAAAAGATCAGGGTCGGGTGGCTTCTGCTGAGAAGGAAGACTTAACTGTTCTCAGACTCCACAGAACTTATGCTATGCCTTGGTAGAAACTTTGTCTGCATTTCCATGTATACAGGCTGTTTTACAGAGACTTTTGTTAAGGACAGCAGGCTAATCCAGAAGAAGCTTCAAGACATTCTAATGTCGAAGCACTGGCATGGCTACTTTTGTTGACTTTCAGCAAAATCTATGTTGAGGATCAACAGCAAAAAAGCATCGAATGATTTGAAACATTGTAAGTTTAGGCAGAAAAAAAAATGCTCCACTAAAGCTGGAGACTACAAATAGAGAACAGAGGAGCTTGTGCTCTCTGAGAAAAAGCTGGAGAATAGAAAAGATGGCCTGGGGACAGCACAACAAGCAGAAGAGTTCAGCCTCTGCAGCCTCAGCATTGCAAAAATCCAAACTTTCCACTTGAGAAGGAAGCACTAGAATATCATCTTGTACAATGGTGACAGCCTAGAGAGTTTGTTCCTGGGAACTGGATTCAGAGGGCTCAGTGCTCCAGTTACTAAACCGCTGCAGCCAAGAGCCAAAGCAGGCCCAGCCACTCTTCCACCTTGTGTAAGTTTTAGGTGCATGCAGAATGGAAGATTTATCAGGATAGGAAGGCTTGCATCTAGATCTTAGAAGACCTGGGATGTCAGTCAGTGCGGTCCTGAGAGGGCAGTATGTAAAGCTATGAGTGTGAAGCCAAAGGTGCAGTAGAGACTTCAGAAGTTTGTGGAAGCCAGGAATGTAGGAAGCAGAGGAGGGCCAAGGGAGAAGCCAAGGGAGTGACAGCCACTGGAAGTCACATAGGGGCAGGGCCACTCAATTCATTTGGAGCTGAAAATTTGCCACAGATCGCCTCAGATGCCATACATGGAACTGTAGGATGGTCTCTCTTGCTGGATTTGGAACTTGCTTTGGTCCTATTCTTTATGTCCTTCAGGTTTTAATTTATTTTTTCAACTTCCTGAATGGATATGTCTGCTTTAGGCCATTGAATACTGTAAAAATTAAACTTTTTTCTCATTTGTATAGGAGTTCACCATTACATTTGCCTTAAATCTCAGGAGCTATCTTGCCTCATGAGTCTTTAATCTGAAGTTTCCATTAAGGGATTTGCTTGGGTCTTTGATGGTTCAAGCATGGAAACTATGTTATATTTTATATCTAAGTATCCCCCAAAGTCTCGTGCAGTCATAGAAGTGGATGAAGTTAGAGCAGCTGATTGAATCGTAGTGCAATGCCAGGATTAAGGGTGTTGGGGTTGAGAGCACATGATTGCAGAATCAGATCCCTGATAATACCAGCAGTCTCTAATCTTGGTAGACTGGGTACAGTATAAATGGCTTGTGCCCTTCCCTCTCTTGTTGATTTTGATGTCTTCTATCCCTCCTCATAGACTGCTCCCCCTCTCAAATGTGCCATCCTGCCTTGAAACCAGGCTCCAAAAGGTCCCTCAAGTTGTGAGTTAAGTAAACATTTCCCTCAGTGACTTTGGGTGTTAGGTATTTTGCTTCAGCAATAAGAGAAAAGCAACTAAGACAATAGCGGGGGAACAACCTAAAGCAACTTCCTCTAGAGAGTACATTTAAAAATATATCACTTAAACACTCGTTTTTTCTCCTTCTCTGGCAAAGGGTGGTTTCATGTGTAGATTGGTGTTTCAAATCGTCTGCTTTACTTCCAAACTAGTTGGATTCTGTTTTGTTGGCTGAAAATATATTCTTGGGCATGCTTATGATTTTTAATCTTTAAGTTTGAAAACAGAAGTCATCCTAGGTCCTAATCCATGCTTCTGTTTTTACAGTCAAAAAAAATACAAGCCCAGCTAAAGGAGCTTCGCTATGGAAAGAAGGATTTATTATTTAAGGTAAGCACCTATCCCCCTTCCTCTATAATTAACTAGCACAACCCCTAAGCTACAAAAAGTCTTATTTAGCTAAAACTGACTTTGCAGACTTTGCCAAGAATCAGAGTTCCTATTAACTATATTGAACATTCCTCCTGCTTTTTTTTTTTTTTTTTTTCTATTTTAGGGAAGAGGTCTATAGGGTGTTCAGGGTCTCACCTTTATATTGGAGTCTTAGTGATTCGCCTCCTTACAGCCTCCCAAGAGCTGGGATTGCAGGCACGTGCCACCAAGCCCGGTCTCAGTTGCTGTTTCAGTGTGCCTCAGGTGCGGGCCTGGCACCCCGGGACAGGGTATCAGAACCCTGGCCCCTGTGCCTATTTGCAGGTGCTCTAATCCACTTAGCTATTTGATTGGCCCTTTGTTCTTCCATGTTGTTGCCTGGTTGATAAAATGAAATATAATGACAACAAAGTTTTCTTTTGTATCTGAGTTTTGGATTTATGCAATATGCATTAACTGCTTAGTACTTCACTAAAGTTATTGGAAAATATTAAGTTTCTGATAGCTTGCTAAGGTTACTTGTAAGCGAATTATAATGGTTTGTACCATCCTCAATAGGAAAATAACAGAAAAGTTTAGTCAACTAAGATTTATTGGGTTGGGGAGATAGCTCAGTAGAATAAGTAATTGCCTGGCAAGTGTAAGGGCTTGCATCCAATCCCCAGTTCTGAAAAAAAATTCTTTCTACTGAATATTTCTTTAGAGAAGCAAAAACTAATAAATGTGAATGTAACTATACAAATTAATAAAACCATTACGAGAACTTATTTTTTGTTTTGAGAGAATAAAGAAATTTTACAAATTTTGTTATAGTTATATGCAATGGACAATTTTGACTGTAAATGTAAGATTTCACATTTTATTTTCATTCCTTGCCTTTTTAAAAAATTTTGTTTGGCTAAATTAAAAATATACTTCCATAATAACTTCCAGTCACAAACTCAGCAGCAGGACTCCTATTGAGTAAGAGAATTGGGGGCTGATCTTAAAGATTGGATTAAAAAAGCAACAAATGGTCAGATTTAATTAAAAATTAGCTCTTTATTTTCCGCAAGCTGAAGGCCAGGAACAACGTGAGTACGAAGCACCTTGAGCAGATATAGGGGTCCTGACAAATTTTCTGAACTAACTTTCTGTTTAAGAAAATGGCTTTAGGGCTGGGGAGATAGCTCCGTGGCACAAGTGCCTGCCTGGCAAGTACAAGGTCAGGAGTTTGAACCCCAGCCCCCCCCCCGCAAAAAAAAATAAAAAATAAGAAACGAAAATGGCTTTGGCTCCTGCATATTTTGATGGTTTTGTCCAACATGTCAGGTTGCTAGTCCTGCTATTACAAACTTGTAAAAGTATCATCGGTCTTACATTTAATATACTTACGTTATTCAAGAATTTATAAAACTAATAATGACACACGTGGTTAATATGTCAAAGTAAGTAATTGAATGTATTTTGAGTGCTTCCATCTAGAGATCAAATCTTGAGATAGTAGAGTTAGGAAATCACCAATATTAATAAATTTTGACAATAGGTCAATACTGTGGGGAAATAGCTGCGTGGTACAAGTGCCTGCCTGGCAAGTGGAAGATCGTGAGTTTGAAGGTCGTGCGTTTGAACCCTGGTCCCACCAAAAAATTAAATGAACAGACAATAAAGCAACACTTATGAATTGTATAGATATCTTTTCTATGTGTTCTCTATGCGTTTCCACACTTATTTCCCAACCCCAAATATTTGAGATAGTGCATCTATGTTTATGCATACATTTGTATGCACAAATATGGACAAATAAGGTTTGCATATCGAATGAGGGCTAAGAAAGTACTTACTCAGGATTATACAAACAATCCAAATTTCTCAGTCATATCCCTGGATTTGTGCTAAATGTTTTTCCCCTCTTCTTCATTTACCTCCTGTGGTCCTCATGGTATCTGGCTCTTTACTTGATTATTTTGTATGCATTCTTAATACTATGAATTGCTTTCAGTCTCCTGCTCCACATAGAACACTCTGAGCACTGTGTCTTATGTTTGCTCTGCGCCTCACCAGCTTCAACTCTATGTCTTGTGCTCCTATACAGATTTTAGAGTTGATCGCCTTTTCATTCCCCAGATTCCGTCTTAGAGCATATTTGGGTTTTTTGTTTGTTTGTTTGTTTTTGTTTTTTTTAAAATTAATTACTTTTTTTTTACATATAGTAAAGCATTTCAAAACCAGAAAAATTTAACAATGCTTATATTACATATTTTCATCATCAGATCAGTTTAGATTAATAGATATCGGTGTATAAGATTGATCAAACAATTAAACATTAACACTTTCAATAACCATTATTTTTTTATACTTGACTTGGATGCATTGTCTTTGTTTTGCAAGACAAAAACAACACTTTAGAGCTTCTACACAATGCTCATAGTTTGTGACTAATGGTCTTATCTATTGGATAAAGCTGATTCAATAATACCAAGTGTTCCTCCATGTTGGTAATAAAATAGTCACTTTAGATACTGTCGCCAGTAAGTTTATAGTTAAGTGATAGAAAACCTGCACAGTGCATATCTTTAGTATTTCTTGACAAAGAATTGTGTTACATAATTTCTTCCCCAACAACAAGACCATTTATACTTGTAATATTGGACAGGTTCAAGGAGGAAGAGTGTAATAATTTTACTTAATCAAAGATGTCCCATCAAATCAAATATCTGGGTAGTTATACAGTAGAAGAAGAATATGAGGTAATGATAATAGTCAGAGGAGAAAATGAGGGAAGGTTTGTATGTCTAGATTTCTTTTCCTTTTTTGGTAGAGCTCCACTTTCTGCTGAGTGTAGGACAAAACCCTATGGAATGACTGAAAAGCTTACAATCTACTCTCAATAAAATTGGATCGTGCAATTTCTTTATGTATACAGCTCATCTCCAGAGAAGCATAGGAGGCTAGATTGCCCTCTGTACTTATGTAATATGGCTCTCTTTGGGAGGAGGAGTTCTGGGCTCTGTGATGCAGCTAGTACAGGAAAACAAAGAAGAAACAAGGCAGAGAGAGTATTCGGAGTCTCTTCAAAGTCTTTCAGTGTGAAGGGCTCACCCCGATGCTGCTGTAGAGGGTTGGGAGCCACGGTACATTTTCTGCCTCAGTCAGCACGGCGACGTGTACTGCTTCCTGTGACATTCAGCACAGCCCTTGTGAGTCAGGGGAGAAGACCTGTGACATACGTTTCCCAAGCAAAGAAATGAAGTCTGGAGGATTTTGATCCTTACACGTGACCTTTGCATAATGAGCTTGAGTGGGCCGCAAATTTTATTTTCAGGCATGAGGTAAGATGTGCACCTCCAAACAACTCTGTGCATCAGCTGACAGAAAGTGTCATTTCCTTTTCAAAGATCCAAAAAACAAGGATCATATCAGCTACAAGCTTTGCAGGGCATCACGGGACTTATATTTGCCAGAGTTCTGGATTTGTCAACCCTTTTGATTCTACTAGTTTTTTTTTTTTTTTTTTTTTTTTTTTTGAGTTCCGTACAAGTGACTTACATATTATGTCTTCCAAAAATATTTTAGGCCGCCAAAATAAGCAAAGTTCAAAAACATATACCTGGAAATAGACATTTGATGTCATCAAGTAAACATTTAGTTAGTAAATTGGAGTCAACATGCATGCTAAAAATAGAAATATTTTCATCATGAAAATATGATGGTTTTTATTTAGGCTCAGTGGTTACTGTGAATGCATCTTTTTTCCAAGAGTTCTTGTACGCTCATGGTTTATCATATGCACTTACAATCACAGTTACTCGGCGGAGTTTTCTGTAGGCAAAAAAGCAAAACCTCCCTGGCCTTTCCATTTCCAGCCAAGTTTTTTGTGTCTTACTGCTTTCTTGCTTAAAACACAACATGCAACTAATCTCACTTATTTTCCACTATTTAATGCTAATGAAGGACTTACAAAGTTTCTTTAAAACATCATATTTTGTTATTAGAAGTTATAACAAGTTCAAATTTAATGGACGTATCCGCTGGTGGGGGTTGAGAAGGTGTTAAGTCTGTAGATACAAATACACATTTTCTGTTTTTCAGTATTGTTGTCAAGATCCAGGTTCTCGTGCACCTTAGAAAGCACAGAGCTGCACCTGTGATACTTTTTATTTATTTATTTTTTAAGAAACGATCCCACTGCCTGCACAGGCTGGCCCCCAGCTTGCTGAGTTCCTGTTCCAGCCTTCCACAGCAGCTGTGACAACTGACAGGTGCCATAGCCCCTAGTAGTAAGAGAATAACATAATTTGAGTAAAGAAACTATGCCCTGAAATGGAAAGTGAGATCATCCGCAAACACCCAATGCCAGTCGAAGTCTCCTGACCTCAAATTCCTTTGCTCGGGCAAAAGCATTTACTGGGCATTTATTATAAATCAGACAAGGAGTAATATTTTCCATTTGGGCAAGATTCCTTCCAGCTGTAGGTAGGATCGGGAGCAAATTTCAGGAAGATGTTAACCTTCAAATATTCATAGGGTTACATATAGTCTTTTTACTAGAGAGAAGCTTATAAAGGTAGTAACGCCATGAATCCTAGCTTTGACAGTGTAAGAATTACTGCTTTACATATCGATGAATATTGCCATTTGGGCACTTTTAGGTAACAGGAGAGGGACTATTTTTTTTGGATCTCATTGTGAATGAATGATTTCATTTCCAATTTTTTTCCTTTACTCTGCTTATTCTATTTGCTTATTTGAATATTGAGGTATAGTCTATAATTGCATGGCTTTTCATTTTATTAGTCCTACTTTTAACAAAATGCTCGGAGCATTAAAACAAGCATGTCCATTACGCATTTTCAGTCTAGGTATTTTAACCAAACTCAGTTTTACCAAACTCATAAAAATCATTTTCAATTTCAAATTTACTAAAACTTACCTTTAATTCAGAACCTGAGATGCATTATGTGTCACATGAACAAAAAGTACATTGCAATGACCTGCGCAGGAGCATGTAGATACTTTGCACAGGAAGAACATATGTGTGTATCCTGTGTCCCGCGCTTTCACCATTCCAGTCTTCCCAGAAATGTTCCTTGTATTCACAAAATCTTTGTAGAGCAATGGTACGTAAGCTAAAAATAGAATAAGATGTAAATCTGAAAGTTTAATGAAGAAAGCACCATGGATAGAATTAACTGGAGGCCGACTAGAGACTGTTCGTCCTTGGGTCCTGGGTGTGTGTTGAGGGCCAGCATTGTTGAGCTGCTCTACGTGTTCTTGTCCTGGCCAGCACGCTGAACCTCTTCCCTCTGCGAGGCTGGTAAGCTTGATGAGGTGAGCTGATCAGGCACGCGTCCTTATAGCCTGAACAGACTAAGGTCACCATGACAGGATCTTGGGGTAAAATCATTTCTCTTGTGAAACTGTTTGAAAGATCTGTTTTACTTTTTGGCATAGCAGGGGGCAGTTGATCCCTTTTCTCTTTCAAAAGTGTTCCTTCTCACGTATCCATGATAAAACTGTCTCCATCGGGCGATGTCTTTGGTTCCCTTTGAGCACATGAGAACTTCAGCTCATGTTCCTGCTCAAAAGTCACATCTTGGCCTCGGAAATGAAGATCTACTTTGGAATCACTTTTGATCATCCAGAAACCTTAGCTCAGTGAGAATTTGCCAGCCTCAGAGAGCTTTCATCTCTATTTATAAGACAGAGTGATTTTAGCCACATTTCTTTTTTTTTTTTTTTTTCCTTGTTTCAGAACTTTTGTTTGTTTATTTATTTACTTTTATGGCCAGTTCAGCCTACCCTGAGGGCAGGGCTGGCGCAGCATGTGGTGCCGGGGATCGAACCGCGGTCCCTGCAGCCGCCTAAGCTTTACTAAGCAGGCGCCCTAGACCACTGAGCCATCCTGCCGGGCCCCATTTCTATGCCAAACATAAATTGATGATGACCGTAATAGGAAAGAAGATGCTTAGTAAACAGTCAGTAATTTCATCCACTGTCTGTTTTTTTAAAAGTGCCCTGTTTTCTATATCCTTTATTCTCACGGTGATGCCAAACGATTTGACACACGAGCACGTTACTGCTCCCTTTCGAATACTTCGTCTTTCGGCATCACACTCAGATGTTCTCTTCTTGTCGCAGCAGAAGTGGATTTGTGGATTTGCTTCATTGCTTCACTTCGCTGCTGTCCCTCAGTCACAGGGGTGCTCGCCACGTTGTGCCTAAGAAGAGATAGTCAGTTACCCCTGGAGGTAGCTGCACAGAAAGCTGCCACCACGGATCTAACCGACTGTAATTAAGAAAGAGAAAGAGCACTACTAGAAAGCCCATAGTTTATAATAAGCGGTGCAGAGTTCATGTAGCTGAGAGCACAATGTCTCGGCGGT
This sequence comes from Myocastor coypus, assembly GCA_004027025.1. Lineage (NCBI taxonomy): Eukaryota > Metazoa > Chordata > Mammalia > Rodentia > Myocastoridae > Myocastor > Myocastor coypus. The sequence goes on along the minus strand of PVJA010000326.1, from coordinate 13,266 downwards.
ACAGTCAGGGAGTCTGTTGCCAATTAGATCCTTGAACCTGGAATTACTTTGGAAATAATTATTTTATGAGTCTTGGGATCTGTCATGGTCACTCGGATATAATAGACATCCCTTAAGGGACAAATCAGATCAATGTATTACAGACTTCTCAAAAAGCATAGGACTTTCACATTGGAAAGGTCTTGGAAGCATTTTCTATTCTGGCTGCCTACAAAATGCACCATAATTTCTTTCCCCCAAAGCATGTCTCTGGTTATAAGCAGTCAGTATTAATGTTCACAACATTCTTTACTATATATGTTTTCCATCTTGCAAAATTACAAGTGTTGGAGAATTTTCTTGTTATTTGCAATGGTAGCTGCTTTATGAACCTATCTTAGGCCAGCAAGAGAGCTCAGCAGACGAAGCGCTTCCTTACACAAGCACAGGGCAAGAGTTTGACCGTCACATCACACGCCGTGTCAGCCCAGCCCTTTAGGTGCACTGAGTGGGGGGTGGAGTCGGGGTATGGTGGTGCGCACCTGTAGTCCCAGTATAAGGAGGCAGAAAACAGGAGTATCATTAGAAGTCTACACTGGGTAGTGAGATCCTGCATTAAAAACAACAACAGCAACAGCAAAACTCTCCCACTCCTCCGGGTGTGCCAGGGTCTGTCTGTCATCTTTGTTTCTCCCTGCAGGTCTCTTCTCTACGTTGCTTCTCTGTTCTTTTTCTCCCCTTACTATTTCTTCTCCTCACCTCCCCAAGCTGCATTCACAAAATAAATGTAATGCCATGCTGTAATTGTTTTCCTCAATTTCTTTAACATTAGTGATTGAAACAGAGAATAGAGCTTACTTCCCTGCTGCCCCAGAATTTGACTGGCAGGTAGGCTTTGGTGCAGGATTTGAAAAGGCAGTGCACCCTAGTTCTGTGCTCTGAACTGATAGCACTTAGATCAAAGCCAAAATTCATAGTCATTGACACATGTTTAAAATGTTTGTGCCCAGAATTAAACTTGGACCTCGAGCTTGTCAGACAGGCACTATGTCACTGAGCTAGGCCCTCGACCTCTTATACACATTTCTAAATAGTCATTTAAATTAGCTTTTCTCTACTTTTGATAAACTCGTATGTAGAAATTGTTTTGACTCCGTACCCAAACAATGGAAGTTTAATTCTGGAAAAGTAACCATTAAAAGTTTCTGATGTTGAAACACCAAATAAGGAAATACTATATTTTGTATGAGCCCACAGTGTTCTTATTTTAATATAGTTATACTTAATTAGGGTCTCCTGCAACAAAATAGAAAAACAAAACAGTGTAAGGCTCAAAGATAACTTTTTTTTTTTTTTTGTCTTTTTGAGACAAGGTCTCACTACGCAGGTCAGGCTGACCTTGAGCTCCCTTTTTGTAACCCAGGGTGGTCTTGAACTCTTATCAATCTTCCTTCCTCAGCCTCCCAAATGCTGGGACTATAGGTATGTGCCACCATTCCTGGCTCAAAGACAACTTCTAAGGAAGCTGGGAGCTTTGGATGATATACACAGGCAAACTCTTATCATCACAACTAGGGATTATTTACTGCATAGCTTGTGTATTTCTTCTAGTTTATTAAATTTAAATTGGTTTTCCTACCTTAAAGGTATATGTCTGAATAAGTGGAGCTCATTTGTTTGATAGCTCTCACACCTGCCTAGAAATAATCTCACAGAAAACAACTTGTTAGGTCACCACGTTTATTTTTTCTTTTGGTAAAAATGAATAAGGCTAAAACCCATCACATTGTTTAGCAGTATCAAATAGAACTGTTGTATACCCATGCATCTTACCAAATGTTTTATGTGTTCAATTATAAATCATTGAATTTTTTTCCCCATAGGAAAATATGTCTCTCTAGGAATTACCAACTTATTCTAAAGGTCTAAGTCAATACTGTAGTTAGCCTAAGAAAGAAGTCTCATATTCTTAACTGAGCCCAGCGACCCTGCAGGGCCTGGGATGATCTAATTCTATTGGGCTTGCCCCTGTCCTTCAAGGTATGACACTGCAAGGACAGGTGAAAGATGGAACCATTTGTCCTCTTTATTTTGGGCATATGCATTAGCCTAACTGCCTTATAAATAAAGGAAGAACAAATTTAAAACTATCCTTAAAAGTGTACAGCCCATAAAAAGCTACAGTTTTTAGATTTGCATTATTAATGTCTATGACTTTTTTCTAACCAATCTCTCACATGAGTATATGAGTATATTAAAGAAAATAACACAGTAATGAGAGAATAATATATATATACATATATATATATATATACATATATATATATATATGTATATATATATATATATATAAAATTTTGAACGGAATGCAATTGATAAGTTCTGTAGACAGAGATCTGAAAAGTTATGTTGTATTTTTCAACTAGCTTTAACATACAGTTTAGAGTAACAGTAGGTGAAAATTCTACTCTAGTGCATTAAGAATTTGCTATGATATTTCAATGTCAGGTATCCTCGTATTTTTCGATACTTTCAAATGTCACTATGCTAATAATCTGTTTATTAGAATGTATAAAGCCTTCTAACATAATATAATGGAAGGCTCTCCACTTTTCCATCAAGTTGAACGAAAACTATATTAAGTCAGTACCACACTACTTGCCCTTTCTTTGCATATGCAATTCACTTAATTTGGATGGATTGTGGAGAATAGTGATCCCATATTCATGCTGTCACTTATCTGAACATTTTTATTTGGATTCTGCCATGGTTTTAGTGTTGTCTTAGTCTTAGTCAATAATGATTAAACAGTTTTAAAGATTTTCTGCTCAGTTCCAACTGATTTAAGCATAGCAATCAGCTCTAGGCAAAAGAATGATCTGTTGATGTTTTGCATATTTTAACTTGTGTAGAAAACACCTGTGCCTCTTATTAAACAAATTCCATATCAGTAGTCCCAGGACGAGTGCTGTCATTCTGCATTTCCAAAAACGTTCAGACATCACTAACCCTGATGGCACAGGGGACACTTTCAAATTGCAGGAACCTAGATCTTCAATTAATATAGCTTTTTACTTTTTTTTTTTTCTTTATTTTTTGTTACCAGGGATTGAACTCAGCACCCTGTGCTGAGCAGGCAGGTACTTATTGTACTGAGCTATCTCTGCAGACCAGATAATCTGTCTTAACAGAATTTATTTCTCTTAACTTCAGCCCAAGATCCTGACATGGCAGGAAGAAACAACATTTAAGCTCACGTTATCTCGGCTCTAATTTTGACATTTCTCATGTGACTTTTGTATGAAAAATAATTTTTTAAAGTGTTGAAAGCACGAGGTAATGAGAGAATGCATGCTGCACAATAATTTGGTCGATGATTCTGTGTTTGTATGGACCTCACAGATTGTACTCAATCCGGTGTACGTGGCTGTCACCAACGTAACATAGGATCCAGTTGAAGGGAATACTTTCTAATAAGTAGAAAGTGTTCAGTATCACGTGCTGATACATAAGCCAGTAACAGGAGCATTTAGTCTTCTTTCTTTTCTTCTTCTATTATCATTTTTATTTTTATCATTATAATTACTGTAATGATTATCATTTTTATGGAAAGGACAATGAAGAAAGGACCTCTTACTCATAAACTTTACACGCCTTTGAGTGTAGTTTCAGGAAAGCATGAGGTTAGATTAGGACTGGAAAGTATTGCCCTCAGGTGTGGCAGAGATGATTCATCTTTGCAAAGAGAGAGAAAAAGGAAGAAAAGTGAATGCTAAAGCGAGAGCTCCTGCCTCTACTGGGGAAACACTCCACCAGACAGAGGGGGTTTGGGCCTGTATCACTGGGATACTGCTGTAGGACCGGGCTGAAGAGTGCGGCACGTGAGCAGAGAAGGAAAGGGAGTTTTGGAAGGTAACTGGGAGCCAGACGAAGAAGAGTCGCAATGATACAGAATGTCGGCACTTCCTTCAGTAAGAATGGAAATAAAGTTGACGTGGCCACTTGAATTTCTAGGCAAAATCTTTTGGAGAGAAGAGGAAATGGGGAACAGATTTGCATTTGAGAAGCTAAAAGATGCATAACCCATTTTAAAAATGTCTACACCATTAAAGAAATAATAAAAATAAAAACAGATCTTCTTCTTCTTTTTTTTTTTTTTGGCGCAGTTAGTGTGGTCTATAGCAGGGTGCTTTCCACTGGCTTAGGCGTATGGAATTTTTGTGATTTCCTCTATATGTTTTCTCAAACTTATTCCATGTGTTCAACACAGATCGGTAGCTATCTCCATCCTTGGAGATTCTGTTTCTGCAGCTGCTGCTGTCTCAGCATGCCTGATTCTTGACACAAGAAGCACAGGGGTTCTGGAGAGGACGCTTCCTCTATACTGCTTGCAATGAAGGGTAGGGAAACAGAAACGTGTGCACCTTTAACTTGCAGCCAGTCATAGGCTGTAGTGTAGGCATCCATGCCTCAGGTCTCAGGAGAGACCCAACCACTATCAATATAATTCAGAAAGCCAAAATAATTTCATGCTTACTGCTCCTCATTGCTAATGGGAGAAGACTCAAGTTCCTATAACCTGTATAAAGGGCAGGCAGCATTGGACGATTTGCCTTTCCCTTCGTTTTGGGTCCTAGACTTGCATATTTCCCTACCACGCATACCCTGAGGTTCCTAGCAACCCTGTGGTCCTAGGTCTTACATAAGTGTTTTTAAATGTATACCAGACCAATTAAGTCTGTTTTCTTTAACTTTAGCATTGATCAAAGCTTTGAAAAATTTTCATACTTCTGCAGAATTTATTTTTCACATTTTTATTTTTTTAAAGAGAAAAAAATTAGAATTAAAATGGAAAAAATCACAAGTGATGCAGAATTTCCCTTAAGGAAGTAACATGAACATCAAAGGACTTGCTGTAGCACATAGCGTTGTCCTCCAGCCTGTTGCTCATGTTGCCAGATGTATGCACATAAAACTGGAAGGAAGAATCATATGCAAAATGAAGAAGAAGTTTTAAAAGACATTTAATTGACAATTCATCATACATATTCATAGGTACAGTGTGAGATGTCAACATGCACACAACCTGTGCTGCTCAGATTGTGGCACCTCATCCAGACTTCAAGAATGGCTTTATCATAGAAGTGTTATCAAAGGTTTGCTGAATAGTTTAGAAGAAGGGAAATGCTTATACATTGTTTGTGGAAAAGCAAATTAATACAATCATCATGGGAAATACTACAGAGGTTCCCCAACTGTGGTAAAATGAAAAGCTTGTTCAGTTCTACTTCTGAGTCCTGATCGGGTGGAAAGGAAGTGATTATATTGAAGACACTTGCAGTCTCGTATTCACTGAAGCACTGCTAGCGCTCGCCAAGAGATGAAATCAACCCAGGAATCTGTCAGAGGATGGCTGGAGATGAAGAGGCAGTGGATGAATAGAAAAAGGATGCACTCAGTATTATCCAGCCACTCACAGAGTGTAATTCTGTTATTCAGAGTAACACAAATCATGCTGCAGACAACAGGTTAAGTCAAATGAGCCTGATTTAGAAAGACACTCTCGGCATGGTCTCACTCAGACGCTGAAGCTGTAGAAGTTGATCACAGAGAAACTGGGGCTAGAGCAGTGATTGCTCGTATGTGGCGGAAGTAAAGAAAAAGGGACAATAGACAAAGTTTACCTAATAGATACAAAACTAGAGGAAGGAAGACAGGTGAAGTTCTGGTGCTTCACACCCTTGTAGTCAAGCACAATTTACTACACATTCGAAAACTCTAACCAAGAGAGAACTTTATGCCCTAAACGAGGAAATAATAACCCAGGTGATGGGTGTGCTCCCGCGTGTTTCTTCAGGTTCTCATGTGATCGCAGGATGAGAGAGTGAAGGAGCCTGAAGGAACAGAAGCTGCGTCCAGGCCACCAACGTGCAGAACGTCACCATCTAGAATTTTCATGTTTCCTTATAATGAGAAATTTAATGAGAATGGAAGCTGTCTTGCTATTTAATGAAGCATAAAACTTTTCTCATTGAAAGTTACCCACGTGACTGAGAGAGAAGGAGACATAAACATCCCGTGTGACAGAAAAAATTGGGAACTCTGGCCCTGGTGGTCGGCGGCGCTTCTTGAGGGACCTGTACTCAGTGCCAGGCTCCTGCACCTTCTCTTCATACCCAGAAGGTGGAACGATTGTGCCTCACCTAAAAGTACAGATTTTAGATCTGGGGTACTGTGCTTAAGACAGTCTTTGTCAATTTCAGTATGACTTGAAACTGGAAAAATAGACATCTTGGTTTAAGTGAAATGACAACACAAATAGCTTTCATAGCACGCAATTATTTTGACAATATAGTGGGTTAATACAAGTAAACCAAGAAGTATTATGCTGCTTGGGCCACACTCAGTAACAAACTATTAAGTACTACTTCTCAGAATCTTGAAATATTTCTTTCTATTGTAATATTATTAACAAGTGTCAGTGACTTAATTGGGCCTTTTTTTCAAAGCTGGTTCTATGGTTCTGTTTATTCCTTTATTTGTTCTATTTATTCCAGCTACTAAAATCGGAGGCATTTTTTAGAACTGAAAAATGTAAACTAGCCCCCAAATACAGTCCTGGTGTGCGTAAAGGCGTGATGTGTACCACGAACCTGGTACTTGTCTTCGAGTAGGAAGCGAATGACTCTCATCCTAACTTTCATATAAAGTTTGGTTTTGCTTAGTACATACATGCAGACGCGAGCCCATAAACGTGGTTTGCCTTTCTAAGGTCAAACCTCAGTGAGTCTGACATAACGGTGAGCTTTTCTGTCCTTTTAGTGCTGAAGAACAAAAATACAGTCCACAAAGCCTTCCACTGCTCACTGCATCGCAAGTACCTCATTATTGTAAGGGAAATAAGCTCTTTTCCTGCATCGCCATACAGAGGCACTGTGGCGTCCTAGACGTAGACTGTGCACTGTACTTCCTGGAAAAAGTTAATGAAGTGCCATGATTGAATTCTCCTTTTGTACTTGTCACATTTAAAAAAGTATTGTCAGACAGATTTAAGTAAAGTGTAACGCCATTCCTTACTGAAGGTCTCCATCTTTTATTCTTTCTGCTTAGAGAAAAATACATAAATCACAAACTTCAATGCAGAAAAATGCAAAGCATACAAGTCTGCAGTTGTCAGCTTACTGCTTGGGTCAAGCAGAAATTAATCTGTGGCGGGTGGTTCTCAGGGAACATCAGTGTGGCAGACATTGTTTAAGAGTAGTCCATCTATTCAGGTAAAGCTCTTTCTGCATTGTGTCTACACTCTACTATAAGCCCAGACTGTTTTTCTGTCTCAAGCATCATCTAGCCTTCTCAGTGTTGTCATAATCTAAATCTCCGCTATGTACCGCCCCACCAGAAAGTAAAATCTTTCATAAAATGTGTCACTCTAGTTGAGTGATTCAGCAACTGATTTTTTTCTAGAACTGTATACATTGTGTTTGTGCTACCAAGAGTATGACCTATGCTATTTTCGTTATTTAATGAAAAGCTCCCTAGGCCCTTGCAACCTGTTTCACATCCCTCTTGAGCCCTTGACTCCATCGCTGCTATTCTCTTTGCTGGAAATAGACACAGTTAGGGCAACGCTCCAGACGGGCCGGGCTGCTTGTGTCCCGTGCCCCTGTTTTCAGGACAACTAGGCGAGAATGGAGAAATGATAATGCTTTGTTGTTTTCCAGCTAATAAATATGCCTCGAGCTTTGAATTTGAGAATACTCCTGATGTTCATATAAGCACTCAGGCATAATTTTTTGTGAGGACATAAATTTTCATGTTTTGGATAAAATGTGAAGATACTTAAGTATTATGGCATTTTTAAATTTTATATGACCCTGCCCAATTAGTTCCTGATTAGAGTTAGGACTGTAATCTTTCCATGAAAGTCTCACAGAGTCAAACACTCTGATTTCATACCAGGAAATTAATTTGTTCAATCTTGAATATTAACTTTTCTGTTAAATGTACAGTGATGAGCAATAATTATACTTTTGTTTTCTATGAGATAAATTCTGTTGAACTTGATTCTTATCTTTATATTTCATTTGATATCTTCTGTATTAAAATATCTCCTCAAGGGCTGGCCAAATAGCTCAGTGGATTAAAGTGCCTGCACTGGAGTTCAATCCTCAGGCTTGCTGTACTGGCCCCACCCCTGGGCCACCCTGAAATGGCAGTTGAGAGAGGGCATGGTGGCATACACCTGTAATCCTAGCTCTTGGGAGGCTGTAAAGAGCAGGTGGATCACTAGGTGTCTCATCTAGTAGTGAGACCCCGAACACCCTGTAGACCCTCCCCTAAAATACACACACACACACACACACACAAAATTACTCAAATATTTGTTCTTGTCTGCAGATGTTTCGAGCGAATGCTTGCATTTCAGAGACTTTCAGTTTCGGTTGTACACTTGAAGTGGTTCCCAGTGTGGTGCAGCTCCTGGACAAACGTTAAATGCTTCCTAGGTGCTGGTCCCTGCCATTTTGCATTTCTTCCCCTCCTCCTTCTGCCTCATTTGCTTCCCGTTCTATTCAGGAAAGATACATTGTTCTCTCTGAACTTATCGGCCTCTCTTACCTGTGATTGACGCAATCTGTTGTAATGTGGTTTTCTCCATAGGAAAAGAAGCTTCTGTGTTGGGTGAAATTAATGCCACAGTGATGCGCCGTGATTTATTTCACAAATGAACTGTGTAATCAGTACCTATGCATCTATATTAAATACTATATCTATAGTTTCAGGACAAAAATAGTAAGTTATGGCTCTTGTACTTTCAAAAGTTCTCCAAAGAGAACCTGCAATTATTTATATAATATGAGCAGGAGGTGAGCTATGAGCTCATGCAGATCAGTGCTTTCAATCCACAGCACAACTCTGCCGAGCAGCGGGTTCCCAAGGTGCTTGATTATTAAAATAGCAGAGTTCATTCAAAAATGTCAAAGCCTAAGCAAAATTGTACATCAACTTATAAAAAATTTTGTAGTAAGACAGGCATATATCCTTTCTGGAGGTCTTTAGATGATTTTAGCATGCCTATGAGTTGGAGAGATATCACTTTAAATTAACTCACAATATGACCAAACCCAGGTTTCATAGGAGGCAGCTGCAGCTCTGAGACATTAAAGTACTCTGATGCCATGGTCCTGTGTTGTTCATACATGTGAAGAAATTTATTTCAGTAGAGTCTAGAGCAGGGAAACTGGCAAACCAAATATTCCTCTGGGGTGTTGGGTCATGACTGGAAGATTACGGAACCTCCTGGGAGAGGTGAGATTTGAACCCACTTCAGGAGAGACAGAGAGTGATAATCTCACTGCAAGGATGAGGGAAAGCTCTCAGGGGACACACGGAGGGGTGTGGCCACGTGGCCGGAACATGAACAAAGATGAAGAGAGATGGGTGTTAGTGCCAATCCGGCAGAGTCTGAGGTCTCAGGCAGAACTGAGATATGTGCCTTGCTCTGGTATCCGAGGGCACCATGTTCCTAGACAGGCTTGCGACTTCAGTGCGCTTTAAACCTTTACTAATTTAATTGGGTATCGCTATAGACAAATCTGCCCTTAGTGCGCACTCTCTCCTGTCTACACCCACACCTGGTTTTGCTTTTCAGCGCATTCTAGTAGAAAACAGCGAGAGAGTGGCTGACAATTCTCGGTAACTCTGTGCAATGAAGTCCCAAAGTCTTTCCAAGCTGGAAACCACCTTTCAGCATTAATTGCCAGGTGCCACTGGCAAGGAGCACGCGCTCCGGAACGAGAGCCTGCTTGCCAGGTCTGGAGATTAGAGCTATAATTGGATGTCAGAAGGCATGCTTCTGACATCTCTCCGCACTCCTGCGGCTGTTTGCATAATGGGAAGGCTGGGAAGAAAGAAGCAGATGATCTGACTTATGGTGGAATCCAGAAACCTGCAGAGAAATACAGTGACATGGTTCCAACATGACTGTGCATTTATTTATAACCTCTCGGAGAGGTTACACTTTTCGCCTGGATACTTTTATCTCCCTCACACTCTGTGGATCTCCTCTAGGTCTCTGTGAGAGACTTCAGTCTGCTCCTCCTCTCCACTCTTGTACTCAGGGAGAAAGAGCTGTCCACTTATTTTTTTTTAATTTAATTGAATTTAATTTTAATATGCATTTGGTACAGGGTGTACAGGATCTCACTATGTAGATTTGACTCGCAGTAATCATCCTGTTTCCAACCACCCAAGCACTGGGATTACAGGTACGTGCCACCACATACAGTCTCGATGTCTCAGCGTGCCCCCGGGGGCGAGGCCGGCACGGCACACCAAGGATGGAATCCTGGTCCCCACATCTGCCAAGCAGGTGCTTTAGTCTGCCAAGATATCTGGCTGGCCTGAACTGTCCATTTTGCAAATTTGCTCCTTTCCATTCCTAATCACATACAACGATGTGCTTGGTTCTTGCTGGAATAATGTCGACACCCCTTGTAGCCCTCAAATCTACCGCTGAATTCCTCAAGTAGCCGTTCGCTCGCACTTGATTCGACTGCTGGGAAGTTAAGCTCTCGCACTTATAATGGTTCCCTAGTTGGTCTCTTCGTGTCGTTTCCTCTAATGGCGACTTTCTTTCCACCCATGATACGACTTTCTGACTTCCCACATTTCGTTCCTTGGATATTTTTAATTTTTAAAAAAGGTTTCGTTAGGATACTGTTCTTGTAACATAAAATCCACTTATCTTCTTGCTCAAGGGTTTTGCTGTTTCCACCAACTGCTGCAGCTATTCCCGGAGCCCAGGTTACAACACACTTACCGCAAGAGGTATGCAAGGAAAGTTGTCTGCCTAGTGTCCCTACCAGGGCCATGGTCACTCTGGTCTCCATAAGTTTTCAAGTTTTAGACATTTTAGGTCAATAGGATTACATTATAATTACGATTTTGTTAGTAGATTTCTTCACGTAGCATATGCTGACGCTTCATTTTATTTTATCACCATAGAATGTTCCGCAGGACAGGTGCACGTATTTTGCTTGTTCTTTTGTCAATGAGTGGAGCATGCAGTTTCCACTTTTTAGATGTTGTGAGTAATCCTGAACAGTGACACTCAGTTACTGTTTGGTCCATTGTGATAAATTGGTACCTTTTGTTTAGAATGTTTCATATATTTCCATTAAATGATTCTATTCGCCTAACTTGCTTCTCTTTCACTTTTCAATATTTCTCATGTTTTTCCTTTGCGTAATTAATTTACTTTAAGCAGTTTATTGCTGGCATGGTGTTTTAATTTGTATTACTGATATGGAGTCATAGTCTGAGCTCTGCTTCCAATTCTTATGCTGGAGATTACACCTCACATGTTCAGTTATGACTTGCGTGACATTTATGCTGATATTTCTAGTGAGGGCTACAGCTCCAATCAGCCCCACCCTTCAATTTTAATCACTTTGTAAATCAGAACTATGCATATTATCTTTTGTGTGTTCCTAAAGGGAAGGGAAGAAAACAATGAGTGTATAATTTTAAACTTTATTATACTAGGAGTACTCTACATTTTGAATTCTTGCTTCTTCCTGTGAATTCAAAGTATGGCGTCTCTTATTTCTTCAATTCACCGTTTTTCCAAGTCTAGTATATTTTTTTTGAGGGGTGGGAAAAGATCTCATCATATAGTTTATACTGTATGGTGATCCTCCTGCCTCAGCCTCCCACATGCTGAGGTTACAGGTCGCACCACTGTGCATGGTTGTATTTGCACTGTGAAATGTACTCCACACCTTACAGTTACAGATTTCCCACCGATTTTCAACATTTAAAATAAGACAAGGAGAAAGACACTCAATCATGCTGTTTTAAAATTAACTATGGAAGCCGGGCATGGTGGCGCACGCCTGTAATCCCAGCACTCGGGAGGCTGAGGCAGGAGGATCGGTGCGAGTTCGAGACCAGCCTGGGCTACAAAAGTGAGCTCAGGACCAGCCTCAACTGCATAGTGAGACCCTGTCTCAAAAAAAAAAAAAAAAAAAAAAAAAAAATTAACTATGGAATTACCTTGCATGGTATACTTTTGCTTTTCTGCCTGTATTTTAGATGTTGTTTTTCATCTAATTTGGTAGAATTTGAAGCACTTCTCCAGGAATTTCTTGTAGGGCCGGTCCTGAAACTACAAATGCTGTACTTGTTGATCTGTGAATATGCTTATTTTGTCCTTATTTTTTCTAGCCAGAATTTTCTGGGAATAAAATCCTGAGTTGATCGGATCCCTTTTCTGTCACACTGACTATGACATACCCTTCTAGCCTCTAATGTTCCATATGTGTGTGTATATATATATATATATATATATATATATATATATATACACATATGTATGTATCTTGCTGCTTGCAAACACTCTTTTAATGTTTGCCTTTCAAAATTTTCATTGTGATTTTTTTTTATTTGAAAACTCCTGAGCTTGAAGGTCTTTGCTATTGTTGCTCACATACTAAAACTTGGACTCAGTTATTTCTTCAATTGTTTCTTTTTCCTATGTAATTTCTTTCATTTTTATGTATTTATTTTTATTACTTTTAATAAGAAATAACAAAGTTTTAAAACACGTTGGTAGTACATTCCCAATAACTAATACAATGCATATTGTTGTCCTCCTAGTAATTATTCAGCACACAGGGTGTAGACATGACAATTTTTGTAATCTTTACGGGCAGGACAAATTCTTCTCAATGAACTAAGACAAAGCAGCTGTACACCTAGTGCAGTGCTCCATCACTGCAGTGCGTTACTGGCAGAATTGACAATGTCGGAAGCTGTTGATTTTGACCACCCGGAAGAACAGCTTAACCATGAAGCATAAAACGTAAAGGTAGATTGGCATGCTGAGCTGTAAAAGAGTTAATTCTTCAGATCCTGTTCCCGACTGTTTTTCTTTATCCCTGGCACTTGTATTACACACGTTGAGGCGCTCAGTGTGGCCCTTCAACACTGGCTGAAGCTGGACATCGGCCACATGTGTGAGGCCAGGACAGGGCTGCGGAACCAACGCAGCCCAGCTACTGCAGTCTCGAGGGAGGCATCCCCACCTGGACAATTTCAGTCATTCTTTGCTAGGCAGCTTTGTGCCTTGTGATACTAACATTACAAGAATATAAATAAAAGTCCCCACTGTTGCTGTTTGGATCCTTGGCAGATCAGGCAAAGAGGCCTCCAGCTCACCTCGGCCTTGTCTCCTCTCTATGTTTTAACTTCCTCTGCTCTTGTTTCCAAGGGACCACCCATGAGTCC